>CAHIKZ030000488.1:257500-290000 GCA_903632075.3 Acanthosepion pharaonis
TAAATATGACAAAGATATAGACAACAGTCTGAACAATATAAATAGTGTAGATAGTTACAATGTCTCATTTCAGAAATATAGACAAAAAATGTTGGATTTTCCTATCCCCTGAGGAAGGCTGGCGTGTACAGTGGCCAAAATGTCGTGAATATGGCAACAAAGATTAGGACAATAGCCTGAACAATGTAAATAGTGTAAATAGTTACAATACCTTATTTCAGAAATATAGACAGATATAGAGTATATACATTACTTCTTTTATTTTATTTTCAGTTTTGTGTGTATGTTGAAGCAATTGTTGGTAATACAACATTTGAATGGACATCATTTTCTTGAAGCCATTCTTAATGAAATGGCTAGTTTACCAACCTTCAGCTGCTATAATTCAAACTTTACCATATAGTTGTTTTTTGTATCCCTCCACTACAATTTTTGCTTAATTGTATAAGGAATTTATTTAATCTAATTTCTTACATGAAACATTAAAAGTTACTAGAAAATAATTGGTAATGCTTCATTTCAGATCATTATAGGAATAAAAATATTGATAAAATGAAAAGATTAAAAATCAGTGAAAACCATGAATTTTATTTTTTTATCTTTTTATTTTATTTTTTTTTTTTTAATTAATTAATTTTTGGCTACATGGGTGACAGATATTTAATGTTTTTTAACATTATTTTTTATCAAATTTTTTTTTTTTTTAAATTTCAGATTTACATTGAAAGAATTAGTGGCTGTGATCACATGAATTGTGTAAAATGTGGAACAAGTTTCTGCTATCGTTGTGGTGAAGCGTTTCGTAGTTGGAAGGCCTTTGGAGATCATTCTAGCAAACTAAGTGTGTTTGGTTGTAAATATGCGTTCTTACCTCAGAAGCCTTTCTGCAGAAAATTAATACGTGGCTCCATATTCAGTAAGTAATCTATCTTTTTACTTAACCATAGGGGACAATTTATAATTCTTTTATATTTATTCATTTTTTTTTTTTTTTTTTTTTGATTCTCAATGAAGAATATGTTCTATGATAGGATATCTAAGATCAGTCAAGTAACTGAAAAGCCATTTTAATCTAAATGCAAAATGGCCTATCTAGGGTAGTAACACCTTAGTCCTCTTCAAAATCCTCGTCTTGGGACCTCACATAATTCTTTCATTATTGGCGTGATCTAGATTATACTAACTTTATCTCTGCCAGCTGTTTATCCACCTCCCTCCTCACTAACTCTAGCATGAACCCAGCCAGTGTGTACCCGGTAGCCCGAGATGAGCATGAACCCAGTCAGTGTGTACCCCGTAACCTGAGATGAGCACGAGCCAGCCAGTGTCTACCCCAAATAGGAATTCAGATCCACTCGGTGTTTCTTCTCCTTCCCACCATTTAGGAATCTACTACTAGATGTCCTTTTGATTTCAAACTCTGAACAAAAATTTAAGCTTTTCTAAATAAACTTGTTAAACTAAAACTAGTTTAAAACAAAATCCCACCTCTTTTAATCAGCCAAGTACTAACTGGATTAGACTGATCCTTTTGAATTATATATAATAAAGTGTGTTTCATTAAGACGGATTATATATAAAGGTGTTTCATTAAGACGGATCAAAGTCAGTAGTAAATAAATCAGTGTTATTGGTGAAAATTTATTTATTTCTCTATTGGATCATGTTATTTAAGTCATGACAATTATGTGTGAAAAATAATGTCACCCAAATGTCCGCCAAATCTGATAGAAAAAGAAAAAGAAATTCATTAGACGCTTAAACTTAATTCACATTTAAAATCGGTCCAAGTTATTGGAACACCCTTTACTAGTTTATCTATGCTGTCAAAATTGACAGCAGGAAGGAATGTATTATTAGTAATTTTTGTTTAATCCATGTACAATTTTGTAATTAAAAATAGTTCATTGTTAACATTAATAATTGAACAGTGTACAATTTATAAAGACCTCAGGAAAGATGTTTTATACTAATAAATTTATATATTTACAACCAAAATTTTTTTATTTTTTTTTATTTTTACTGCAAACGTCCCCAAAGTACAATAACATAAAGCTGTCCATCCTTCTACTGGGGTTTTGGTTAAACGTCAAAATTCTGAGTGTCATGGTTCAATACAACTTAGTTCCTTACTCTGAACTGTTTCCCTAGGGAGAAATTCTCTTTGTAGTTCACAGCACCCACCCTTGCTAACCCATGCAATGAGAGAGGGCGTGGAAAGGGAATTGCTTTGTAGTTAGCTTTTTGTGTGTGTGGATATGAATAGTCTTTTGCACACTGCCTCTCAATTTTTACATACACACACACAAAAAGAAAACAACGTGTGTGTGTGTGTGTGTGTGTGTGTGTGTGTGTGTGTGTGTGTGTGTGTGTGTGTGTGTGTGTGTGTGTATATATATATTTGTTTGTTTTTTAAATATTTTTCCATGAAATCGATCTCTTTACTGACAAAAAAACAATTTAAGTGTAAAATACCTTTTTTAAAAAGCAATATGGAACAAAATAAATTATTTTAAATGAAGTAATTATTTTCTGATTAAAGAAAAATAATTACTGTTGATAAAATACATAGACAATGTATTTACATTATTCAGACTATTGTCCTCATCTTTGTCGCCTGTTGTACATTCTTCAGGTGGTTGGAATGTCAAACTGAATTCTTTATTTTGCTCACTGGGGTAGACTGTTCTAGTTCCACATGCCATGTCTAATGGATATCAGTTATCTCGTGTTAATTCCCCTCTGAAAGTTCTCCACTGCCTTAACCAGGTATTGAACTCACACTCTTTGGGTCCTGTCACTGGATCTAACTAACGCCTTTATCCACTGTGCTATGTGTCCTTGAGGAAATATCGACATAGACAATGTATTTGCTTTAATAAATAGCGGAATTTATTATTTACTGTTTTTTAAAAACAAGAAAAACAAAATTGTACATAATTCCCTCCAATCATCTGGCATAACACTTCACAATCTCATTCAGAAAAAGGGAGACCTTTATTCATATTCTTGAGAAATCTAGACCCCCTGAGTCTTTGCAATGGCATCAGACTGATTATCAAGACAATGAAGCAACATGTTATTGAATTTCAAAATGGCAATGAAACCCAAGATGAAGTTATTTTTTCCGAGCAATGCCAGGTATTCCCACTAGTGTTGTTGTTTTGTTATTTTTTTAATTTTTTTTCTCTTTTCAAAAACAAATATAACTTGAATTTTGAGCAGGTGAGACAGTGCGTGGTGAACGGTCTCTTTGTAGTCAGTAAGTTAGCTTTTTGCGTGTGGATGTGAATGGAGTCTTGACTTCTGTGTTTCATGTCAAAATTTTGCACACTGCGCCTCAATTGTTACACACAAAAAAAATTTAAATATATAAGATTTATGAAACAGCATATATATATATATATATTATATTTTTAATTTTTTAATTCTAATATTGAGCTATATATATATATATATATATATATATATATATATATATAATATTAGAATTTAAAAAAAAAAAAAATTAAAATTTTAAAATAAATAGTGCGTTAATGATATTATATAAAGATTACATATCTTCTAAATGTTAATTTTATCCCAACATCAATGTGTCTGGCTAGCATGCACAAAAAAAGGCAGTAATTTGACCTTGCTAACCATGCTTTCTATGTAGCTAAATGGTATAGCATGTCAGGCTATATGAGCGTTCTGTGTAGGATACAGGTTCGATTCCTGTCAAAAACCCTTTCTATAAAATTTCTCTGTCATTCAGGCTGGTAAATGTTGTTTAATACTGTTTATTATAAACAGACCATTTACTTAAATATTTATATCTATAAAAATAACATAAACAAAATATATATATATATATATATATATATATATATATATATATATATATATATGCAGCATGTTTGGTTAAATAATTTAGACATATTATGTCTATTTCAGTTTTAATCCTTTTCAAGTCCACAAATTCATTTCTGGTGGCTGTAGAAAATTGTCTTTATTATTTTATTTTTATTTTCCTCCAAGTACTTTTAATCTCATCTTACACACTCTTCAGGGGGTTGCATATCTGTGGATGTGTTATACGTTAAATTGTAAATTCAAAATTATTTATTTATTTTACCTTTATACAACCTCCCTTGTATCGAGATAAAAAAAAAAAACACTGTTACATGTGATTTAAAAATTAAATAACTCATTTAAAATTACAAAAAGGTTTAAAAAAAAAAAAACACACCTTTCTATTAAAGGTTCAACGTCAATTTCACTTTTTGTAATTTTGCAATTGATACCGTCTAATTAAACTATAATTAGAACTTAAGTGAGATACAGTATGTTGTTGTTTTTTTTTTTTTTTTTTTTTTTTTTTTTGCAGACGTACTGTGACATATTTGAAATATTACATAGTTTTGGTCCCCTAATGTCTTTTAAGAGGAAAAAAGTTACATGCAAATTAAAAGTAAACAAACTACAGAGATTGTTTGCGTATATGAAGAAGAATTGTGTCTATTAAAAATAAAATAGTTTTACTATTTCTAAATTCTTATAACTTTTACATGCATAAGACAAGAAAGGTTGGAGTCTCAAAATCCCTCTGCAGGAGCTAGCCTAAAAGCCCACTGAAGGGTGGCTTCTAGGCTAGTACATCATCAAATATATATACCCAAGTATGTAATTGGTATATATGGAATGAATGCCAATAACCAACAATTACTATTCTTAAAAGAGTGCTCAATACAAAGTAGAGCAGATATAATTATTTTTTTTTTTTTTAAAATTTATAACATAAATATGTTATAAAATCACTACAGAAATAGCCATTTTGTTTCAACACCGCCGGTGTCTTATCAAGTGATGTTGAATGTAAAATAAATGGTTTTAAAAGTTTCAAATTAACGACCCTTCGCAAGGGGAAAACGCTTTTACAAAAAATGACCAATCAAAATACAAGTATAGGAAAATTGAAAAAGCTTAACAACGGAGTCATGTTATAGTAGCTATTCAAATCTTTAAAATACGGGTAATAAAACCATTTATTTTGCATTCAACATCATCACTTGATAAGACACCAGGGGTGTTCAAACAAAATGGCTATTTCTGTAATGATTTTATAACATTTATGTTATAAATTTTTTTTTTTAAATAATTATATATATATATATATATATATAATAAATTAATTGATTTAAAATGTTTTTTTTTTCCTAATACTATACTAAAAAAAAAAAATATATATCTATAAGAACACTGGATTTTATATCTTACTGTTTTTTCTTTTTATATATATATATATATATATATATATATATATTTATATAATGTATGAAGGCAGGGTTAATATAAAAATGCAAATATTTTATTATGCTGAAAATTGAAATTTCAAATATTTTTTTTTTCTAAATGTTAACTCATATCCTTAACAGCAAGCAAAATTAAGATGAAAGAAATAATTGAAAAATTACTAATGGTTAACAATAAAAAAAGACAGTCGTTTGAATTTTGAATGGTTTCTTTCAAATCCGTCCTGTTTCAGGTACCAGAGTGTGTGCAGCCGTCTTTGTTGGCACTCTGGCCATTGGTGTAGGCAGTGCAGCAGTCTGTGTGAGTGCTGCTGCCCTTCCCTTTTATGGTGCCATACGCTTATGTCAGAAGTTGAAGCGCAAAAGGAGATCATCCATACCAGAATCTGTCAGTCCAACGACTTCACCAACAAATTGTTGTAAGTAAATTTATCTGTACTCTTTTTCTTCAATGGCTCCCTCTTTTTTACATAATGGCTACTTTGATTTTTTTTTTTTTTTTTTTTTTCTCCAATGCCTTATGGTATTGTCCCCTTTTGTCAACCGGGGCTTTTTAACTCTCTCTTTCTTGCCTTCACTGTGCCTCGGTTTAATCCACGTTATTCTAGATTTCATTTTGGTATTTGGAAGAAAGTTTCTTTTTCTGGGTGAGATTTAAAAACATTGACTTTACTTTGGAATGCTAGATGCAAGTAGACAAATTTGGTTATTGATAGTTTCAAATGAATGATAAATAAAAATAATTAACTTCCTTAATTTCAAATCATTATTTTATGGAACCATGAACCATAAATTGTCATTTTAGGACTCAAATTTTCATATTCTAGTCTAATTAAACAAAAGGAAAAGAAACTGGAAACTATTACTATAATTAAATTCGAAAGGTTTGTGTCCAATTTACAATTTATAAGGTCTTAAATTCTAAAAAGGTTTGTGTCCAATTTAGCTAAATTTAGTCTAAATTTAGCTAAATTGTTTCTGTCCAATTTAGCTAAATTCGAAAGGTCTGTGTCCAATTTAGCTAAATTCGAAAGGTCTGTGTCCAATTTAGCTAAATTCGAAAGGTCTGTGTCCAATTTAGCTAAATTCGAAAGGTCTGTGTCCAATTTAGCTAAATTGAAAAAATGTCAATTTAGCTAAATTCAGAAAGGTCTGTGTCCAATTTAGCTAAATTCGAAAAGTTGTGTCCAATTTAGCTAAATTTTGTGTCCAATTTAGCTAAATTCGAAATTTAGCTAAATTCGAAAGGTCTGTGTCCAATTTAGCTAAATTCGAAAGTCTTTTTTGCTAAATTGAAAGGTCAATTTAGCTAAATTCGAAAAGTGTTTGCTAAATTGTCCAATTTTAAATTCAGAAAGGTCTGTGCTAAATTTGTCCAATTTAGCTAAAAGTTCAGTCCAATTTTGTGTCCAATTTAGCTAAATTCGAAAGGTCTGTGTCCAATTTAGCTAAATTCGAAAGGTTTGTGTCCAATTTAGCTAAATTCGAAAGGTTTGTGTCAAATAAAAAAAAAAATATATATATTTTGGTCAAATAATGTGCCATCTTTTCTTGTTCATTTAAAAATAAATTAAAAAGATCTGATTGAGAAAAGAACATTGGGAGGTGACTTGTATGAGCAATATTTTGTTAGAGAATGAAAAATCTCCTGCAGCTGTTTTATAAAAATGTAACTTTGTATACATTTTGGGAATTGGAGCAATTTAAAAGGTAAAACATATTGGGATACTAAGGGTGGGGGTGTGTGGAAAGACGTGATCTTGACATGCCAAAGCATTTCACTCATCTTACAGGTAAAAACAATAGAAATCTGTAAAGAAAGAAAATAACAAATTAATGCGATCAGGAAGATGCTTTGTAAGGCTTTTATTTACTTGTGGCAAAACTTTTGATAAGCAAATTGTTTTAAATGATTTGCTCTGTTCTTGTACCATTCCTTCATTCACATAAACTAAGTTCCAGACAAACCCTAACCCACTCCCTGAGTTCCTTCTCCAACCTCCTGGTTTTTGGAAAAAAAAAAAAAATGCTTGTATTCAAGACCAAAAACTACTACAACAATTTACAGTTGAAATGGCTAAATCTAAGTTCTATGCTAACATTTTTTTCACTTGCACTTCTCACTTGGCCAAACTTTGTCTCAGCTTCCTGCTTTCCTGTCAATACCGACCTTCAGAAGTTTTAATGTGATGTTAATCGTTATTTTTTTAATTCTTCTTCTTTTACTGTCCTCTCCCTCCTTAACGTCTTTCTTTTTTCTCATATTCTTTCACATTCATTAAACCCTTGCATCTTAGTGGTTTTATTGCCTTGCTTGGGATGAAATGATTAAAAATGTTTTGAATTATAGGATTCAGAGGAAAACAATCCATCAACTGCATGCCAAAAAACCCCAAGATATTTTCCGCAGGCTCTCACAGACAAGCATACGCATTTCACATTAAGAAACCATATGACTGCATTTTTATTTTAATGACTTATATATGCGCGCACACTACCAACAATTACAATTTCTTTTTTCTTCATTCTTTTCTAATGCCAGCAATTATTACTGCTACTAAGAAGTAAATAAAAAAAACAAAAAAAAAACTGTTCATTTGTGTGTACAACATGCTCATGATGACAAATGATCCTGCTTTTAATTACAAGCATTCGTAACATGTTCAAAGAAACAAGACCTGAATATTCCTCCATCATGCACTTGATCTCTCCCTCTCTCATCCCATCCGCCTCACACTCTCTCATCCCATCCGCCTCACACTCTCTCATCCCATCCGCCTCGCTCCCTCTCTCCCTCATCCATCCCTCTTCTCCCACTCCCTCATCCCATCCTCTTCTCTCCTCTCTCCCCCCCCTCCTCCCCTCCCCCTCTTCTCCCCCCTCCTATCCCTCCTCCTCTCTCCCCTCCTTCTATCCCTTCTTCTCCCTCCCCTCCTCCTATCCCTCTTCTCCCTCCTCCTATCCCTCTTCTCCCCGCTCCCTCTCTCCCCTCCTCCTATCCCTCTTCTCCCCGCTCCCTCTCCCCTCATTATTATAATAATAATCATTATTATAATAAAAGCTGGTCACTCATATTTGAGGATACCTGTCTACTATAGCATTTAACCAATCCCTATTGCAGACCCTCACTCGGTCACATTTGTGTTTGTTCAGCACATACAGAGCCAAACTATGCTGAGCAGATGTTACCTAGCATGATCAACAATCGGAATAACACTAGCACACTCGAATCCTCGGTCACAATGACTTGTGACTTCATGCATGCACAGCTGTCGATGATCTCCAAGTATTCCGTCTACCCAATTTCACTAGCAAGGCTTTGGTCAGCCTGTGGTATGGCCTTCAGGCACTTCCCAAAGATGCCACACACTGGGATTGTCCCCCCTCCCTCCAGTTTGATAACATCAGCCCTGTATTCGGCCCTTCAGAAAGTGTGGTTGGTTCTGCACAAAGCCTTCACCACTATAATCAAATCATATGTTCCTAGGAACTGAGCTGCTTGACCCTCATGTGTCAAATACAATGGGAGAGTCCACTTATATATATATATATATATCTTTGATTCATTCCTTGATGTCAGTTGGATGTTTGTAGCCAAAATCTCGACTTTAATTGATTGCAAAAGATGTCTTCACCACTTTTATCCATTAAGGTTCTTTTTAATCATTTAACTCTTTTAACCTCTTGTTTCTCTAACCTCCTCCTCCTTAAACCTTACACTTCTAACACTACCTTATATATATATATATATATATATATATATATGTGTGTGTAGTGGCAGTGGAGTAATGGATATTGACTTTAATTCCAGTTGTGTACATTACATTCACTTACAAGTAAATACCCTCAGGGAGAGGTATGAATCCAACTGTTTTCACCCTCCCCCCTCAACTATTTGTAAATAGCAGGACAGACTGGGTTCTATAGCCTTGGGTGGCAACTGGTCTAGGAGAAGAACAACTCTTAATTCCAAACCTCCAAATATCTAGCTGTACTCACCATGCTTGGCCAATTTTGGGTTCATCAAGCATGGTGAGTGCCCCTAAAGACATGGTCAATCAGAGAGGAGGTTCCTGCAATGAACTTGTGCAAATAAAAAAAAAATTATCTGCAAAATTTGAGCACAATATTTGATTGAGTCATTTTCTATGGTTTATCCACCCATTGTAAATTATTTAAAGCCAGAAGATTAATTTTTAATTATTTATCTATTTTATTTTAATCTTTCTAAAATCTCTATCTATCTTTCTCTATCTCTATCTATCTTTCTCTATCTCTATCTATCTTTCTCTATCTCTATCTATCTTTCTCTATCTATCTTTCTCTATCTCTATCTATCTTTCTCTATCTCTATCTATCTTTCTCTATCTTTTCTCTATCTATCTTTCTCTTCTCTTTCTCTATCATCTTTTCTTTCTCTCTATCTTTCTCTCTCTCTATCTATCTTTCTCTATCTATCTTTCTCTCTATCTTTCTTCTATCTTTCTCTATCTATCTTTTCTATCTTTCTCTATCTATCTTTCTCTATCTATCTTTTCTATCTATCTTTTCTATCTATCTTTCTCTATCTATCTTTCTCTATCTATCTTTCTCTATCTATCTTTCTCTATCTATCTTTCTCTATCTATCTTTCTCTATCTATCTTTCTCTATCTATCTTTCTCTATCTATCTTTCTCTATCTATCTTTCTCTATCTATCTTTCTCTTCTATCTTTCTCTATCTATCTTTCTCTATCTATCTTTCTCTCTATCTTTCTCTATCTATCTTCTCTCTATCTATCTTTCTCTATCTTTCTCTATCTATCTTTTCTCTATCTCTTTCTCTATCTATCTTTCTCTATCTATCTTTCTCTATCTATCTTTCTCTATCTATCTTTCTCTATCTATCTTTCTCTATCTATCTTTCTCTATCTATCTTTCTCTATCTATCTTTCTCTATCTATCTTTCTCTATCTATCTTTCTCTATCTATCTTTCTCTATCTATCTTTCTCTATCTATCTTTCTCTATCTATCTTTCTCTATCTCTTTCTCTATCTATCTTTCTCTATCTATCTTTCTCTATCTATCTTTCTCTATCTATCTTTCTCTCTATCTATCTTTCTCTCTATCTTTCTCTATCTATCTTTCTCTATCTATCTTTCTCTATCTATCTTTCTCTATCTATCTTTCTCTATCTATCTTTATATATCTTTCTCTATCTCTCTCTATATCTTTATCTATCTCTTTCTATATCTTTATCTATCTATCTTTCTCTATCTATCTTTCTCTATCTATCTTTCTCTATCTATCTTTCTCTATCTATCTTTCTCTATCTATCTTTCTCTATCTATCTTTCTCTATCTATCTTTCTCTATCTATCTTTCTCTATCTATCTTTCTCTATCTATCTTTCTCTATCTATCTTTCTCTATCTTTCTCTATCTTTCTCTATCTCTATCTTTCTCTATCTCTATCTTTCTCTATCTTTCTCTATCTCTATCTTTCTCTATCTTTCTCTATCTCTATCTTTCTTTCTCTCTCTCTCTATCTTTCTCTCTCTATCTTTCTCTATCTTTCTCTATCTCTCTCTATCTCTCTTCATTTGAGATAATAATGATTTAGTGATACAAGTCTTACTAATTAACCTGTTGCTGCAGGGAGAAGAGATGAAGACTGGATCTGTTCTAATGAACTTTCATCCTTTGAGAGAGGGATAGAAGGAGGGGAGAGAGTAAGGGGGATGGGATGAGAGAGGGGGAGATCAAGTGTGTATCCATGACTAATACAAATATTTCTTAAGTTTTTGAGTCTGATTTTTTTATTCTTTTATTTTTTTACCCACCCCTAGATTTGATACGGAAAATTCCAAATATTTCTGAAGAGACTGAACAAAAAGGAAAATATCTGAAACATCCAGGTAACCACTTTAATCAATGATCATTTCTTACCTGCAATTCTTTTTTAGTTCTTGTATAACTAAATGTGCAGAGGGTGTTCAAGAGACTTTAGGTACTACCTGAATTTTTCCTGTGTACATTGATTTCAGGACCCTTATCTTAAGATAAAGCCTATGAAATTTAGTAACTGCTGAGTTTAAGCTAGGATTGCAATTAAGCTTTTCAGTTGTGAGTCTAAGAAAACTTAGATTTTTATTTTTTCAGTCTATAAATTGTTGCAAATTCACTGTATAAAGGTATGAACCCCCTCCCACCCCCAAAAAAAAGGGTTGGTTCGCTCAGATAGGAACACAAACACAAGATTAACATTTATAAATAAACTTTATGTAAGAAAATACAAAAATATAGGAACACTGAGGAGCGACGAACGTACAATTAATAAAAGAACACTTAACTGATATTGGCTGTCAGTTCAAACATTTGTGTTTCAGAAATTTGGAGTTCAAATGTTTGTAATGACACACAAAGTTGCTGTAGAATGTTCACAAAATTTGGCTGTTCTTTCTTACACAATGTGAAATATAGAATTCCAGATAATGTTTCATCTTGGATGCAATCCAATTAACTAAGATGTTTTCTTTGTATCTATCTGGGTACAATATACCTTAATTTTTTACCCATTAAACAGTCAAATAAACCCAAGATCTTTGTGACAATTTCCTTATTCCCTACTCAATAAGTAATGGAATAGGCTTGTGGGTATATTTCTCACTTATCCCTTACTATTGCAGGATGAGTCTATTTTTCTTGTGAACTGTTGTTGTCGGAAGTCATCGGGGGGGGGGTGTTAACTAAAGTTACAATACCAAAATCCAACTTGGTGATGTATGTCATGTGAGAATAGTTGACTGATTCTTAGGCCATTCTGTTTGTTGTCAAGCAATTCTAAATTCCCTTCTTGCTATTTCTTAGGAGGTCATTCTGTTTGTTGTCTAGTAACCCTAAATGTCTTTCTTGACCCTTTCTTTGCTGAAACAAAGGTTGGTTTACTACAATGTGTGCAGCAAGGCAGGCCTTAGCCGTGAAGGTTAGGATTGCTAGAATTAAGGAATGTTTTTCTTATCCGAACAATTATGATAGGCTTGCAATATTTTGTCTGTGAAAGGGATTGCAGATTGGGAAATAATTCATCATCGACAAGGACATGTTAGGATCCCAGCTATGAGCAAATAAACTGATGTAAAAATCACTATGAAAGTGTGACAAATAGGTTTTAATATCAATACTTTGTAAAAAAAAAAATTATTAAAAAAAAAATTTTTTTGAAGAAAATATTACCAACAAATGTTTTGAAAAAAATATTTTTTTTTTTTGAAAATATTACAATATGTTTTGAAAAAAAATTACCGCAATTTTTGAAATATTAAAAAAAATATTACCAGCTATACATTTTTAAGAAAAAAATATTACCAGAAATAGACTTTTGACAAAACAAAATATTATGAAGAAAAAAAGTTGCTGACATTAAATATCTCATTGCCATAAAACAAAACAAAACTCTGCTTAATATGTCTACACAAGGCCATTAAAAAAGAGCATCATGTGTGGACTGAACTCTCATTGTAAAAACAGACTGATAGTCTACTTCACTGACTATTCTTACACCGACATACCATGAGTTTCAAGCTTAGCTTTGTCAGGCACAAGGCTACAAGAGAAGAGTATTTAAGATTTGACATCATTGAATATAGTTTGAAAAATTGGCTAATAGAATAGTTTCAGAAAATAATTCTTTATTGTAGTACAGGCATCCTTTGTTTAATGTGCATTCGATTAGTGCGCTAAAATTTTGATATACCAAGATTCGATTAGTGCATAGTATAATACTCAATTAGTGCAGTATAACATTCAGTTTTTTGGGGGTTTTTTTGTATAGTTGGTGATTAATTAAAAATTTAAAAATCAAAAATGGTTAACTATTTTGTTTATCTAAGTAATTACAGCTGTGTTAAAAAAATAAATGGAGAGTTATAAATAGATAAATTTTATAATATAAGCTGATAATAAAATACTTATTTGAATATTTGTCTCTATTGAATTTTTTGAATATTTTGATTAAATTTTTTTTTTTTTTTTTTTATGTTTATTTTGAAGGTCACAAAAGGAAATTTCTAATTTTTTTTATTTTGTTAAAAATAATGTATGATTTAATTAGATACAGAATTTTTACATTTAAGAAATATCAAAATATGAAAGATGTACGCATTTACTTTACTATGTAAATATTATGGATAAAATTTTCAGGTAAAAATACTAATAATTATGTTTGAAAAATTTGAAGGGGCAATTTCTTTATACTGCCAATTGTATGATTAACAGAAGAATACCTTGTGGCAGACCCCTCTAAATAAGTTTTTCATAAAACATCAGATTAATAAATATTAATTCATATTGTTTTTATTGTATCTTGTATGAACACATATTTTAATTAAAAAGTACATAAATTAGAAATTGTGAATGAAACTAAAATTCGAGGTAGAAGTAACACCATTTCCTGTAAGTTATAATATTTGATTAATGTTTCTATTAATGTGTAACTTTTAATGTACACTTTAGCTGCACTAATCAATGGATTCCTGTATTTGAAATTTCCCCCATTTTCCCCCATCCCTCTTTCCCCCCTCCTTCCCTCTTTCCCCCCCCCTCCTCTTTCCCTCCCCCATCCCATCCCTCCTCCTCTCTCTCCCCATCCCTCCTTTCCCTCTCTCCCCATCCCCCTCCCTCCCCTCTCCCCATCCCTCCCTCCTCTTTCCCTCTCCCCCCATCCCTCCCTCCTCTTTCCCTCTCATTATCTCAACCCATATTTTTCAAACAGTCAAACTGTGACATTTAATTTTCCATTTCTTTTTATATAAATTTTGCGTTGTGTTTAGCTTGGTTTACAAAACTTATGCAATATGTTGTCAAAATATTAAAAAAAAAAAAAGGTGGGGGGGTTTACCAATGTTTGGGTCCAATTTCTTTCTCAATTTCCTTGAATTGTTTCTGATTGCTGGATTTGAATCTTTCAACTTCTTTCATTTCTTCACAGATTTAACATCCCTAAATTCTCAAGCACATGATCAAATCAATGTGTCAACTTTTTATCTGGACTCTGCTTTTCCTCCAACTACCAAAGATGTCAGTGACTGGATCAGTCAGATGAAGAATGTTCCAAGAATTTCTCATCCTGGTTTAGAAGCAAAAGGAATGGCTGCCAATGAGTCAAAAGATAAGGATCTCGAACAGAAAATTGAATCCACAGTAAAAACTGAACCTGAGTTGAGCCAGGCCTAAGTTGTGATTATGAAACCCTGAGAATGCTTTGAGTCTCTGTAAACTGGGGTGTAAATCTTGACCTTGTGTCAAAGATTTTAATTCAAAGTTCAAACTAATTGATGTTGTTAAGGTTGTTTCCTACTTTAACCATTCTGCACTGGACCTCAACAGGAACGGAAAATACCAAACTTGAGACCAAACTGCTACTTGTTCAGCAAAAAATGTTTGCTAAAAAGGGTGAAGATCAAAATCAGTTCACAGATAATTTTGTTTTGTTGAACACATGTTGCATTAATAATAACAGTAAGATAAATTCTATTTATATATACAAACATTAACAACATAGGTTTGTGTGTATGTGTGTGTGTTTCACTGAATATGACGGATAAAAAAAATTTGAATTTTTAGAGTTTTTCTAGTATTCTTAAATTTTTCTGTTTGGTGGACATGATGGTGTCTATTGTCTTGTGACCTTTCAGCCACTTCTTTAGCCATTTTTTTAAAGGGTTTGCTGTTAATTATTAATTACAAACCCCTTGAAAATGGCTAGTGGCTGAAAGCACTTGGGACAATTTTTACACTTCCTTGTCTCCAGCAAATGGAAAAATATAAGAACACTAGAAAAAGTCGATAAAAATTCAAATTTTCTTATGGGTCATATTCAACAAAGCAGGTTTGAAAGAAAGGTTGCTGCCAAAAAACGTGGATAGTTTGCACATTTTAGAATTCTTAGAAAAAGAAAATGTGCTCTCTAGCAGGGATCAAAACTGTCACCCTTTGTTGAAGAAGCCACCATTTGATCAGGCAGGCTTTACTACTTGGCTACAGAGAGCATCACGTTTCAAGAAGGCTCAATCAAATGGTTTCTCATTCAGAAGGGGATGCAGGTTTAATCCCTGCTGGTGAGCCAATTGTCTTTAAGATTTCTTGAATGTTCAGGATGATTTCAAATCCAATATCCAACAATAACATTTGAAGTCATAAAAATGTTAAAATTAATCCATTAAAAATATATTAGGAAAGTTAATGACAAAGTGGAAAAAGTCTTTGTGAGTCATTTCGTCCTTTAGGATTTCACCAGATTAAAGTGATATTTACATTAATGTAACTATACAGATGCACATTGGGGAGGATACACTGACATTTAAAACTTGAATAAATTTATTTTTTTTTTTTTTTTTCAAGTGTTTGGGTATATAATATAGCCAATTTCATTTAGTTGTTTTTATCACTTTATTAAGTATCCCCACATTGTGATTTTATATATATATATATATATATATATATATATATATATTAAATAGCTCTGTTACTTAACAGTGAGCACTGTTTTTTCTTACACTATACATTATTTATTTGTATATGATCACTTGCTCATATACCTACCTATATTCACCCATTCGGTTACACACACACACACTATATATATATATACACATTATGAGGGATTATAATAAAAATATAATATCTTGCTCTACTTTGTATTGAGCACTTTTTTAAAAGTAAATGCTACGAAAAATGTGTTTTTATTCTCAAAAAATATACCATTTTGTTTTAAAAATGAAATTGATCAAGTGGGTAATGTTACTTTCCACACAGTGTCGAAGGCATTTATCAAAGTTTTCCATAGCTTGACGGGTCATTTCATGAGGAATGTTGGCAATTTCTTGATTGATCACATCTTTTAATTGTCCAATAGATTGAGAGCAATGAGTGTATACATTTGATTTCAGGTATCCCCACAGAAATAAATCACGTGATCAGGTGGGCCAACACTATTTGTGTTGCAATTACAGATTTGTTGTTCTTGAGAAACATTTCCCCCAATGAAAGCATGATGCTCACCCAGACAATTCATTTTGGCAACTGAAAATAAAATGAAACAAAATGGAATTATATGGACATTTTGAAACTAAAACACATTTTTCATTCTTTACTCTATTTTGCTGCACCCTGTAATAAATAATATATATACACACACACACACACACACACACATATATATATATATATATATATATATATATATATATATATATATATATATATATTACATAAAAATGACTGATTTTTTTTCCCTCATTTATATGGATGTACTTTTTTCCTCTTTCTTTTAATTTTCAATTTTTTTTTTTTTTTTTTTAAAAATCATTAATTTTTTTTTTTTTTTTTTTTTGAAATGTTTTAGTATTGACAAGCTCAGGGAATTTCTCTAAGAGAGAAATCTATCAAGGAGCGAAATGGCCATATAAATGGGGTACAACTGAGTTTCATTTTTATGTAATTCATTTATATGCTCTATAATAAATATATTGAGCTCTCATTGTGGATCTGTTTTAATATTTCATATTATTAAATTCACTTGGATTACTTACCCATGGATTTTTACATTTGTGTGTGTGTAATATATATATATATATATATATATAAGGATATTAAAACAAAAACATGTCAAAAATCACTACAGTTACAATTGTTTCAACACCACAAATCACCCATCATTTATAGTGTCGAAACATAATTGCCATTGTGTAGTGATTTTGAACATTATTTTGTTTTTAATATCCTAAAATAAATAATATTTAGCTCTACTCTGTATTGAGCCCTCTTAAATTAAATGTTACATAAAGTGGAATCATACTTCATTTGTTCTCATTTTACCTGAAGAGAGATATATATATATATATATATATATATATATATATATAATTAAATTCACAGATGAATTCTGTGGACAAGACAGATTGGTATCAAATGACAATCGGAAAAAAATCTTACAAATTTTGCCTTGAAAAAGTCTGAAGACGAAACGCGTCAGCAAAATGTAAGATTTTTTCCAATTGTCATTTGAGATATATATAATGAAATGGACTAAGTCTGACAATTATTTTAATATATTTTCTGTTTATACATTATTTTTATACAAAACTAAAAGCTCTGTTTATAATAAACAGTATTAATTACATTTAATGGCCTGAATGTCCAAGAAATTTTCTAGAAAATGTTTTCTGATTCCTGTCGAAGGACACATATTTTCTACAAAATTTCTCAAACATTCAGGCCAGTAAATGTAATTAATACTGTTTATTATAAACAGAGCATTTGCTTAATGTATAAACAGAAAATTTATCATCTGATTTTGTTTTGTAGATCTTACACAAAACAAAAAGCTTGTAAAATATTTCAAAATAGAAAATCAGACCATC
The DNA here is from genome assembly GCA_903632075.3 of Acanthosepion pharaonis. Taxonomy (NCBI): domain Eukaryota; kingdom Metazoa; phylum Mollusca; class Cephalopoda; order Sepiida; family Sepiidae; genus Acanthosepion; species Acanthosepion pharaonis. The sequence continues at coordinate 275,195 of CAHIKZ030000488.1, forward strand.
CTGAAAAGTTCAACAAATTTAAAATTGTCGCCATCTCCTCTCTTGCACACATGTGTACTCATATCAACATAAATATCACTTTAGTCCAATGACATCCCAAAGGACTAAATGCATCGCAAAAAGTCTTTTTCCACTTTGTCATAGCTTTTCCATAAGAATATCTATGTATCTACCATAAGTTGCAGTATACAAGCCTATTTCTCAAGCCTAAAAAATATTTCCAAAACTCATGCTCAGCGTATATTGTGGGTATAAAATACAAACCTTTTACAACCGAGTGATAAACAAGTGGGACACCATTTACAATAGCTCCAGGAGGGTGCTACAAATATAAGCTGCTAACACTTGTGTTTGGTGAACATATTTGTCACATTAACATAGAAATTAATATAAAATAATAAAATAGTAACAGAAATTCAGGATTCTATTAATGCTTCTGCCCAGACCGAGTTCAACAGCTGATACACTAAATGTAAATACTGACTGAAGCATATGTTTAATCTTGGCTGCCATGCAGACAACTATGTGTGATACATATGTCATCTGAGCAATTTCATGATAGTAATGGCAGTTTCTTGAATATATAGTTAGGGGTTGACTTATATGGTAAGTATGTCTAATTCAGAATTTTGAGCTGAAAATCTTGAGGTTGACTTGTATGCTGCAATTTATGGTATGTATTGAATTTATTAACACACATCCTATTTATATATTATATAAATATATTTGTTAATTCAACAGCTTAAGCTTACCCTGATGAGTGGCATATCTGTAAGACTTGAGGTCAAACAGATAAGTCTTTTGCACTTTTCTTTATTAACTATTGTTGCTCTATTTTTTAATATTGAGCACATTGATTATAAAAATCTACTTGACTTTAAATTTGTTAAACTCTACTAAATTACTGGCCTACTTACATACACACACACACACACACACACACACACACACACTATAATGAGGGTGGATTATTAAGTCCATAGCCTGACACATTTAGCTGAATTTTGATCTGAAACCTTCACTGTATGTCTGATATTTACTGAATTGAGTGTGTCGACATGGAAGGAGATTGTTGAAAAGTAAATACTTTTTATCCTCATTTGATTACAGATATCTTGAAATAAATAAAATTAAACGTTAAATTATCTTGTTCCTACTTTGTTAGTTTTGTGGAGACTACACAGACAGGAGACTGGACTGGATAGTAAAATTGAAATTTTTTTTTTTAAGTGAATGTAACTCTACCCATAAAACTCAGAGTAGGAACAAAATAAGTGAACATTTATTACTGTTAATGCTCTTGATATCAAGCAAGATAAAAACTGCTTGTCTTAAAAACATTATCTACCAGATATACTCTGGTTGAGCATTTTTTAAAAAAATTCTTTTGGCACAACCCAATCTTTGTTTAATTATGTATGTATGTATGCATATATATATATATATATATATATATATACACACACACACACACACACTTCTTTTATGTTTACTTTACCTTAACTAACTTATTTTATCTAACATGTCCAATAATCATTTACACAGCATATCATAAATGTTCGTAATGATCTTTACACAACCTTATCACAGATTTACAACCAGATATTAGTATTCTTTATGGTGTGTCACTGCTTTTTACAGTATGTGAGATCTCATACATTTCAGCAAGGAATATTAACACATTGACAGCCAAAGGTCAATTATGACAACTGACTTGAAATGTCAACTTTATAATAGTCAACTAAGGCAATAAAAAAAAAAAAAAATAAAAATAAGATTTAGTTGATTTATACCTTCAACTGAAGTCTTAATGTTGTTTTCACTGTGAATAAACTCGTTGATGCCTGCAAATGAAAATGTCAAGACTGGAGTAATTTGTAGTCAGCATCCCAATAAAAACTGTCAAATGTGAGTTTCCTCATCATTGGAAGTCAATGTGTTAAGAAATTAACTTTTGGAAGGTACATCAACTGTGACTGAAATTTCATCGATGTTCTCTTATTTCCTTCCTTACTGTCTCCTAACCTACCAGGGTTGCTATAGGATGACTTTCTCAACAAGAAGCACCCCCACTTGATCTGGTCATTAGACAGCATCTGGGTCTAGGCAAAGATTTTTGCTAGTCCTTTTGATAATGTTTGACCCCCTTTGATGTCCCATTTTCTTTGTACTGCTTTTGTCAGATGGTGTTGGAGAGAGACCTTGCAATCTGGTTATATACCAGTAGCATGTCCACTTCTTCATCTTTATCGTAGTCAATACGTCTTTATAGCCATTTATCTGATGACTCTCTCTTCTGTGCACGTCTTTATTTGTGACACTGTCAATCTAGGAAATACCAGATATTTTAAGTATTTCATTTCATCTCTTCAGCTTGGATCTGCCTTTGGGGTCTGGACATGCAAGTTCATATCTCTCATGTATGCAACAGATGATGATTATGCTATCAAACGTGGTAGCAGTTTGAAACAATATGACATTGTATGTATTTATTTATACTGTATTTTTATGAATGTATTATAATCTATTTTTAATAAATCAAACCTGTTCACTAAATATGAGTTTTCATGGCATCCTTTTGCATTTACAGTGTCAATGGATTTTAAGAAAAACTTTCACATTTTAACACTCTAGTGTGTAAAAAAAAAAAAAAAAAAAAAAAAAATTCTCATTTAAAACCTTGTGTAGGGATACAAAAGGCAATTAATTATCTCTTTTGTTGATATAGTCACATAACAGCCAATGAGTGACGTCGGGGGATAGAGGTGAAGATCCCAGGAAAGGACGTCTCTTAGCTCACTGTGGTAGGTCTTACAGGGAACACTATATGGCCTCAAGGTTCATAGAGAAACCACTGTATGTCTGCCTTATCTGTTTGGGAATTATACGTTAGACTTTGTGTTCTCTCTCTTCCTCGTTCGTTCTCTTTTCTTTTTTTTTTGGGGGGTGGGGCCCTTTTCACTCTGCCTGTCATGCTGATATTTCTCAGAATGTATGTAATTTGGTGTACGTCTTAGCGGCATAAAACTCACTCTGAGAACCAAGCATAATTGCCATTCCTTTTTCTTACAGCCATTCTCCTCCATCTGTAAAATAAGGTGTTCTGACATCATGGATATTATAATGTCAATAATGGGGAGAATAAACTTTTCTCCCATAGCTCAACTGTTATCTGGATCAAGAATGCATGAAATGTTTAAAGAATTAAGACTTCAAGTGAAGGAATAAAAATACTAAGCAGGGGTGGGGATACAAAAGATTAGGAGACCAGATTTGGTATTTGATGGAAAAAGGTTCAGTTCAAAAATGTTAACTATTCTAATTCTTGTGAGTATGGTGTCAGTAGGATTTGAACCCCAAATAAACTGAGTAAGATTTAGTAAATTCAGTGCAACTGAATTTTCCCTGCCACAAGGAAGTTGTGGTGATAAGATTAATGTGTTTACCAAAATTCAACTGAATCTGGGAAATGTTTATTTACCAAACTTACATTGATTCTTACCAAAATATCTGATAGGAGGGAATATTTAATACTTTGACCAATCATAGGCATAAATTTTTTTTTTTTTAGATAAACTTTTTTTTTTTTTTTCAGATCTAATGAGATGAAAATGTCATCTTGACCATTTCAGTTTAGTGTTTCCCATCTAGTGATTTTTTTTTTCTTTCCTTTTAAAGAAGTGATATTTCTCTAACTTTATCCCAACAACTAACTTAATATTTCATTTGCTTAGAGGAAGCATTGTCTGATATTATTTTTGAGCTATTATTTCTTTCATCAGTTGCTTTATTTTAAACTAGCTTAAAAGCTGCCCTAAGTCTTTACATATTCTCAACATTGGAAGGCTCTCCTGGCTGCCGTTTGATCTGGGCTTCCATTTACACAGTACTTTCTTTTCCTCGCTGCAGTCTTGGCTCTCTTGATTGCAATCTGGTCCTCTGTTGGCAGAGATTTCTTTTTATAAGGCATACTGCTGCTGTATGTGACAGGCAACAATAAACTACAGAACTCAAAACTGATTGCTGCATTTAAACATTGCATTAATATTTAAGCTAAGCTTTTAAAAGTTAAGCAATAATTCTTCTGCTACTAATTAAGGACAATTTGATGTACGTTGGTCCTTACTTTCTGTACAAACAATTATTTTTTTATTTCATGGGTGACTTTAGCAATTAATTTCAATTATTCCTAAATCTATTTCCAAGTTATAAAAATTATAATACAAATTATTATCATACGAAAAAATTTGTTGCAAAAAAAAAAGTGCCAAAATCAATTGAAATTTTAGGATTGCAGCTCCAGGTCGACCCAGAATGTTTTTAATTTGCTCAAAATTGTGATTACGAAGGTTATGGTGGTGCAAGAGTTTAAATACAGGAATAAAGAAAGAAATAAGTAAAAACAGATATAGAAGTGGGGAGGGGGGCGAGATTCCTGGGTTTTCCTCTTGTGGAATACCCAGATCCAAGGCTCTGAATCTGCTCTAATAAGGTAATTTTTTTCTAAGGGGGTTAAAATTCATGCCAAAAAAAATTAGGGGGTTGTACTATACATGAAGTCGACTTATACACGAGTATATACAGAATATGCCCTATAAATTCGAGTTGTCACGTTTTCTGAAGTATATATACTTTTTGTTTCTCCCCCCCCCAAAAAAAAAACTTCCTTATTACTCACATGTTCAGTCCATGGGTTTCTCAGAATCCCTCTGTAGCAGTGGAAGGGTCTTATGGCCCCTGAATCTGATATGGGGCTCCCCAACAACTCAATTTTCATAAGGTAGCATTCATATAAATACAAATTTTATTGTAACCTAATTATGTACAATAAGGGATCATATGCAATATAGGGGAACAACAATTCAAGGAGAAAAATTAAAATGTTACAAGTTTTACACTTCTCTATCACTATTCCTATGGAAAGTGTTCAGATGAATGTCGTTCCAGAGTTCCACGTTAATCGACCTTGTGTCACATCTTGATTTTGTGGGAATCAAGTAAATACCATTCCAGAGTTCCACCAGATGTAACCTTCACAGTAAAGACCTGCCATGACACACACATTGGAGCGGACCACCCTCATTCCCTTTGTATTTCATTGAGATTTAGGTTCCGCACAAGCAGCTTCTTCCCACAAACTGTCATCCAAGAAGATGCTTCTCCAATCATTAGAATCTTAACCTGATTAACTGTTATCTTCCCCACATACCTGCATAAACTGTGCCTCTTACTCTATAACCCACTACCTTGAGTGGCTCTTGGAACTTGTACAGGTTGAACTTATTGTAAAAAAAAAAAAAAATCTTGCACCTCATAAAACTGGTTCCTGTATTTTATTAATCTTAGTTTATACAGTTACCCTTCTTAGACTGCATTTGTAATGGTGAAATTAGCCATTTCCACACAGGAAACATTAGGCATTTATTGACCAGTTAGTGTCATTGCCAGTTGAAATTTATAAAATCTTAAGTTTTTTTTTTTTTTTTTTTTTCCTTAAAATAGCCCAGTTATTGCTCTTTCTCATATTGATGGTAGTTTACTTCAAACAAAAGGTTAGGAAGGTGTGTGGAAAGTCAACATCTTGAATTTCATTTTTTTTTTCTCCATCTCTTCAAGCTACATGTGCTATATATTTTAGTTGTTGATGCTGCTGTCAGAAATTTTCAACTGATGAAGTTTTTGGTAAAGTTTTTTGACTTTGTAGTGCCAGTCTAAAAGATCTGGTAAAGTGTTGTCTTTAAAACCGAGAGGATTAATTTGTTTGAAGACATTTTTAATCACTAGAATTTTTTTTGCAACACTGACGCGTGTTGGAATCGTCACAGTATTTAGTATTGTTGAAATTATTGCTTACATTTTCTGTTGAGATTTACAAACTCTACATCTCGTTCAATTTCGCAAACCAATTGATGAAAATTTGGATACGCTGATTTGTTTGGAAAAATACTTTCACAAAAACCTTACTTCGCAGTTTAATAATTTCTTTAATTTTATTGGACTTCTTACAGTTTTTTTTTTTAAGAAAACTTATTTTTCTCCTTTTTAACAGTCAAGAATAAATTCTTAGGATTTCTTACCCCTGAGCATGCAACATACAACTGGATTTTTTTATAGTTATCACAAACAGAGGGGGAATTGGATTCTTGTATATTTAAAAATTCAAAAAGATATGGGGGAATTTTTTTTTTTTTTTAATCATTAAGTTATTTTTTTAAAATAGTGGGAGTATTTTGTATGTTAATGGAACTTCTAACCCCCCCCCCCGAAAAAAATTAATGAAAATTTTTATTGTACTAAGCTATGCATCCTACCAACTGTATTTCGTACCCACTTTTGTACCCTGTTTGCACTTCTCCCCAAAATTTGTTTGTGATCTGTTAATGTATGGCTATTTTAGAGGGTGTGAAAGATAGACAGACTAACAAAAGTCACAGAATTTTATATATAGATAGTTTCTGAACATGTTTGATGCCATCTGTATAAGAATCTAGATCTGTCAAGGATATTTAAGAGTATAAGAAGAGATTTGGTTTTGTTGTATCTTGATGTTTTGGACAAAAGTATCCCTTGTACAAACTATATTGTTTAATTTCCTTATCACCTAAAGTTGTTTACTAAGCTCAGTCAGCCATATTGGTAATTACTCAAGGCCACAATGGTTGTTCGTTGTTTAGCAGCATATCAACCTCTATCTAAGGTGACATATGGAGTCTCCAGTTTGGATTAAGATCATTCCAGTGTTTCTACAGATATTTTTTTTTTTTTTTTACAAGCCTCTCAAAGAATTTTTTTTTTTGTCTCTTGCGTACTCTGGAGAATTTAATAGGAATGCAAAAAAATATTTTGAAAAAAAAAGTAAAAATTCCTTTTAAATTTTCAGTTTTCTGCATCCCTAATCAGGGTTTCCTAACGTGGGTGCTAGTGCCCCTTTGTGGGCTCTGTTATGTTAAAAGGATTTTCAAAAATTATTTACTGTTGGCTAGAAAATGAAATTTCTGAAAAGTATCTAAAGGTGTGGGAAACTATCAAACTTCCTGTATGGGTGACTGTTGTTATGCAGCTTCTCACTAAACAAAGAAACCACATGCAAATTACAAAACAAGGTGATCTACGATTCCTTCTAAGCAGCATGGAATCTAGTCAACTATCGCATTGAAAAGTTGTTTTTTTATCATTTTAATCATTGCCATTTATAATAGAAACAATATTAAAATTATTTTTGCACTAATACCTAAGTATTACCTTTGTATGAAAGATGAATTCAGTGTAATAATCGAAATTTAATTTGACCAGGGGTGGTGACAAAAAAAAGTTTGTGCCCAAGGTTAGAGAAACACTGCTCAACACTAACAACAAAAAAAGTAAATAATAATGGCAAGAGGTAATTAAGAATATGCTTTAAATTCATATTTCTTGGTTGTTTTGAAATTTTGTATGTAAACATTTTTTTTTAACACAACACAGGGAAAAGTAAAAAATATATTTTAAATAATACGAATATTAACTTTAGCAATCTTTAACCTTTGAGCCTCCCCCCAAAAAAAAAACAGTGTCAAAAGAAAGGTTTTCCTCTTGATACTGCTATTATTTTAACAACCTTTAATACCTAACAATGTTTGTTTTAAAAAGCAATAAGAATTTTAATAAAATCTATTCATATGAAAGAGAAATTATACATTTTCTTTGTTCTTGAGAACAATTCAATGTTTATCATTTACCAATTTATAAAGAAATAAATTTGCAAAAAAAAAAAAAAAAAAAAAAAAAAATTGTTCCTAAATTTCTAAAAATTTACTAAATTATAAAATATGAACCAACTATAACGAAATTCTTATTTACCATTTTGTAAAGTTCAAATTGATTGGCAATTAGCTGATGTTTTGTCAACCATTCCAATAAACAATCTAATAAATAAATGTTTACTTTAATATTTTTGCTTTGCATAAAGGGATCAATTTATAATGAGGGTTGTTATTTATTTCTTTTTTTTTCATCCCAATCAAGGTGTTTTTTATGTTATTAGGACGCAAAGGGGAGTTACTGAGTCTAAAAGACAAAAATTTTTGAAGATTGTGGGTGACAAGGAAGCAAAAAATCAGAAGGGAGTTCCACAGGTGAGAAGTGTGAGAAATGAAACCATTATGATAGAACAGACGAGTTCAACAGTGAGATCTAGTAGCAAATTTAAATTTAAAATTTTATGCAGTTGAGGCACCAAAAAGGAAAGCTAATTAGAACAATGGCCATGGAAATACTTGTAGAAAAGACAGAGGGAAGCCACATCACGGAAAGAAAATGACTGAAGTCAAGATTCCAGGTCAGGATTGATTATATTACAGATCCATCTTTGAAATTTAAGACATGCAGTAGGATCCACAGACTAGATATGGCAGCAGTATTCAATGCGTGGACAAAGGGTAGATTTATAAATGTGCAAAATGAAAAATTGTCTCATAAACCAACATTCTGAGCAGTAGACACAGTAATTGATTCAATATAATCACTCCACTTCATGTCAGTAGAAAATGTGAGCTCAAGAAAACACAAAGAGTAGCTTTCTTGGAGGTTAGCATCAGCCATGGTGATAGTAGACACAAAATGTTCTCTATAGTGATTAAATGAAAGAAGTTTGGTTTCGGAGGTGGTAAAATTTACAAGCCATTCCTTGCCTCAGTTAACCACTGACTAGAGGTCCTTTTTGAGAGAAGCTGCCACTTTTACCTTGTCAAATCTGTTGGGCTTGATACTAAGACAGGAATAAATAGTTGTGTCATCAGCATAAATACCTTGTTGGGAACCAATAACAGTGATCGTTGATGAAGATAAACAATTGTAAATCCAAGTGAATCACACCTCTTAAAATGTCGAGAATCTAAAAAAGGAACTTTTTTTTTTAATATTTGTAATCTGGAGGTGCTTGATAGGAATATCAAAAACAGAAAAATATTTCTTGGAGGTGTGCATTTCTGTAGAAACGCCCATTTCATTGCATTTATCTGCAGTGGAGTTTTTGAAATTGTTATAAGGCAGAGATTCCCAAAGGTGTGTGTGTGGAAAGATTGAGGGTGAGAAAAAAAAAGCAAGTAGCCAGAGGGTGTCATTGACACATCAGAACCAAAATATACCTCGCACACACATTGTACCTGAAGTGTATCTTGCCTTCACTCTACAGTAGTTACTCCCAAACATTTTTTTCCCTGGGCCGCATATTTTGTACATTTACAAATAAAAGCAGAAAGAGGATTAAAGGGAGATAACTACAGATTCAAAGTCAGAACATTATCATTGATAACTCTCTCCTCCAATTTGCAAACCCTAGTTACTATATTCTTAATTTTACTTATTATAAAACGCAAATTGAGTGTGTCTGTACGTTTATATATTGGATCAGATTTCCTACATTTTTCAACCGATTTCAACAAAACTTCACAGCACTATGTAAAATTACCTTGCGGTGGTTCTGACAATGCCAAAAATTGGAAAAACACAATTGTTTTTGCACGAAATTAATTTGAAAAGATTAAGAGGCATCGCTGTTGCAAGAATGAAAGGGGGACAACTCATATCGAGTTACACTTATCATAAAACCCAGGTTGTTTGTGTGTGTTCGTTTATATATGGGATCGGATTTTACATTTTTCAACCGATTTCAACAAAACTTCACTTTTTTTTTTTTTGGCAGGTAGTGTTTCTTATTGTCTTGCACACTTTTTTCTTTTATTTTTACATTCAGAATGCTTTAAAATTCCATTTACAAAACAATTGTTTATAATAAAATTCTATTCAATCGGTAGACTCATAACGATTGAAAACAATGTTTTTGTTTAAGTTTGGGTTTGTATTTTTCAGTCTTTATGATGGTCGATACTTGATCTATCTCTTACTGTTACATCCCCAGGCACCACCGGACTCTACTGCTAGTACTTGATATAAAGCAAAAATATCACAATGAAAAAAAATCAGTCAGAAATTATTTACAACTATTTATACTGGGACTCATGCATGCAATTACAAGTAATCCATAATGTTTTAAATTTTGAAATCATATTTATTTTGGGCATAAGAATCTGTTTCTAAATCTTTGATTGTCTTTCAATCATTCTGCCTCACGTGCTACCCTCTTTGCTGCACCGTATGGGAACCACTGATTTACAGTTTATCCCATTTATATAACAATTATCATGGGAAATACTAGGATAATCATTTGACATGCAATACTAAGACCAAGAAAATCCAATCAAAGGTGAACTACACACATGCGTGTGGGGGGGGACCCCTAAAATGTTTGGGAGCCACTGTTATAAGGAATGATAATAAAATGACCAATAAAATTGACTTTATTGTCTCTATGCTTACGTACATAAGGTCTCATCAACCAGAATTAAGAAGTTTCTGGGTTTCGCCATTCCAGTAAAATAGAAAATATAAAAATGAATGGTCAATTGTCGAATGAACACCAGGAAATGGAATTCACAGATTTTACCTGAAGAATTTCCAAAACTTCACCTTCATATCTTTGGTACAAGCATAAAAAATAGTCCGCAGCATTTCACTTTATGGAGCTTCCACTTGAATTGGAAAACCTACAAGAAACTTTATTTATTCCATATATGGTGTGCATAATATAGGAATATATATATATATAAAGAAAAAAGGAAAACTTAGGTGACACATTTCACCCTCTGATGGATTATAATGTCTTGACAAAGTCCATTAGACAATCAAATGTGCCTGTTATCCTTTCTGCCTTTATTCATATTCCATTTACAGATATATTTTAGTTATATCTGAAATTATATATATATATATATATATATATAATTTTTTTTTTAGTTTTTTTTTAATTTTATGTAGAAAGTCTAAAAAAATAAATGTTTTCTCTGTAGTGACGACTCATGCATGTTAGTTTTATATGCAGCAGCCACTGGGGGTACTGGTTAGGGTGTGAGGGGGAGGGGCGTCAAGATTTTGAGCTTCTTGGCAGGAACAGATAAGACCTGATTATAAATGGTGGGTTGTTCTTGGTAATGTTTTCATTGTCGTTGTCATCTCCTGCCATGAGAGGCTGGCACAGTCATCAAAGATCTTCGTCCCCAATCTCTTCAAATGCATTGTTTTCCAGGACGCCGTGTAGATTCTGTCCGGCTCGATTGGACTTGAAAGAAACATTCGCAAATTTGTCCTACAATGAAAAAAGAAAAGAAATAAAAATGAATTAGCAGTTATAAATTTTATTTTTTTTTAATGCATTATCCTTTCAGGATATTCATGATTATGACTGTACAAATGACTTTACTGTATGGATTACCATGAGTTCTTGGGAAACATTGGACTGGGTTTCTTTTGCCTTCCTCACTGGCTTAAATCCAGAGTTCTTTCTCCTAGACTGTCTGCCAGCCAAGGCTAGAAAACACACTGTCTTTTGCTATTTAACTCAAAGCTGGAGGGAGAAGAAATGGATTCATGCCTTTGCCAAGGGCATTAGTGCAAAGTGAAACTAACATACTTGGCTAGAATTTGAACTATTTTTTATATATATATATATATATATATATATATATATATATATATTGGACAGTTCAATTTATTTATTAAAGACATTTTATTATGTTTAAGTTGTTATTTTTTAGAACAAAAATAAAGCATTAGGAGGTCTGAAAAATTGACATTCGAAAAATCGCCTGTTTATCATAAACAGGATATCATAAAAGGCTGAAACCAAGGTCGGACATATCCTTAATATATGACGTCATTTGTTTACATTACGCCAAATTATGAATGCACGAATTCATAAAGTTGAGTTTATAAGCAGTAAATTTTTATATTATATTTATATATAAGGCACGTCAGCATATATGAGGTTCCGTATAGGATGCAGGTTGAATCCTGTCAAAAGAACGAATATTTTCTATGAAAATCGGACATTGTAAATATATTTAATACTGTTTATCATAAAAAATTTGTTTCAAATAACAAGCGTTAAAATAATAAAAATGTTTTATATTATATATATATATATATTATATATTATATATATATATATATATATATATATATATATATTAGGAGGTATTTCAAATTGCTGAAACCAAGGTAGCAAATTTTTCATTTTTATATATATATATATATATTTATTACTTTTAATTTATTTTCTTAATATGTATATAGCCAAAAATTTCAAATTAAAAAAAATTGAGGACATTTATTTTATAAATATATATAATATATATATATATATATATAATAAATATATATATATATATATATATATTAAAAAATAGAACAATTTTTCAGAAATTATTTTTTAATTTGAAGTAATTTTTTTTAATTTATTTATAACATATATATATATGTATATATATATATATATATATCAGTTCTCTCTCTATATATATTATATATATATATATATATATATGCAGTTTATGTATGCGGACACATGCTTAGGCAATCATGTATATTTTAATACAAGACTGACGAGGCAGATTTTTTCCCTGCAGCAGGTGTCCATTTCTATGGTATACAAGTTGCCATCCAAGGCTAAAGAACTCAGTCTGTCCTGCTATTTGCCCATAGATGGGAGGACAAGAGGATTCATACCTTTCCCAAGGGTATTAGCATGTTAGTGAATGTAATGGATTTGACTAGAATTCGAACTTGGATCTCCGATTCCTCAATCCGAGCCGCTATCCATTACTCCATTATATATATAATAAATATAATCACATAATAACCATATTTTAAGAAACTTCTATGGGATAAACAAACCTGGTATTGAACCCTCCTGTAATTGTAGAAAATTTTCCAGTAGAGGGTAAATGCAGATCTATCTGGGTTATATATCAAGCAACCATTTCCCCCAAAGAAAATATGAAAAATTATAATGTTTACATTGGAATTTCCACAGGGGAATGGAAACAGTGATTTTATAACTTTTATTTTATTTTATTATATTTTTACTTTTAAATATATAATTTATTTTATATTATATTTTTGTTTTTAAATATATTTTTATTTTTAAATATAACCTATTTATTTTATATTAAAGATAACTTAATTTTATTTATTTATATGGCAATTGTGTTTTTTTTCAACACCCACAGATCCCACCTGTGGTTTTGTTATGATGTTAATTTGGGGTTAATAAAGACAAATGCCAAATAACATGTAACATAAAATGGGGTTTATTTGGTTGGTAAGTTGGTACAGATATCACCTGAGTAGTCTATAACTAACTCAGCTCAGAACTTCTTCTACACTGTCTTTTGACATGCCACTATCTAACGTCCTTGTTTGTAGACGAGTTCATCTTCAAGAGGGGTGGTAGGTTCTTACACAACACCTCTCCCTTGAGATTAATTCGGAGGAATTAATATATTTTCCTTTTGGGATCTGGACTTAAACGTTCCACCTTTGTTCTTTTTCTTAACATATACAACAGGGCAGGCCCACTCTGAAAATTCAATGTGTGAAATAACTCCTAAATTTTCAAGCCGTTCCAATTCCTTGTCAGTCTGTTCCAAAACACCAAATGGCACATTTCTTTTTTTCGCTTTGAAAATAGGTTTTTACTTTTTCCTTCACTTCAAATTTTGCCTTCGCCTTTTTTGAAACATCCAAGACCTTCTGAAAATACTTGTGGAAATTTTATTTTCAGATCTTTCACAAAATTTTCTGTAACCCGATTTTTTACAACGAGAAGAAACATTAACTCTATTACAAAAAGAATTTATAGGAGTTCCCATAAATTAAACAGTATAATCAATCTGTTCCAAACAAATTTGAAGCATTTTGTAGCACATACACTTTAGACTTTAGTGTCTTACCAACAAATGAAATATTACAAGAAAATTCACCTTGAAAATGCAATTTTCTTCCAGAAATCCCATGAGCCACTTTTTCAGTCTTCTTTTTAAGCAAAGGTCTGCCTATTTTAATCCATGTTGCTGTATTAATAATGGAAATATCACTTCCAGTATCTAGCTGTAGTTTAACATTTTTTCCATTAATTTTTTACTTGTACGAATTTTCTTTTCTGCCCCACCTCAATCTCCTGACATTGACAACACAATATTCACAATATCTTTTTTCGACTTATTTTTTTTTTTTTTTTTTGCTTTTACAATGAGTACTTATATGGCCTTTATTGCCACACGTATAGCAATTTTTGTCGTGAAAAAACATTCACTTTTAAAATGACCACCACCGCATCCAAAGCACGTTGGTTTTTAACGTATTTATTAACTATTCCCTTTTTGGTCGAATAGCATGGACACGGGATATGTCTTTTTCTTCAATTTGCGTATTGTCATGTTTTAAATTTTCAATTCTTTGACACTCTTCCGTAACCTTCTGCAAAGTAATCTCGGAATTTTGTTGAGTTTTGCCAATATTCGGGACCTTATGTCCTTATCTTTGCTAGAAGTCAAGCCTTGAATGAATATCAAACATTTAAATCGATCAATTGAAAGATCATGTAACATAAAACGTTCACACATTCTGTTAACATTTCCAGCATACGTAACAATATCCTCATAAATCACGCTTTACCATATTCAAACACGAGAAATGAGTATGAAACAAACTAACTCATGCATTAAAAATACTAGATAAAGTATTAACAGTTTCTTCGAAAGAAATGTCACTAGTTTTTTCTTGGAAGGACAAAATTCGTATACTTATTATTTTCATCTGTACCCAACTTTTGTAAAAAGTAAACTCACTTTTTGTTCATCAGTCCAACCTTCACATTTTTTTTCAAATATTGTTTCAAATCTTCTGAAATACGCAGGAAATGTTATACCCT
>CAHIKZ030000488.1:297500-672500 GCA_903632075.3 Acanthosepion pharaonis
GAACCAACTATAATGAAATATTTTATCATTTATTTTATGTAGAAGGAAGTAGGCAAAGAAATTTTTTATTCATAAATTTATAAAAATGTCACATAATGATGAGTAACTATATATTTTGAAAAAAAAAAAAAAGTAAAAAAAAAAAGCATTTTCCAGGCATTTTCTTCATTTGCACTCATCACATAATTTCACTAAAATAGGTTGAGAGAATCTCTTCCTTTTACATATTTTGATAATTTTGTAATAAATTCTTTTCTTTTGTTTTTCAATCGATTTCACCCCATGCAAGGCAGTAAAGCCACTAATGTATAAGGGTTTACTGGGTGTGGAAGAATTAGAAAACAGAAGCATTACTAATGAGCAGGAACAAAAGGAATAATCAGGAGGACAGTAAATAGCAATTGACATTGCATTTAAATTTTTGCAGATTAAAGTTGGCTGGAAAACATGGAGCCAGAAGGGAGATTCACAAGTGATTAAAGAAACTGTTAGCATAGAACTTACGGTTATCTCTAGCCAATTCAACTCTAGTTGATGAGATCTTAATACCAGTCCAGTACTGAACTTGAATTGAAAAAGTTTAAGTGCGCGAAGAGCTCATCCAAACAATTACCATGAATGATAAGATTTCTTTTCAAATTTATTTCTTTATAAAATGATAAATAACAAGTCCTTATAAAAATGTAAATAATAAATATTGTAATGTACTTGATTAACAGATTTTTATAAACTTGTAAACTTTGTTGAGGGAGTCAAAAGTGTGTACAGTAATAGTGGTATCAAGGAAATAATTGTCCTTTTGATACACTGTTTTTTTGAGTTTATTTTGCCAATAAATTATATATAACATGTATAAAGTTTCCTTGTAGGAGAAAATGCGTTGGTAAAGAAAAGTTTTTTTGTCTTTATTTTTACACACACACAAACATGGTATATTAAAAATACTTTTACAAACCTCGGGGGCAAGTTCCTCACACCAAAACAAGGACAAAGGTTAGATGATTCGGCTGACTTTGGTCTGGAAATGCAATCTGATACAGCCTTGTGTCCATTATAATTTGCATGGCTGTATGTAAAAATCATATCTGCCTGTTTGTGATATGAACATCCTGGCAATGTTAAACGTAACACTTCTCAGTTAACTCACTACTAGCCACAAATGTACACGAATGACAAATGTAATGCAGTCTACATGACAAAACAGCAGCATCTACTGTAACTTTTCCTTAAACTTAATAACTCAAAAATGAAGAATTTGCAGGCATGTTTATATTGACTTTTGTCCTTGTTTTGGTGAGGGACTCACTTTAAAAAGATTGTAAGAGTATTTTGATACACTCTATATATATATATATATATATATATATATATATATATATATATATATATATAATTTTTTTGCTTGCTTATATTATGAGATAGATTAGTGTAATTTTAAATTATTCAGTGAACAGTTTTCACACTCATTTAAATTTCTTTTTTTACGGAATCCACAGCTTTGTCAATGGCACTCTGGTCTTCATTCTGCGAAAAGAAACAATGAAAAAAATCATGCAGTGAGAATCAGAGTGGACAAAAATATTTACTTTCCTCTCTTAGCTAGGTTAGGGTAAAAAAAGAAAAAAAAAAGATTTATCCTATTATTTTAGCTTGTATCCAAGGGTGCCCATCTACTGTTGCGGCTAGCTAATCCCTGTTGCAGATGCATGCTCAGGCATATTTATGTTTGTTCAACACCCACAGAGCCCACCTGTGGTTTATACTGCAACTATGATGAGCACACCTTAGTTACAGTTTCTGGGAGAGAGCATATTATCTAGCATGATCAACAGTCTGAACAAAGCCAGCATGCCTCGGTCACTATGACTTGTGACTTTGTGCTAACACAACCACCAATGGCTCCCTAAGGGTTCCATCAACCTAATTTCACTCTCAAGCCTTGGGTCAATTTGTGATATGGTTTTCAGGCACTTTTCAAAGGTGCCACATGCCTCCTCCAGATTAATAACATGGTCTCATGGTCAGAAAGTGAACATTCTAACCACCTAGCTACATGGGGGTGTTAAATATGCTCTCTTCAACTCCTTGTGTAGTCAGAGTCCTAAATTGAAGGCAAAAATGCAGTTTCTGCTACATCTAAAAATAAACTCAAGTTATTCCCTGCCTTATTTTGGCGATTGTACGACAACCACTATCTGGATGTGAAGTGGCTGTAAGCTGTAATGTGGCTTCTCTTGGCCTTTTCTAGAAATACTTTCATGATAATTGTTCAGATAAACTTTCCTCTACGGTACCTAGACTTTATGAATTTAAGCACAGAACTAGATAGGTGGCAAGGTTTCATCATTTTACAGTTGAAATGACTAGATGTAACTAAGTTCTATGCTAAGTTTATTTTCTCGCACTTCTCGCTCATGGAACTCTCATCCGGCTTCTTGCTTACCAGTTAACTTTGATCTTCAAAACTTTAAATGCAATGTTATTGTCTTAATTCTCATTCTTTTATTGTTCTCTCTCATTAATAGTAGTTTTTCTTATATTCTTTAACACTCAGTAACCTCTTGCGTCTTAGTGGCTTTATTGCCTTGCTTGGGATTAAATGATTAAATAAAAAAAATAATAAAAAAAAAAAAGAATCCTTCTTGAATGGAAAACCGAATTAAACTTTTCATCAAATTAATAAAAATCAATTCTCATTCAGTAAGAAATATCACTCATGAATAAATCTTAATTTTCTGTTTTTTTAACAATTAAGACACACACACACACACACACACATATATATATATATATGTGTGTGTAATGACAAAAAGAAAACTTTTCTTGCTGATGCATAAGGATTTTGTTTTACAAGTATTTATAACCAGAAGTAAAAAAATTAAATTATTTCCTATTTTTTTTTAAAAATTAAAGTATTTTTGATACACCCCATATAGATATATAATTTTTGCTTGCCCATTTACAGCACTGCTGCAGGCTTAGTGCTTTATTAAAATGGTTTTCATGTGTATTAAAAAGCCCTTAAAAGAATTTAAACAAGGCATTATATATTTTATTTATACATTATTTTTACAGATAAAATTATTTAAGTAAATGCTTTGTTTATAATAAACAGTATTAATTAAATTTACTGGCCTGAATGTCTGAAAAATTTCACAGAAAATGTGTCCTCTGACAGGAATTAAACCTGTATCCTACACGGGACCATCATTTGGCCTGACATGCTATACCATTTAACTACAGAGGAAGCATCTAGTTAGCAAAGTAAAAACAGTAATTTGCTAAGCAGATACTTCCTCTCTAAATGGTATAGCATGTCAGGCCAAATGACGGTTCCTGTCGAAGAACACATATTTTTCTATGAAATTACTTGGACATTCAGGCTGGTAAATGTAATTATTATTGTTTATTATAAACAGACCATTTACTTAAATAATTGTATATATAAAAATAATGTATAAACAAAATATATTAAATAATTGTCAGACTTAGTCCATTTTATAATGTGTGTGTGTGTGTGTGTGTGAATGCCAGGATGTAGACAAAGGAATTTTGCCTAACACATTGCTTCTTGAAAAGGACGGACAGTATAACAACAAACAACAATACAAACATGGGCTTTCGATAGTTTATCCACAATATTGATCACAATACTGAACATCTTGTTCAAAAAGTGGAAAATACAATAAAAAATGAAACAGTTGTTTTTAATCAAATCTGTTTGATTGAATAATTGCTGTCTAAATATACGTTATATATATATATATATATATATATATATATATATATATATATATATATTTATATTTTTGAATAGAAGCTATGTTTTTTAATTAAAGGGTAATTTTTGTCCAACTACATCTTCAAATATTCGAGAAATCTTGTCAGAAAAATGTGTCCCTTCCGGTAGGAATTTTAACTGGCATCCACTATGGGGAACTGTCATTGGATCTGACATGCTTCACTGCTTGATCACATAGCACTTACAGTCAAACAAAGCCTGAATAGAGCCTTTGGAACACACACACACACACACACTCTGCTGATTTTCAAAACATCCATATCTGCTCCGTTTTGTATTCTAATATAAACAAAGAGAATTTATTTTTAGGAAATGGATTAAATTCTGACATTGTTATTTTTAATTTATTTTGTTTGATGGCTACTCAGATTTGAGTAGGGGATGAAGGTTCAAATCCTGCTGGAGGATGCAGGTTTTTCTGACAAGATTTCTTGAATATTCAGGCCCATAGAGGTAGTTGGATTAAAAAAAAAAAAAAATACTGTTTAATTTAAAAAAAAAACCCTCAAAAAACAGAGTCTCTACTCAAATATGAGTAGGTGTTATTGGGTGATGACTTTTTCTTTTTTATTAATAATACTTTCATGAACGCATTATTAATAATGCGCTGACCATGTTTTGAAAATAAAACATTCCTATAACTCGAGACGCATACATAAAACAATCCATCAATTCAGTTAAAAGTAAAAATAAAATCATCCTTGATAATGGCTAAAAGTAAAGCCTAAAGCACTCGGACATATAGAACATTCGGACAATTTCTACATAATTTATGTTCAGAAAAGAAGAAAATTATAAGAACACAAGAAAAATTAAATAAAAAATTAAACTGCAGTACCTTGGCAGTCATTTTTAATAAAACTTGTATAAAAGAAGGAATGCTGCCCAAATACACAAATATATATATATATATATATATATATATATAACAGTACAGACTGGGTTCTATAGCCTTGGGTGACAACTGGTCTAGTAGAAGAAAACTCTGAATTCAAAACTTGGCATAGCACATACTATACCATTAAAGAAATGATTGTTCTCATTGGCTCGATGATCCTGACTACGATTGAATGAGGATGATGAGATAGATATACCTAAAATTTGCCACTAAACTGATTGATGTTTAAAATTTAATATTGGAGATATATCATTTTGTATATGTGTGTGTCTGTGAACATAAGAATCAACACTGCATGGGGACTGTCAGTCTCCTACTGATCATCAGACTGATCTTCAGACTAAAGATTGCACTGAAGCATAAAACTGACAGTCATCATGCAGTGTTGATTCTTATGTCCACCCTGTTTATATATATAAAAAAAAAAAAAAAAAACACTATTTTAGGAGAAATTACTAAGACAGAATCTAACCTTTTTTACATCATCGCTCACTTTCACATTTTCTGATGCTATCTTGTATATTAAATATTCAAAAGCATAGTGAAATTGTTTGGTAAGAGTTTGTTACTGGTTCGAAAACTGACTTTACAATGCAGTAAAAAATAATGCAGATTTATGCAATGGCAGCTGCTTCTACTACCATATTAAAGAACAAATGAAAGCACGCTTGGAACTTGAAAGCAAACTTTTTTTCGAGTAGTATATGTTGAAGTACCTTTTTAATACTAAATTGTATATCGCTCACCAAATTTTTCAGTCATCCATCATTTTCTGTTCAGTTCTGTTTGCCCACCAACAAGCAATATCGCCCAGGCTGGGAAATGCTGGTCTAAGCAAAGGAAGATAAAAATTTCCTAAAATGGAGAGAAATCTGTGGCTACAATAAATAGATTATCTAACAGATGGAAACCTAAACCAACAACATAACCAGCAGTAATACTTGAACCTACACTCAACCCAAACTAACTGATCTCATCTCTTGTGCCTTATAACAGTTTCAAGCTCCATTTTTTGACTTTTTTTAACCAACTATTTGCAGTTATTATAATCTTTAAGTCTTTTGTTTTTTATTTTATACTTTATGCTGACCACTTCAACTGACGTGTTAAAACAGAAGGCATTAGTGGCAATACAAACTTATTTTGACCCCACCACCAAATTAAGAATTTACTAGAATTTTCTACTCCATGCAGATAATAGACCTCCCTGATAACAGGTATGGGGGAGTGGTTTTATTTTAATTTGCATAAAGAGGTTTCAGAAAGTTCCTAGCCTGATGAAAAAGCCCCTAAAAATTTCTTTGAAGTCTGGTCAGATTCCTGAAATTGTATCAGTCAATGAACTTCTTTTCAATATCTCTTCAGAGGACTTAAAAAAAAAAAAAAAATTATTTAGTTTCGTTTTCAATATTAAATGTTCTTTAAAAAAAAAAAAAAAAAAGAAAAAAAAGAAAAGCTTTTTTAATACAATGTAATGAAAATCATTTAAATATCAATTTGTCATTTTCAGGATGAACAACATTGCTGTTCATGTTCAGGAGACAACAGTTGGGCTCATGGTTAAAGAAAATTTTATATATATATATATATATATATATATATATATACACACACACACACACACACACACACTCTACAGTTCAAAAGTTTGAGGCCACTACAGCTAATTTTTTAAATTGGCCCCAAAAGATGTTTTATACTTTAAATAAGATAAAACTATTATAAAAAATGAGACATAATTGTTTTTAGTAAATTTTATGACCAGAAGAAAAAAAGCATTTTATGATTAAATTTTGCTTTTGTCAAAATATCCACCTTGATTGCTGCAGCACAAATTTTTGGCATTCATTGCAAAAGTTTCTTGAACTATTTGATAATTGCTTTCATTGTTTTTTTTAATGACTCCAAGAGCTCTTTTTCATTCTTCTGTTAAGTTCATTACATTCACTTACGTGCTAATACCCTTAGGAAAGGTACAAATCCTCTTCTCCCCCCCACCCGCTATGGATAAATAGCAGGACAGACCCGGTTCTATAGCCTTGAATAGCAACTAGTCTACTACAGAAAGAAATGGCAACCTACTGCGAGAAAAAAATCTGCCTTCTTAGTCAAGTAACAAAAGATACATGATCGCCCGAGTATGTATCACGCATGGCACATAACTGACTGTCAAGTTCATCCCATGCTAACTCTGGGAGTAGCTTCTAACTTTGAACTGTAGTGTATATTTTAAGACATTTTTATGTTTATATATTCTTTTTATAGATACAAATATTTAAGTAAATGCTCTGTTTATAATAAACAGTATTAAACAACATTTACTGACCTGAATGTCCGAGAAATTTTCATAGAAAATATTCGTTCTCCGACAGGAATCGAACCTGTATCCTATACAGGACTACATTTTATTGCAGCCAAGAAGTTCCATGTTTACCAACATTTAAATGAGTCTCGTCTTTGTCTTGGTTCCATTTCGATCAATGTATTCTTTAAACTTTAATAATTGTCTAAAGTTCTAAAATTCGGCATTGACATAATTTCATGAGCAATGCAAATTTGCATTTTTATTTTTTTTTTTATTGGGCATATGGCTAAGTGGTTAGAATGTTAGCATTCTGACAATAAGACCCAGGTTCAAACCTTGATAACATCAGCCTCTAGAGACAATCCCAACATGTGGCACTATTGGAAAGTACCCCAAAAACCACACCAATAGTTGACCCTAACTTTGGATATGAAACAGGGCAGACAAAACTGTTGCTAATTGTGCTTTGCACAATGTCACAAGTCATTGTGACTGAGGGTTTGAGTGCACTGGCCTTGTTCAATTAATGATGGTCTGATCAGCCTAGTTATAATATAAACTGGAAGCTGGATCTGTAGCTGTTATAATGGCCGAATAGGTTTTTGCAAGAAGTATCAACTAGTCAGCCAAGTGGATTCCATAGTCACTTGGATTGACAGATGCCTATTATTTTTGTTTTGAATAACACAAACAGCCAATGACTGAAGAATGGGGGCGGGGGTAAAAAAATAGGAACAAAATTGTTTGAACAATTGACATTCCTCTTGTGTTATTGGATTGAAATCAATTTCAAAGGAAAAGCAAATGTTGATCGACAAGAAAGGGGAAAGATATTATTGGTATGTGAGATAAAGAGTGAATGAGAGAGTGAGTGATGGAGAGATAGAAAGAGTAAGAGAAGGAGTGACAGCAAGAGTGAGAGAGAGAAATACAGAGAGAAAGAGAGAGAGATAGTAATGAATAGAAAGAGATAGTGAGTGGTAGAGAAAGAGAGAGAGAGTGGTACAGAGAGAGAGAGAGTGAGTGAATGATAGAGATAATTAGAGAGAGAGTGATAGAGAGTATGAAAGAGGGAGGTTTGAATGTTAATAAATTCACATTCTTTTTTGGACAATTTTTTTTCTTCCTGTAAATATGTTTTCTGTTGAAAGCATGCAAAATGTGACAAGCAAAAGAAACACAACCTTAAATATTAATAAAAAAAGGACAAAGAGAAACAAAACTTTTAACAAAATCAAACAACTGATAAAAATGGCCAAAACAAGTGTGGGATGGTAATGTTCAGACCAATGCGAAATAAACTAAACAAAAAAAAAAAAATTCTCACACCACAAAAATACTACTTGGAAATGTGTCGGGTTGGAGATATTGATAAATAGCTGAGGTGCTTAGTAGAAAACATGGCTGTACATCATGCAAACACATTGAAGATGATATTTTTAAAAATTTACAAACAATTTTACTTCTTTTACAAACTGGATTTACTAAGTTTTACCAGTTTCAAATGAGGATTATGCTCTATGGTAGTGGCAGCTTTATCTCATGAATATTGGGTTTTGATTGTTTCATGGAAACTGAATAAACTCTATATATATATATATATATATATATATATATATAGCAAAAAAACAAAAATTACCTCAACATAGAGAGTGTATTTCATGGCTTGAAATAGACTATCTAGAGATCTATGTTGAGGTTTTTACTGTAAAAAATACATATGCTCTGTTAAAATAAAAACATTAAGCTTTCTGTGGATCAGTTTTAATAATTGATATTACTAGAATCCACCCAGATAGCATACCAATGGATCGATTCCCTGTACTATATATATATATATCTATATAAAATTCTTTTTACAATATTATTACGTAAAAATATGTTTTCATCACAACACAGAAATTACTGTTTCAGAACTAAAAATTAAAATTTTTGTTCCATTTTCAAACGATGGTGAATAACTTCAGAAAAAAATGATTTACTTTTTTAAGCAAAGTAGTATTAGATTTAAGAGTTTAAGTTGGAGGGGGAATGAGATTTCAAAATTTTAAATGGATGTTGTCTATATTGACGAATTAAGAAACAGGTATAATCTAAGACAGAAAAGTGAAAAATGTAGTTTAAAGGTTTGGTGTGGGGGAGATGTAATTTCTACTTGCCGATACGGGCTTTCATGTACGAGACGTGTCATCCTGTCTACCCTTTTAGGAACATATATAAGATACGTTAAAATACAGGGCGTTATTTGTATCGAACCATGGTTTAATTTTGTCATTTTTATTTATTTCCAAATAAAATGGGGCTGTCTTAAAGGGGTTTCAAATATGATTAAATCATATTTTCTATCTTTATATTTTTAATTATAAAGATCTAAAATGCTATATTTATTATACATTAGATATGGCATTGTTAAAATTAAAATTTAGGAATTAAGTATGCATTTTTTATTTGTAATCAAATAATATAAATATATATAATTATGAAAATTTTAAAGTGAACAAAATGCAATGCCTGAAAATGACAGTTATTTCTTTTCGTTGATTTAATAAATTTTTATTTTTAAAAAAATTAATATATAACTGTTCATGTAGGCACAAAGGACATGGGTCATTTAAAGACCTAAAAGTCCTTGTTTTTTTTAATTTCCATTTCAATGTGGGGGTTTTATTTGTTTCTTTCAAATGCCAAATATAAAATTATATATATATATATATATATATATATATAAGAAATGGACAAGGTCCGACAATTTATTTATTAAAGACATTTTTATGTTTAACGTTGTTATTTTATAGATACAAGTATTTAAGCAAATGCTCTGTTTATGATAAACAGTATTAAATAACATTTACCGGCCTGAATGTTCTTTGTGGCCGAGACGGTTAAGGCACGTCAGCGTAAATGACGGTTCTGTATAGGATGCAGGTTCGAATCCTGTCAAAGAACGAATATTTTCTATGAAAATTTCTCGGACATTCAGGCCGGTAAATGTTATTTAATACTGTTTATCATAAACAGAGCTTTTGCTTAAATACTTGTATCTATAAAATAACAACGTTAAACATAAAAATGTCTTTAATAAATATATATATATATATATATATATATATATATATATATGCACCAATGCTGTTCTGAGAGTAACACTTCCTTTTTTTTTTATTATGATGCTAAATTTACATGTACAATTTGAACCTTTGCACTGTTACAGAAGCAGAAGAGTGGTAAACTGGCACCTGATATGAAATACGAACAATGCAGAGGTGCGTCATTGAATTCCAAGTATGCAGAAAATATTGCACCCATTGATGTTTGCTAGTTGTTTTTGGAGATCAAACAATGGATGCAAGAATAGGCAGTGTTTCAACAATGGCGGCAGTGAAGGGTGTAAACAAAAAAATAGACCACTTCCACTGCTGAAGCCTTTTAGGTGTGTGGCATGAAAATTAGCCCATCATGGGCAAAAAAAAAAAAAAAAAAAAAAAAAAAAATGCATAGCCAATGGTACTGACACTGGAAAAATAGTGTTTTGTTGTCAAGCAGTACTCCCTGTATCTGTTGTCATTTCCCTATAAACAAGAGGCATTACTTTTGGAGCACCCTTCATATAAGCCAAATAATATAAGTAAATATAAGCCATATAAAAGCCAAAGGACACTATTTACCCACTAACCATTTTTTTTTTTTTAATATAAAAACATAAAAAAATATTGGTTGGTATCATTTAAAAGATTTTTTTTAAAACTCTCCTCCATATAAAACATACCTGAAGAAGTGAGGAGAACAGATCAGCTGAAAATAGTTCAAGATTTAAAAAGATAGCGATGTTTGCCTGCACAAGTTTTTCTGGGTGCTATTTCCACAATTATTGCATAGAGCTGTTGAATTTGAGAAACAGATTATGATATCAGATTCTGCACAACTATGTTTTTCAAAATGTTTCATAATATCAAAGTTGAGTTGTGGATGCATGGGCATTATTTAGACCCTTGTAACTTGAACCTGAAGATTCATTTTAGAATACCTTAATTCCTTTTATAGACATTATTCAAACTACCGTCTTTATCTTTGTTGCTTTTATACTAATTTTGACTAGTGCAGCCCCCTTGGCCTTCCCAAAAACTTAGATCTTGCTGGCCCCTCACCTTACCAATGTCTTGGAACTCACTGGCACCTTGCCTTATTGTGGCCCCTTGCCTTCCCAATTGTCTTGGATCTTGCAGCTCCTTGCCTTACCAATCATCTCAGATCCTGTGGACCATTGTCTTACCAATGTCTACGATTCTGCAGCCTTCCACCTTACCAATGTCTTAGATTTCACAAGCCCCTTGCCTGATCAAAGTCTCAGATCTTGTGGTGCCTTTCATTACCAATGTCTCTGATCCGGCACACCCATCACTTTACCAACATCTTGGATCTCACAGCCCCTTGTCTTCCAAAAATGTTTGCAACATTTGATTGCCAGCTTTTTATGCCTACATAAGAACACCATAGCTTTGATGTTAGATCTGTATAGATGATCTAATATCAAAGCTAGATACTCACATAGGGAATTCTTCAAGTGACTGAAAACTAAGCTAATTTTTTTTTTTTTTTTTTATGGAAGACCTTAATGACTACTATCCAATATTTTCATCCTTCTTCAGCAGTGGCTGCCATAAAACTCAGAACTCTGTAGGATTCTAAGCATCAACATCTTTTCAACTAGTAAGAGCTCTTAAGTTTCCTTTGGTTCCAACTGTGACATAAATTGAATGATTGGGAGGGGTGGGGGAGAAAGGATTGTCTAAACCACGATTGGCACAAAAAGCTGAGCCTGGACATACCCGTCCCTGGGCCACCGTCCCCCACCAAAAAAAAATTATCTAAGTTTCTCTATTTTATTAAAAAAAAAAAACAAAAAAAAAACAAAAAAAACACTTATATACAGGGTGGGACAGAAAGTTTGCCCAGATTTTAAAGGTTAATAAAAAGCAAACATGAGAAAAAAAATTTTGCTCTCCACTTCAGGCCATGTTGGGGTATTACCTGAAGCAGAAAATAAATAGTATTTAATATACTTCATAGAGATACAAACTTTTTTCTTTTATCTTCATATGTTTATTTATTTATTTAGTAGTAGTGGCTTATTCTTTGTTTTCTATGTAGGATTGAGTTTCTGGTTCCTTCTAAAGTCTTTTCATTCGCTTTCACTCCCAGTAATCCCTTGAGTTTTAGTGGTATCATTGCCTTTCTTGGGTTGAAATGATTAAAAAAAAAAAAAAAATGTATAAGTGAACAAGAATTCTTTGCTAACATTGATAAGGAAGAGGGAAGCATTTTCATTGCATATATACAGCAGTATATCCGAGATATATGCTGGAGTTGAAAGATAAGCAGATAGCCGACACGATTTCAAATGATAAAGGCAAATGAGAACTACACTAAAGAAAAAAAAAAAAAAAAAAAAAAAAAAAAAAAAGAACCCTTTTTTTGGCAAACAGATCTTCAAGCCCACAAAAACATAAAAGAAAAGAAAAGCGGAGTGTTAAAAGGACATTTTTTTCTCTTGACACAGCTTTTATTTTAACTAACTTCACACGTCACAAATGTTCGTTTTAAAAAGCGATGATTAGAATTGTAATAAAATCTGAACAGATAAAATTGAAGTTATGCATTTTTTTCTGTTTGATTTATTAAATTTTTTATTTATAAGAATATTTTAATATTTACAATATTCTAAAAACTACAGTTAAAACTAATGCAATATTTATTATTTTATAAAGAAATAAATATGAAAACATTTTTATTCATAAATTTATAAACATTTACAAAATTATTAAAATATGTGAACCAACTCTAAGGAAATCCTTATTATTTACCATTTATTAAGTTTGATCAATTGGCAATTAGCCAATGTTTTGCTAACCATTCCAATAAACAATCTAATAAATAGTGTTTATTGTTTTTGTAGTCAATTCTCAAGAACAAAGAAAATTCATTTAAATATATATTTAGGCTTTATTATAATTCTAATCATTGCTTTTTAAAACAATAAACATTGTCAAGGAGTGAAGGTAATTAAAATAATAGCAGCATCAAGGGGTAAACTGTCCTTTTGACACTTCACTTTTTTGTGGGTATGAAGGTCCATGTTTGCCCCCTTTTTTTTTTATAGACATTATTTCCTTTTTTTTTTTTTTCTTTAAGTTAAAACAGCAGCTTCCATGCAACTGTAATATTGCTAGATTTATTAATACAGATATATTTTGAGGGATACCAAAGATATATATATATTTGATGGCGCTGAGAGATCTTTTTCTTTAATTTTTAAAAAAACAACCTGGCTCAGACAAATAAACCTTTGCTTTGTAGTTCCAGCCTTCCTATTGGAGCTAAACATCTGAGTGCATTTTGACTGATTGTAAGAAAAGAACAAGTGTTTCATATCTGGAGATAGTGACCAGATTTTGTTTTTGTGTTGGATAACTAGAAAAAAAAAAAAATAGTTGAATTAAGGAACCAATTTGATATCAGGCATGAAAAGCAGAGCATGCAGGTAGCGGACCCCTGGTTTAGAATATTAGGGCATTGTGGGTCCACTAGAGAAAAAGAGAGACAGACAGAACATGCAGCTACAACAGAGAAAGAGGAGTCAGAAACATACTTCTAAGAGTTCGGAGTACACGTATAATCCAGTTGGCTGTATGGAAAAAGAAATGGTTTGTTTTATTATAAACAATGACAAAGATCAATATCATCAAAATACAGAGACTATCAAAAAAGCAAAATCATCAGAATTTGGATACAGACATTGATAATGTCATTATAACACAAGTGAAATCAATTAAGGCTTTTTTTATTCATTCAAGAACCACTCAAGGTAGAAGCTTACTAAATGGGAATGTTGTAAGGCCATAAAGGGAGGTAGAAAGGGTTGCATAGTATGAGAATATGTGGGATAGATAACAGATGACCTTCAAATTCAAGAGACCACATACTCCATTACTGGTCAGATCTGGCTCTTGTAAAGGTAGAGCATGGCAGTAAGAGTCAGGTACTTTCTGAAGTGGTACCAGAAGCTGACCATTTTTAACAATGGACCATATACTAATATATATTATTACTACATAATTGAAATCTATTAAGGCCTTAAAAAATAATTTTTCTTTTCTTTGTAACTACTGTTCATCCAATACAAGGCCCAAGAGCCACTCAAGGTAGGGCACTACTGAATGAAGTTGTTGTAAGTGCATACAAGGAAGGAGTAAGAAGTGTATATTATGAGGATATATAAGGCAGAAGTTGACCCAAAGACTTGAAGAGGTCAAGATCTGCTGTTCAAAGAAACCATTCTTGGAAGGAAGTTGTCTGCTTGGAATTTCATTCTTACTGATGGAATATGGCATATATATATATATATATATATATATATATATTTATTACGTTTTTGTGCTCAAAAGAGTGATAACTGGTTAGCCATTTTTTGTTTTTGTTTTTTTGATCCAGCAATTTACAGTAATTTTTTTCTTAGCCTTCTTTCACCTTGTTTCATATATTTTTGTATATATTTATATATACACGTTTAAAATGTCCATTTTCTTTTAAAGCCATAAAAAAATTGTGCCCTGTCACCAGATTATTTAACAATCGCTTTGAATGACAATGACTTTTTCAAAAACTAGAGGCAGTATTATTATTTCTGTATTTTGTAAATTGAAATTTAACCTGATCAAGGAACTCTCAGTTGCCATGTAATTTAAACCATATTTTGAAGATAAGTTTTGATCAAAACTGATTGAACTGCCATATGACCTTGTGTATAATATGACTGTGTTTGTGAAGATAAAAATAGGGATTAAATTACATCCTTGAGTACAATAAGACCATGTAGTACAACCATCCCTCTGTAAATTCTTTTTGAAAAGTTGTACCATATCACCTATTAAAATCTTAATGGCTCTAAAATATTTAATTTTTCACAATATTAAAGAATAGAAAGGAATCGGATGTTTAACTATTATTTGTTTCTTCTTCTAATTTCTGTTACAAAACTTACTTTTGAATTTTCGGAAGAAAGGTGCTAACTAGACATACCCGGTAATACAATTTATGGTGTTAATTAATCTGTCAATCTTTTCTGCTTGATATGACACTATTTAATTTCTATATATTAATAAACTCTATGAAAATAAAAAAAATATTGTCTTTCATTAAGAATGAAGAGTGAAACAAATATTGCTGATATGTCATATACCTTTTGTAAACAATTGTTTGTAAACACCTGCTTACTTTGTGTTTTTTTTATCCATTGTGTTAACTAAGTGTAGATGAAATCTTGCTGCTTCAAATAAGAAGTTTTTTAAGCAGAGCAAAAATTTCTGGAAATGGGTTAGGGTTAATAAGACCCCACTTTAATTTTCGTACAAAATTTCTCGTGTTATGCACAAGAAAATATGGTAGTGGAGTGTTCTGCTCAAATCTAGAAAATGGAAGTAAGTGGCATTTTCAAAATTTTTCAGAATGAGTCATTTTTGATAAGAGGGAAGTAAGTCTTTTCGTTAGCTTTTGTCAATTGATGTAAAGCTAAATTTCGTCATTGTGTCCGCACCTTACATCAGTAGAACAAAATAGCTTGTATTAATGTGTAATGAATATTTAGCCATATATATATATATATATATATATATATATATATATATATATATATATATATATATATATATATATATATATATATATATATACACACACACACAAACAGGGTGTGGCAGAAATACCTCAGTTATACCTCTAACCATTATGTGGTAAGTATTTGTGCCACATCCTTTATATAGTGATTTACTAAGTGTAGATTAGCTGTGGCACAAGGCCAAAAGTAAGGAGCATAATATATATTTTTAGATATCAAGAATAATATTGTATGAAATTGGAAAAAAAACTTTACTTGTGACATGTTTCGTCCTTCATTAGACTAAATTTCTTATGTTGCTCAAACTACACATGCGCATGCCAGAGGGGTTCTGGGAAATTTTTTTTTTTTTTTTTTTTTTAAAAATCAGCCAAATACATTTAGAGTCTTTTCTTTTTCTTTCCATCACTTTTGTAGGTAGGTATTCCACACTGTGATATTAGAATATCTGCCAGGAATGATGAAATATGGTAAGAGCTAGAATACAATATTTTACCATTCCTGGTAGATCTTCTAATATCTGTGTACAGTATCTACTTATAAAAGTAATGGAAAGAAATAGAAAAAAAAAAGAATCTAAATGTATTTGGCTGATAAAAAAAAAAATTGCCTGCATTTCTCTGCCATGCTCATGTGTAGTTCTACCAACACAACAAATTTAGTCCACTGAAGTTCAAAACACATCACTGTTCTTTTCCTTTTTTTGTGAAATATTAAGGCACTGCCATTTAATATGTCATTGAACTCTCTTCAGTTTGTTTCTGTAGCAGATTCCTTTAGGAGTTGCTTATTATATATATATATATATATATATATATATATTTATTACTAACAAATGGCATTCACAATATTAGTGATAACATTTAATTTATATAATTTGTGAAAATTCAATTATAAGTTAGAAACCTGCACGCATTAATAATAAACATTGTTGTCATCTGCTATTTCACATTAATGCAAATTAGTTAAATGGAATTGAAAATAAATTTATGGAATTATCTAAGTCAATCAAAATAATCTGTTTAATTTGATTTTCTTAAAACTGCAGCAAATTATTTAAACAATTGAAAAAATAGTAAGCTTACTGAATTTATTATTATTAACGCTGGACAATTAAATGTTTCTCTCACGGTCATTTTGATGTAGTTATGTCTGGAGCCGGAAATACAATTGGACTAAGGATAATAACAGAAAGAACTTTAGAAATTAGAGGTTTTGCTAAAAATGCTGTTTATACAGAAATTTCAGGGAGTTAAGAGAATCTCTATGAGAACTTTTCTTTTGTAGGACAGGAATTTGGTAAGAGTGTATAGTTTTCCTACAAGCATTCAGCTGAAACAAATCAGACATTTGCAAATGAGGAAATTTTGATTGTAAAATCTCCATTACCTCAACATACAAAATCTACACTTACTTCACTTATGCAGAAAAGGGGCAGTGTACACTGCAGACGATATTGCTATGTAAGTGTTTTGTGATTTATATGAAACTAAAACTGTTTTCAAGCAGGTTGTGACTTGAAGTAACCCCCCCCCAAAAAAAAAACCAATAGTGAAGAAATGAGAAATAAAAAGACTAAAAGCAAATATCACTCACCTCACTGTTACTGTGGCTCATATTTTGATTGGAATTGATAATTGGAGATTTACTGTCACGGTTCAAATAGTATCCTCGGGAACAACGGATTCGGTCACAAGGCTTTTTTTTTTTAAGGAGGCGAGAAAATATAAGAAAAATAACATTAAGTTCAATGCATTTGTTTATAAAATTCTTTTAAATCCTTTTTCATCAATCCCTAATGAAACAGTGTGCATGTGTGTGTGTATATATATATATATATATATATATATATATGTGAAAATAATTTTACATACTGTAAGTGATTCTAATACATTTACTCGTTTTAAAAAGAAATATAGTATATTAAAAATTAAAAGTGAAAGTTTTTTTTAAAATCGTAGTTAAATAAAACGTATTCTAAGCTAAACACACCCCAAAAATCTTTAAGTATACAAATAGAAAAAAATGCCATAAGAATTTTTGCCGTCAACAATAGATTTTTTAAAAAATTCAGACGACATGCATTTAATGGATATCAGAATTCATTGAAAAATACATCCCTACCCCTATCAAAACGTAACTAATAACTGATACATCAAAATACAGAGATAATGAACACGCAAACACCCCTTGTCTGGATGAATAGATTTCTCTGTATCCTTGAAAACGTGAATTAGGATTTTTTGCTGTGCCTTTAAAACCCAGTAATTTTAAAAGTTACTCCAAAATTCGCTTGTGGATGAAATGGAACTAATGTCTTTAATTTAATTACAAAATTAAATTCAAAGCTTCCATTTTTGAAACATGGTTAAAACTGTGTAGCGAAAAAAAAAAACACTATATTTTAAATCAATTAATTTATAATATTAATGCTCTGTAAATTTACATTGAGCACTATTTTGTAAAAATAAAAATATCTATAAGTTTATATATATATATATATATATATATATATATATATATATATATAATAAACTGTTACATTAGAACATGTAAATTAGTACTTAAGTAATAACATGCGTGTTCTAATGTAACAGTTTATAATAAATATTTCTTGCTCTACTTTTGTATTGAACCCTGTTTTAAATTAATGTTTTCTTCTTTTTTCTTTTCCTTTTGTTGATTTCTTATTTTCTTTCCTTTTTCTTTATATAATCATCCTTTTTACCTTGTATGGAAAATTATCCAAAAACAGTGATGTTTCATAAATTGCAATTTTAAATAAAATCGTTTATTACCATCATTGTTAACTAACTGAAGAGATGTTACATTTAAATGTCGAAACAAAATGTACAATTTTGTAGTAACTTACATGTTCTAATGTAACAGTGTATAATAAATATTTATGGCTCTACTTTTATATTGAGCCCTGTTTTAAATTAATGTCTTAAATGTTTGAATTTTATTCTTTGTTCTTTTTATTTTGGATATATATATATATATATATATATATATATATATATATATATATATATAATTTTATATATTTATATTTTGGCTGTAAAAATACATATGCTCTGTTAAAAAAAAACATCAAGCTCTGTTAAAATAAAAACATCAAGCTCTGTGTGGATCAGTTTTAATGATTAATATTACTAGGATCCACGCAGATTATATACCAAACACTTTGATTACCTTATATTATATATATATATATATATATATATATATATATATATATATATCTGTGCTGTGTGTGTGTGTTGATGTAAATTTAATAGGCTGGATCACAAAATTTGAAATATAAAAAGAAAACATAATGATACTAATATTGTCAATAAAATTGATATTTATTACATATTAACCTTTTAAATGAATTGAAGCACGAAGAGAAAGATTTTAATGTCAGAATTTTCGAACACGCATGTTTCCTTTTTCAACGATATGAGGAATAAGCAAAGAAGTGGGACTTGCTCTTCTAAGGAATATAATAAATATCAATTTTATTGACAATATTGGTATCATTTTGTTGGCTTCTTTATTTTTCAAATTTTGTTAACCAGCCTATTAAATCTACATATAAGAAGCACAAGTGGATCACCTTTGTATTAATCATATATATATATATATATATATATATATATATACTTATATAAATGTTATTATGTTATTATGGTGGATACTTACATTTAAAATAGATGCTGCATTTTTATTTTTCCTTTAAACAGTGTGTATTATGTCGGTGCATTCAAGAAATCTTAAAGAAAATGAGCTCTCCAGCAGGGTTTGAAACCTGCATCTCTCTTTTTAGTAGAAACCACCATTTGATCTGGTGTGCTTTACACACTTCCTCCTCCAGAGTTTTCTCAAAAGCTCATATCTGCTCCATTTTTTATTCTAAATGTAAATAAATGTGTGTGTGTGTGAATTCATTTGATAAAGTTTTATTAAATTCAACCAACAAGGTTAGTGTGTTTAATTTTTTTATTATGTTTGAGATTTTTTTCTATTTGGAACATAACTGTAAAAATTACTTGAATATAATGTGAGGGTCTTTTTTTTTTTTTTAAATATAATTTTGCAACTATCCTAGTTAATTAATATCATTATCCCAGCTACCTAAATAAAAATAATATCAAATTAAACATTAAAGATAAATTAAAAAAAAATTTTTTTTAAATTTACCCTTTTGATTTTCTTTCCTTCTTTCTTCATAATTAATTCATCGACCATGGCCTGTAAACACATGCTCACTAAAATTGCCTGAAAGACAAAAATAATTTTTATTTTTTAATGTTGGAATATTTTACGAAGTGGTATCATGTCCCTAAAAAACGTGTAATAGGTGTGATTCCACAAAACAATGTCCCCAAAATGTATATATGGAAAAAATATCATATGAGAAAAAAGGTGCACAACAATCCTGTTAAAAATGGTTGCCTGCATTGACAAAAGCATAAACTAAGGGTCGGCAACTCATTCAACCCTGCGGGCCAGATCGTGTTATAATGACGTGTCGCGGGCCGGAAGAAGGCCATTAATGAAAAATTAAGGAAAATTACATATGCAGACCCCTGTCAACCTAACTATTTAAAACCATAATGAAAATAAGCATTGAGAAATCAGAAAAACAAAAGAAAATCTAAAATTAAAAAACACCTAATAAAAATTACTTTTTCTCAAGGAACGTCAAAATACTTCAAAGTGAAAAAAATCAACTGAAGTGAAATGGATGAAATTATGACGTGTAGGTTTGAAACTGTTATTGAAAATTGTTCCACAAACGAACCACACACACACACACATACACACATCAAACAAAAACGAAACACATATACCCATACATACGAGTACAAATAGTTACAAACATATACACTTACGTACGTACACATGCGGTATCATCCACATTCATGAGGCATGTATGTATAATGCGCATATGTTTAACTCTTTAGATTTCTGCTACCTCGCATGTCAGTCCCTCCCTGGCCTCTTTCACTTTAGCGTTCCTTTCGCTTCTGTTACCTTTTAATGTAGCCAAGGGTCATAACAAATATCTATCCATTATTTGACATTAAACGTAGGCAACGCAACTTGGTAAAATAAGTCTCATGAAAGATAACTGGCAGATAGTCTAATATTTTTAGTACACTGAGATGTGTATAGACATTCTATGGAAAATGACATATAACAAATTTCATTTGAAGGTCGTCTCTCATGTTAAAAATAGAGTCATTGGCAATCAGGCTCGCGGGCAAAATGCCTTCGCGGGCCGGATCCGGCCCGTAGGTTGCCGACCCTTGGCATAAACTTTGGACTCAGATTGCAAATCAATTTAAGGGACATGTGTCAGTAAGATACAACAGATTTCTTTCTCAGCACAAAGTTAACAACTAAAGAACACCAACCGTTTCAGATTGGATAATATCAGCTTGTCTTTCCTGCTGAAGTCCCCATTTAACATTGCCACATGGTCGGTCAGTCAATCAGGTGCCAGGTGATCATGTATCTTTTGATCTTTTCCTTTTGAGGCAGATTTTTCCTGCAGTAGATCAGTTGCCATCCAAGGCTATTGAACCCAGTCTGTCCTGCTATTTATCCATAGCTGGGGGGAGAAGAGGGGGATTCATACCTTTTACCAAGGGTATTAGTATCTAAGTGAATGTAATGGATTCGAATGGAATTTGAATTTGGCTCTCAGATTCCTCAAGCTGAGCCAATATCCATTACTCCCCCATGCCACATGGTCAGTCATTTTAAATCCAACATCAGTGAATTTGGGAGGGGTATGATGATTGGCTGCACTGACATTTCAGTAGAAAGTTGTGAATACAAAAAAAAAAAAAAAGTCACTGCATTTTTAGCTGATAATCTCACTTCTATATGCTGTGTCTCCTCAGGATGTTGGCGATCATGGCTCTCCACAATTTCCTGTTTTTTGTAGCTTTCTATTTTTGTATTTTTTCTAAACTGTATAATAAATGCCTTGCGGTCTCGTGCAAGTCATCATCTACTGTTCCAGTTTTTAAGAACTCTGGTAAGCCATCTGATCCTTCCAACTATCAACCCATTAGCTTTCTACCTCTTTTTGAGAAACTTCTTGGGATCCTAATCAATGCTGAATTGGTTCATCATCTCTCATCACAAGGCCGTTTCTCAGACAAGCAAAATGGCTTTTGTTTTTTTCCAGGCCAACTGCTGATGTACTGACGACATATGCAGAAAGGGTTTATCAGGCTCTAAAAATAAAAAAACACACACTGTGAATCTCGGGCTGTTGCATTGGACATATTGGCATGCATTTAGGTCTTCTCCACAAGCTGAAAACTTAAGGTGCCTCCGGACATATTTTTGAACTGATCCAGTCATTACTCTCAAATCGTGAAATGAGAGTTATCATGAACAGCTATTTGTCTAGATCCTTTCGTACTAATGCAGGTCTCCCCCAGGGCTTCATCCTGGGTCCTATTCTATTTTTAATTTTCATTAATTACTTTCCTGATGACATCAGCTTTCAACTTGGTATCTATGCTGACAACACAACAATTTACTCTTGCCTCAATAAGTAAGGCTTATCAGGCTGACGAGGTCAAAATGGCAGCCGCTGTCCAAAACGAGGGGCAAAAGATGGTTTGTTAATTTTAACACCTACAAAACTAAAGTTCTCTCGATTAATCATCTGGGAGACCCTTCGTTGCCTTCCCTCAGCACGGCTAATGTTATCTTTTAGGAAAGTGACTTGGTGTGCCTTCTCAAGCTCTCATGTTCTCAGTTAACATGAAGTGGAAAGACTATATTGAATCCATTGCTAGGTCAGCTGCTAAGAAAGTCGGTTCACTATGTCAGGTGAGACAATTTTTCTCTCTAGAATCTCTCTTACATATCTATAAGTCTACCATTCATCCATGCTTAGAATATTGCTGCCACATATGGTCCGGTGCCCCTGCTATTTACCTTGATAAGAGACAAAGAAAAAATCAGCAATATTATTGGTCCAGATCTGGTGGCTCAGCTCCAGTCATTTGCCCACCGCCGTAAGGTTGCCTCTCTGTGTCTTTTCTATAGATACTTTCATGGTAATTGTTTGGCTGAGTTCTTCACTAGAGTTTTTTAATTTAAGTGCAGCTCTAGACTGGTGTTGAGATCTCATCAATTTACAGTTGTGCTGGCGAGATGTAGCTGTAACTTTTATGCTAACAGTTTCTTTTCTCACACTTCTTGCTTGTGGAACTCCCTTCTGGCTCCTTGCTTTCCAGCCAAATTTAATCTGCAAAAATTTAAATGCAATGTCAATCGCTATCTTCTGCCCACCTGTTTACTCTTTTCTCTTTCTGCTCATCATTAATGTTTCTGTTCCTAATTCTTCCACACCTTATAAACCCTTGTCTTCTGGTGGTATTGCTCGAGGTGATTCTGATTAAAAAAAAAAAAAATGTGTGCACATATATGCAAAGATTGCTTGAAGCAATCACTAATAAATGCACCAATTGCATTTGAGGACTTGTAGAATGATTCTTTGGATAGTGGCAGCTGGAGGCGTTCCTTGAGAGTAGGTGCAAGTGCATTTGAAGATCAGACAACGAAGCATCAGTAGTTGAAAAGAGATTTCAGAAAAGGCAAAAATGTTAAACTCCCAGCATATGTCGGCATTGAATGTGATCTCATATGTCTTCAATATGGTAAAGGCCTAAGTAAAGCAGGCCTCAAAAGTTACCAGCAACGTCACATGAACCGCAACATTATTAACTACATTGAGGATGGTCTGAAAATATGTAGGCATTGTGTAAAAGAGTTGCGCTTTAATGTGAGGCCTAGGGAGCCATATGAAAAGGGGGGGTGCAAAAGTGTAATAGCACCCAAAATCCTTCTGTTGGATATTCTCAACTGGAATGCTTTTTTTTGATTTTTATTTTCTAATTAATGATTATTCAGTAATTTAATTACTCTATAGTAGGCCCTCACCATCTGTGGAATTGCAAGATGCAAATGTGTCACCATCTGCAGTTTCACATATCCATGGGTGGCTGATTCAGAAAAACTTTTAATAAACTGAAACTATTTTGAAAAATATAAATGAAAAAAGCAGACATAATCTGGAAATAATAGTGGTCAGAGCATTCACTCGATGTGACGTCTTGCTAGAACAATTACGACTGAGTAAGGAATTCGAAGGTCAATGGGTACCCCATACTTTTAGCCTTGTGTCACATCTAAGCCACACTTAGAAAATCATCATAAAACCCAGGCTCAAATCTCAACAGGGTTGATTTGTCAGAAAGGTGACAACTTGATGTTATCAACCTGGCAGAGGCTATCCCTGAGTGCGGAACCTCTGGAAAGGTGCCTGAAAAATATACCACAGGTTGACCCAAGACTTGTGAGTGAAGTTAGGCAGATGGAACTGTTCATGAAATTTTTGTGATACTACTTAAGTCTTTTGAATTTTTTCTACAATTTTTTTACGGGGTTCCACATAAAAACGTCCTCGGATGACAGTTTGATTAATTTAATATTGCTCCCCTACAACAAAATTTGAAGAGAAAACATTCCAATTGATAGCAATGTGCTGCATCAAAGTGTGATTTCCAGGTGAAAATTTTGGGACATACCGAGACGATTCACTAATATATCTGGATTCCATTATCCGTGAGAAAGCTATCAACAGCGGATAACGAAAATCTAACCAAATTATCTCCCTTACCTGAAAAATCTAAGTTACTTCCCTTACATGTATCAATGTTCCTTTCTCCCTGCTGCTAAAATTTGTTTTTAGAAGAAAGGTAGAGTGAAGAACCTTACCTGACCGCTTTTAATGTTGATCCATTGCAATTTGTCTTTAGAAAGAAGATATTCAAATGAAATTTCCAGTTGTGGCTTGTTGTCTTTATTAGAATTGTTGTCTCTGTCCGGATACTTTGGAAAGAAAGTGGGAAAATAAAATGAAAGAATTTACTTCTTTTAATCCCAAACTCAAAGTATTAAAAAAAAAAAAATTAATAAAAGCAAAACGTCTAAAAATGATTACCATGCCCTAAATTCCTATTAGGGCCATAGTGCACTATGGACCTGAAGTGGAACTTTCTTATACAATGCATTGTTAATGATAATATTAACTGTTTTCTTATGTAAAAACATTTAATATTCATTGACTGAGCAGTCAAGTGCTAATGCTATGACAGACAACAAGCATGCAACAATTACAGTACTTCAACTTGTCTCTAGCAACATGGATAACACAAATGGTAGACATAACAAAAGCGGTAAACAATCAATCACATTTCGTCTCTTAGTAACAACAAACACAAAAGCATTTTTATGAAATGGACAAAGTTCAACAATTATTTTAAGACATTTTTATGTTTATACATTCTTTTTATAGATACAAATATTTAAGTAAATGCTCTGTTTAGAATAAACAGTATTAAACAACATTTACCAGCCTGAATGTCTGAGAAATTTTCATAGAAAATTTTCGTCCTCTGATAGGAATCGAACCTGTATCCTCTACGGAACCATCATATAGCTTGACATGCCTTTAACCGATTTGGCCACAGAGGAGCGTTTGGTTAGCAAGGTCGATTTTATTGCCTTTACTGCTTATTATAAAACAGAGCATTTACTTTAATATTTGTATCTATAAAAACGAATGTATAAACATAAAAATGTCTTAAAATAATTGTCGGACTTTGTTCATTTCATAATGTGTGACGTCATTTGTTTACATTTGGATACGCTTTGAGCAGATATGAATGTACGTGAGAGATTCATGGAAGATTGAAGTTTAAAGTCTTGGTAAAAAATATTTTTTATATATATATATATGTATATATTACCCCCAACTTACTTAATTTCATGAAATTTTGAGAAATTAAAGTTTCATTTCCAAACTACTACACATGAAAATCTGCTCTGAATCATAAAATAAAAAACACGATAAAACTATGATATTATTTAATTAGAAAAGCTTTTAATTGCTTTTATAAATAAGATTTATTAATGACACTATTGTCTTGAGAAAAAATTTTTTTTTTTGATGAATAATGAATTTTTACAAGAAATGTTGTCACTTTTTTTTAAATTTTTTAATTATAATAATTTATAATATAAATCTTTTGAAATTCTGCATTACTTTCATATGGTTGGGTGATATTGTTATTAAGTGAAAACTATATTTACTAATCAAAAATTGAAAAGCTTCATACAAATCATTTTGCACCAAGATTTTAAAAATAATTTTTACATTTTTTTTTTATGTATATAAAATATTACGTGATGTGCCCATTTTTGAAAGCATGGTTGATCATACATGACATTATCAGAAAATAAGAATGATGACTATAGTAAATTTAAAGTCAATAGTCTTAAAATTAGATTACAAAGAATATTTTTCAACATTTTCAAGATTACCAAGTACTTAAAAATTATAAAAAAAAAAAAAAAAGGCGCTCATGTCATTTTCTTAAATTATGTTTTAATGGATAAATTCTCCATAGAACAACAATAATTATGCAAAGTCCTGTCAACACTGTATCAATTATATAAAACACAGTAATGTTGGTTAAAAAACAGCTACTGTTTTGTTTTAAAAATACATTTCTATATTATTTAAACTTAAAATAAATAATACTTTTTTTTTTAAACCAGATTAATTATAATTTAAATCAGCTGATATTCCTCAAATAAAGTTTCAGAAAAGTATATTTTACTTTTGGAAGAGGAATCAAGAAGCCAGTAGAGAGTTCCACTGGCGAGAAGTGAGAACAATAAAGGAAGAGGAATCAAGAAGACAGTAGATAACGATTGACATTGCATTTAAATTTTGGAAGATCAGAAGAATTTAAATTAGACAATTCCAAGAGAAAAGATTCTACACTGCAGAAACTGGAATAGATACCACAAATATTATATAAACAAGTGTTGGGGGAGGGTTTTTTTTTTCATTGTATCTCATGAGAGGATTTTGTTTTACGATGAAGGAAAAGTAAAAATAATTATCACTATTTGTTGTTGATGGCAATACAAACTGGTCAGAATGCGGCATGCAAACAACAATTTGTTAGGAAAAACACAAATAAAGACTCACTATGGTTGTTATCCTCCAGCATCGCATTCTGGTGATTTTAAAGGAACCTTCTTTGTATTGGTCCTAAGAAAAAAAAAAAAAAAAAAAAAAAAAAAATTTTTTTCTTTACAAATAAAACAATAAGGATATTTCAAGATTTCCTCAGAATTACATATACAAAAACATTCTCATTAAAATTGCAGACTAAATCAATTGCTAGGTCTGCTACTAGGAAAGTTGGTTCCTTGTGTCATACTAGACAATTTTACTCCCCAGAATCTATCTTATATATTTATAAGTCTACCATTCGTCCTATCTTTGAATATTACTGCCACATCTGGTCTGGTACTCTTGCTATATATTTAGAGATTCTTAAATTCCAAAGAAGAATCTGCAATGTTATTGGTCCTGACGTGACATCTCAGCTTCAGTCACTTTCCCACCACTGTAAATACACCTCCCTGCATCTTTTTCTATAAATACTTTCATGATAATTGTTCCTTTGAACTTTCCTCTATGGTACCTAGACTTTATGAATTTATGCACAGTATGAGGTTTCCACCCAAAGTCTCCGTCATTTTACAGTTGAAATAGGTAGATGATGCAACCATAATTTTTATGCTGTTTCTTCTATTGCACATCTCGCTTGCAGAATTCTCTTCCAGCTTCATGCTTGTCAGCCAACTTTGATCTTTAAATATTTAAATACAATGTCAATTGTTCCCTTCTGTCTTCTTAATTTCTGTTCTCTTATTGTTCTTTCTCTTTACTGTTTTTCTTTTTCTTATATTCTTTCACATTCAGTGCGACTTAGTGGCTTTGTTGCCTTGCTTGGGAGGTAATAATAAAACAAGAAAGATTCTAAACAAAGATCTAAGTTTCTGAATAGGATATTCTAAGTCAGGGAAAAAAAATGAAAGTGTCTCATTGCTACCCATTAATGGAAACGTACCTTGCCCGTCTGAATCCGGAAGTTCAGTTCCTTGTTTCCAACAGCCAACAACACCAGAGTATTTGGTTCTGGATAGTCAGTTATGCAGGGCCGAAAGTGAATATAACCATAAAATTTCAATGTCCGCACTAACCTTATGTACTGAAGATCAATAACAAAGAGATTAACAATTAATATGGCAAAATGAAATCCATCACAAGAAAAGATAAAACAAAAATTTAACTTTGGATAAGAGCTGAAAATATAGTTTAGGAAGTCTAAATCAGGTTATGAAGAAAAAAAAAAAAATTTCATATGTGATAAAATATACAATCTGGGATTATTTACATTATTTGGACTATCGTTCTCATCTTTGTTGCCATATTTATTACAACGTTTCGGCTGTTGTACACTCCACCCTTCTTCAGGTGGTTGGAATGTCGAACTGAACCCTTTATTTCACTCACTGGGGTAGACCGTTCTAGTTAGATTGTGCCATGTTTAATGGATGTCACTTATCAGTTATCTCCTGTTAATTCCCCTCTGAAAGTTCTCCACTGCCTTAACAGGTGGATAAAGGCGTTAGTTAGATCCAGTGAGAGGACCCAAAGAGTGTGAGTTCAATACCTGGTTATGGCAATGCAGAACTTTCAGAGGGGAATTAACAGGAGATAACTGACATACATTAAACATGGCACGTGGAGCATACAACAGCCAAAATGTTGTAATAAATATGGCGACAAAGATGAGGACAATAGTCTAAATAATGTAAATAATGTACATAATACCCCATCTCAGAAATATAGACAGATACTGAAAGGCCGAAACGTTGTAATAAATGTGGCGACAATGATGAGGACAATAGTCTGAACTAATGTAAATAATGTACATAATACCCCATCTCAGAAATATAGACAGATACAATCTGGGATATTTAAAAGTGCGAGAACACAAAAGTCTGGTTGGTTGGATGATTTTATTCAGCCGCATATCAATATCTCTATGGGTTATTTAATGCCGAAATGTAAATACTTTGTATCCAATTTTATTTTTTTTGAGATAATAATTTTAGTGATACAAATCTTAATAATTAACCCATAGCTGGGGGTAGGGAGAGAAGGGGGGGTGAATTCATATCTTTATCAAGGGTATTTGTGTATAAGCGAATATAATGAACTCAGCTAGAATTGGAACTCAGCTCTCCATTTAAC
This sequence comes from Acanthosepion pharaonis, assembly GCA_903632075.3. Classification (NCBI taxonomy): domain Eukaryota; kingdom Metazoa; phylum Mollusca; class Cephalopoda; order Sepiida; family Sepiidae; genus Acanthosepion; species Acanthosepion pharaonis. The sequence continues at coordinate 326,378 of CAHIKZ030000488.1, forward strand.
AATTCTGAGCCATTATTCACTACACTACATGCACATCCAAGCTTACAGCACCTGGTATTCCCAAGTGGTCACCCATTTAGGCACTGACCAGGTTCAATGTTGCTTAACTTCGGTGATCTTACGGGAACCAATGTTTCATTGTCATGTGGCTGTAAGCCTAGAACAGAAAAGGGATCTTTTGTGAAACAAAAAACTTAATAGTTGCTCACCGTATTGAGCCTGGCCATAATTTCTATTTCAAAAATGGTACTTTAATTAAAAGAGAATGCAATCTACCAAGACGAGAGTGTATAGAAAGTGCTTTAATCGCTAGATCATCCAAAGAAAACTGGCGTCCAGGTTCGTACAACATTGAACCTTTCTTGGCAAATATTTATTATCACAATGTGGGAAAATTAATAACAAAAGGGATAAAAACATAAACAAAAAGAAATTAAATTGGCTGAACTAATATACCCAAAACATATCTAAAAAAAAAAATAAACAAAAAAAATTAATAAATTTAAAAGTTTAAAATGTAAACATCATTTTAATCCCATGGTGTCATCAAGGATGAAATGTCTCACACAAAAATTTTTTCTCACTTAATCATTAATTTTCCTAATATTAAAGTGTACACACACACACACACACAGTACATATAAAATGCTATCACTTTGCAAAGTAAGATATATTCACTATTTGAAACAAAAATTTTAAATTAACTTTTCGTTCATAAAATGGCTTGTCATAGTTAAGAAAAGTTTTACAAATAGATGCCAACTTGTTGAAGGCCAAGTAAAATGCAAATTTCAAACACTTTTCTGCACTATAGAAGACGATATTCCTAAACAGAACTAGTAAAAGTATATTTCATTAATTAACTGTCCTTCATTAGTGACCTTTTATTCAAGGATTGTTTTGTTTTTCACATATGTGAAAATCAAAACAATCCTTGAATAAAAGGTCACTAATGAAGGACAGTTAATTAATGAAATATACTTTTTTTTAAAATCAATATGCAAATTAGTTAAACCTGAAGTGTGGTATCACCTAGAAGTAGATAATATATAATACCGCTATTGAACTTCTGTTAAAGTAGAGCTGGGGCTTTTTAATCTCAGAATATAGATTCCATAATGTGGATTTTACTTGATTAGCTGTTATGTTTCTCCAACTCTTCAAATGTTGAATGTATAAATAATTCTATTTTCCCATCTTTACACTATATTAATTTTATCTGATAAATTATCCCTTGTTCTGTCACCCATGAAATAAAAGTAATTGTTTGTATGGAAAATAAGCATCTATGTACATCAAATCATCTTTAAATTAAGTGGCAGCAGATGAATTATCATTGAACTTTTAAAAAGTAAACTTAAACATTAATTCAATACTGAAATGCAGCGATCAATTTTGAGTTATTCTGTAGTTTATTGTTGCCTATCACATCTATTCTTCCCTAGTTAGTGTGATGATGGCCAAACCAAGAGTCCTCCATAGGAGTAAGCAGAAATGTTGCCAGATAGGGTGGCTTTTAAGCTAGTTCATAATAAAACATGCAATGCAATTTTGGATACAAAAGGAAAATAAGAGTTACTCCTCTTGAACCATGAAAGCAACAATAATGGCTAGTATAATATATTAATATATATTTTTAACCTTGCATAATCTGGCAACCCTGAATTTGAGCTCCACAATAATCGTTCACTGCGCCTAACTTTTCTAAGGCTTTTGAATGAGGTATGAATCATTGAAATCGAAGCGGAGGAGTTGCTTGGACACACACACATACGCAAAAACACACATACACTGTATTTTATATATAAGATGTCCAAGGAAATGCCAAATGGAAGAGTTCAAAGTAAAATGTAAAAGAAAATAAAGAGCATAAATATATAATAATAACAATAATAAACATGAACTCTTCCGCTACTGTCCATTTCATGCAATTTTGCAAGCAAGAACCATATATGAAAGTAAATATAGTCGCATTTTGCCACTTGATGACTGCAAAATGAGACAAGAATGACAGTAGTGGAGGGCTATGTGTACTGAAAATTTGTGTGTGTGAGTCAATTCTTTACGTCTGCAGATTCAACCAACTACAAATTAAAAACATTTGGAGAAAAAGAAAAAAAGGAGTTTATTGTTGTTGAGGGAAGTCAAGGCTCAACGTACGTCTCTTTTGGATCCTTTTTGTTGCAGAGCAGTCAGCTGCATAAACTGATCTTTGGTGGCCAGTACCCATTGTCGCTCGACATCATTCACAGCCTGTTCGGATGAAAAGGGAAGGAGAGGAGTTTAGATGAAGATAAAAACAAAACAAATATTCAGAACTTTTCCTCTTTAAAGACAAACATATTAGTAGAAAAACACAAACAGGCCATAAACAACATTGCAGGCATGAAATCAGCATATTTTGATGGCATATAGGATGCACTGAAATTTAGCAGAAATATGGTGATTCATTGATTGATTTGTTTAATGGCATATCAACTCCTTATGGGTCATTTGATTCCAAAATTTAATTTTCTTGAAAATTTTGAAGTAATAAAATATGTTATTCTGCTTTCACATTTGAATGCATGGTAGATGATACTCAGCTTTTGTGCATATACCTGTTTGTGTGAAGATGATTACTAGAGGCGATGATATGGATGTTGTAGTTTTATGAACTTATATTTTGGAATACAGTTTGATTTCTTTAAGAAAATGTAGGATATTATATGGATTAATGTCACGAAAGAATTCTTTCATGTTGATTTGGTTGATTTTGTTTAGCGGCATATCAACATCTCTATGGGTTATTTAATGCTGAATTCTCAGTATTTTGAACACAATCTTATAGTTGCAACTAAATATATTTTGGATGCAAGTGTATGCCTTCAACTACAGATAAAATGGATCGTTAGTCTTTTTTTATATATATAAAAGGGTATTGCTATTATTTATTTTAAATACAGCAAAGTGTTTTGCATATTAGAAATAATAAATTTAATCTACTTGCTTGAAATTAAAACTAAAATAAAATAAAAGCTTCAAGGGGAATTTTTCAGTTTGAAAAATTCATTTTAAACCTTGGTTATTGCAAATCTGCAGTGGTACCTAATTGTTATACTGTACCTATGGATGATAATAGGTATATTCCAGTTCCTATAAATACAATGGTATATACTGGATGTTGTCTTCCACTTGGGATTCATCTTGATTCACTTCTAGCTCACCACTAGCAGTTGAGTACTTACTACACACCACTGGTGAATCTTGTATGTTTTTTTTCTGTTATAAATATTATCGTTCCATATCCAACCTTTCGCTGTCCTGGGTATGACAATAAACTATATCCAAAAGCAAGGTCTCTGATCAGAATGTTTTGAGGAGTGTGGAACCACCTCTTAATTGCTGGTGTTCCCAGGTCCACCCTGACCTGGGGTGGTAGTACTTGTTAGGGTCCCAGCTATGTGCAAATAGTTAACCCCCAAACTGGGATCAAAACACTATGAAAATGTAAAAATAGATTTTAATACCAGAAATACTTCTTTAAAAAAATTATTGCCAGCAATACATTTTTGAGGAAAAAATATTACCAAAAATATTTATGAAGGAAAAAAATATTACCAGTAACAAAAATTTTGTTGGCATTAAATGGCCCACTTGAGGTTGATATGCCATAAAACAAAACAACCAACAAACCTTTGTTTTGGTTATTCTTATTCAGTAACCTTTTCCTAGGTTACAACACTAATATAGACCTAAAAATAACAACTAGATGAGATATCCATAGACATGAGTTTTGGGATGCAAACAATCTACCCTGTAGATTAAATAAAGTGTTCTGTTCTGAATTCCCTGTAGGTTACCTGGATCATTATACACCTGATGTAGAAGTGGAGAGCATAACAAAAATGAGGATGAAAATATAAGTCTGAATGTAAATAGTGTAATAAATAATGATAACTCCTCATCCCAGAAATTCAGACAGATGTATTTTGGATAGGATAAATATTTAAATGGATTTGTTTTTCATCTTTTTCTACTTGTCTTTAAATATTCTTAGAATAAAGACAAAATATTAAGCAACCTTATTAGTGAGAAATTAATGTGGTAAAGGTATTCATTATCATAAATAAACTTTTTAAATGATACATAATGTAATTTTGATTTTCTAACTTTTGATTTTTAGAGGAAATGAACCATTCGCTGTTATGATTACCTTCCATATTACAACCCTCTTTGTGGTGAATGAGCATAAGTATGGTGCAAAAAAGTCCTGGATTGCATGCAGATATATCTGTCAAAACCAGTTACAACCTGGTTTTCTCAGTTAGCTGCAGAACAGCTTGGCATGTTCAGATACAGGCCTCTCTGCAACTTTAGACAAGTTTCGATTTTGATCTGTGTTTCTATCAACTGTCCCTTGTCAATAAAAGCAATGGGAAAACCAGCACTCAGAAGTAGGCATTTTCTGTGTTCAGTTAACCCACAAAGTGTTGATAAGCCGTAAAAAACAAATCAATCAATATTAGTCTGAAGTTTCTTCTAAAGACAAAACATTTTTTTTTTCTAATTTTGTCATTTGACTAACCACTATTAATTTGGTATATAATCAAAGTGGATCCTAGTAATATCAAATATTAAAACTGATCCTCAAAAAGAGATCAATGTATTTATCATATATATTTATATATATATATATATATATATATATATATATATATATATATATATACACACACACACACACACACAAGTACAGGGTTGGCACAAACGGAATAAAATTCCAATAACCAAAAAAACTATTCTTAAAAGAGTGCTCAATACTAAGTAGAACTAATAGTATTTATTCAAATTTATAACATATGGATGTTATAAGAAGTGTCGAAACAAAATTGCAGGTTTTGTAGCGATCTTATAACATGCATATGTTGTAAATTTGAATATATATATATATATATATATATATATATATATATAATGCTTGTGTGTGTGTGTGTAATAATTAATTAACCCCAAGCAAGCCAATAATGCCACTAAGATGCAAGGGGATATTGAAAGTGAAAGACCTTACAAGCAACCGGAAATCCAATCCTAAAACGGAAACAAGGGATAAACCTCTACTTTTGTTCAAATGACCAGGGACGTGTGTGAACTGGGCGCTAGGTGAATGTATCTACTCCTATTTGGGAATATATATAAATAAATAGTAAATAAAATTTCAGAGTTTAGGTGAAGACATTAGCCATATAGAGTTGAAGCAGATTTCAGAAGGAACTGGAAGCCCAATTCTGAACAGGAAACAAGGGATAAACCTCTACCCCTGTTCAAATACCAGGAGGAGAGTGAACCGGACGATTTATTTCTTTAATAAATTAAATTAACATTTTGAACAACCAAATTTAATCAGTACTTATTAGGCAATAATAAACTGTCCAAATATTGGTTAAAATACCTATTTTAATTTCTTATTAAAGCCAAATGACTTACCTGTACATATAACAAATTCATAGTCACTCTGTTATTTAACAAATCATCATCAAAAGAGGAATCCCAGTAACTATTAAAAAAAAAAAAAAAAAAAAAAAAGAAAAATTAAAAGAAATTATTACATACAAAATGAATATCTTTAATATGACTCATCATACTTATTATAAAACCCAGGTTGTGTGTGTGTGTGTGTGTGTGTGTGTGTGTCTGTTCATTTATATATTGGATTGGTTTTCCTATATTTTTCAACCGATTTCAACAAAACTTCACAGGACTACATAAAATTACCCTGCGGTGGTTCTGACAGCGCCAAAAATGGGAAAAACAATTGTTTTTGCATGAAATCAATTTGAAAACACGATTAAGAGGCATTAATGAAAGGGGGACAACTCATATCGAGTTATACTTATTATAAAACCCAGGTTGTTTGTATGTGTGTGTGTGTTCGTTTATATATGGGATCGGATTTCCTACATTATTCAACCAATTTCAACAAAACTTCACTTTTTTTTTTTTTTGGCAGGTATTGTTTCTTATTGTCTTGCACACTTTTTTCTTTATTTTTACATTCAGAATGCTTTAAAAATTCTATTTACAAGGCAATTGTTTATAATAAAATTCTATTCAATTGGTAGACTCATAACAATTGAAAACAATGTTTTTGTTTGAGTTTGACCAATTCGTAAAAAAAAAAAAAAAAACTAACAAAGACATGCGTGTCTGTCAACCTTAAACAATAATCTTTGTCAATTTTATTTTTCAGTCTTTATGATGGTCGATACTTGATCTATCTTTTACTGTTACATCCCCGGGCAATGCCGGGCTCTACTACTAGTCTTCAATGAAAGTGATCCTGTACATAAATGTCAAAAAATAGTCATAATAAGCATAATTGAGAAGAGTGCCTGGGCCTCAATTTTTTTTTTCTTACAGAGATGTTCGCCCTGCACAAGGCCCGCGAGCCACTTAAGGTAGAGGTATAAAGAGTAAGAGGCACAGTTTATGCAGATATGTGGGGGAAGGTAATGGTTAATGTTTATCACTGTGTATGTGACTCCATTTGCTGTACAAAAAGTCTAGCCTGCCACTGAAGGTCACTGATCCCTGAATTTGAATTTGTTTGATTTTCATAGTTGTGTTCCGTTATGAATGAAGGAAGAAGAGAAAATGGAATGTCGCTAACCTCATGGTGGGGAAGAAGAACTGGTGAGGGGTGATTTCTTTTGTAGAAAGATATTGCAGCAGACTGGGGAAAGAGATAAATTATGGGAAGGAAGAACTGAAAATAGGACGTAGTGATTTTGTTTGTTTCATACGAGAAAAGTTGTGATGGAGGATGAAGGACGAAAGAGAAGCTTTTTTTATTTTTGTTTTAAGCTTTTGAGCCACAAACTATTTTGACAATATGGAGTCTGGAATGGTGCAATTTGGTAGAGACGTGATGCCATTGTTTAGCAGAGAAGGTGATAAAGACATGTGGATAAAAAAAGGTGAAATTGGTTGCCAATCTTCAAAAAGTTCCAGACCTTGCTAGTTTCCTTCCACTTTTTCTGCAAGGGGATGTGATTGTCCTCTCCCTTGAAATAAGTGACAAGGACCACTTGGATGAGGACATGATAGGAACCAGACTGAAGAAAGTGTTCACTGAAGGGTTCTTTGAAACTTATGAAAAGCTTGAGAGTGAAATGGACTGGAGAATTAGTGGATGTCTACACCAATAACATCAAAAGGTTGGTGGGGTTGGCAGGATTTCTAGTTGAGAGGACTGGATCAGATGATGAAATTAGCTTTCGTGATGGGCTTCCCAGATGACATATCTGTGGTGCTGCAAGAAATGCTTGGTGTAAACCTCTGTCAAATGATACCAGCTGCAAGGCTCTTGGCTAGCAAAAGACTTTGGAAACCCAGAATAGTGGCATCTATTGCACAAAGAACAGGACCAAAAGAAAACAAAATTCATCTGGCATCATCGAGTGTTAGTTACTATAGATGTCGGGTATTGCACCTAATTAGAGACTGTAAGGCATCACCAAGATTGAAAGTAATGTGCTACAATTGTGAGAGATTGGGGCATATTGCAAGGTATTGCCCTCAAGCCCAGGGATATGAGCAAGGGGGAGCTTCTGCTCCAGTAGTTATCCTGTCAACCAAATGAAGGCGCAGTACGAACCTCATAGAAGAGTCAGTGGGTGGTGTGATAGTGGAAGCTGTCGTTGATACCGGCTGCACAACCACTTTACTTAATCCCAAGCTTGTAAGCGGATGGAGTTGTAGTGGCACTATGAAAGCAGTAGGTGGAAGGGTGGAAGTCCAGAGGGTGGTCAAGAACTGCACCAGATGTCAATTGATTGACCTTGCCCTGAATGTACATAATCCTGGTTTGATTAGAACTACCAACAATTGGATGAGGTTAGCTGTCAATATAACACATTTTCGCAGTGGGTGTGTACATGTTGATGGTTGACTGTGAACCTAGGTGACTGGTAATATGGAGGGGGGATTGTGGAAACAGCAGCTGTGGTTGTAGAAGAACAGGAGGCGATTCTTGAATGAGGTCCAGTAATGGACAATGATTTTCTACTCAGAACTCCTCCAAGCAATGCTTGAAAAACGGAAAATAAGAAGGTACTACAGAGCAGCGTACTGTCACTGGGGAAATGGAATAGTGGAATCACACCATCAGACTGAATGCAATTGCCAAGAGAGGAGGGATATTGTTATGGTGCGGTTCCTTGTACCACGGTGATAGTCCAAGGTAGAACCAATAAAGAAGAACTCGAACATGGATATGGAATAACACAGATATATTACAAACAGGAATATATACAGAGAAGTAGAAAGTGTTAGTACGAACAATCAGGTTTAGTAGGGAGAACAATGTAGTCTCGACCAGTATCACTATTCCAATGTCTTGTAGTAATTGTCTGAACGCGACTGTTTCGGACTGCCTCTGACTCGACTGACTCACTCGCTCGCTCTGACTGACTGACAGACTTCATTCCAGACTTCAGACTGAACCCCCTGCTTCCTCTTGAGGCGCAGTATTTATTACGTATGGAATAGTCCATTATGTTATTATGGGTAAGGTCCCATAACAGATATCACCTATCAAAATGACATTTTGGTAAAACATGGGGCCTAAGGGGAGACAGAGAAAGAAGACAGTAGCAGAAAGGTCAATTTTCACCTATGAGTGAAGGCACCCAAGAAACATATCCCTGAATGAGGAATGGCCAACCAGAATCCAAATAAGGGAAGAGGTTTGGGTGAAGCCACCAAACACATTGTAGGGGTGATGGGGTTAATACAATCACCTAACAACCTGACTGTTGATGAGATGTTGTGGCATATTTTGGATTTAAGGCGAGTGGACCTTGCAGACGATGATGTGAATACTGAACATGGAGGAGATAGAAATGAAATGGCACCAATACAAAGACCACACAGAGAGCACAAAGCATTGACCTGGGCATAAAACTATGTTGTGCGAAATGATCCCTTAGGATCATGCAGGGGGGGGGGGATAACCTGTAGCTTGAATGAAGGAAAAAAAGAAAATCGAATGTTGCTTACCTCATGCTGGAGGAGAAGAAGAAGTGGCAACAGGTGATTCTTTGGCAAACTGGGGAAAAGAGATGAATTACGGGAAAGAAGAAAAGCTATAAGGCTTGACTGAAAATAGGACTTGGTGATTTTGTTAGTTTCATATGAAAAAGGTTAAGAAAGGAAGGAGGAGATTTGAGAGGAAGGACAAGAAAGATCCTGGGAGAAGCTTTTTTATTTTTTTTTAGCTTTTGAACCACACAATATGGATACTGCAATTGGAAGCTTTAAAAAGGAATGCAGTGGAAAGAGAAGTAATATTAATAATGCAGAGTGCTAAAGTTTAATTCTAGACTTGAACAGCTGAAGCTTGTAGTGTGATGACCATTATCTTCAATAGTGCAATTTGATCTTATTTGCTGTACCTTACTGGGTAACTGCCTGTTTTTCCCAATTTACTATTGTCATGCTATGGCTCTTTTCACGAAACAGTCTTTTCCTGGATTCATAAACAGCCAGCCATTATCATAAGTGTAAAGAGAGATGTCCTCCAAGCAATGCTTGAAAAATGGAAAATATCCAAACCTCTCGGGAATCAATTCCACAGATCAGTGGTCCCAGAAACAAGCTGCTTGAGTTGAACTTCCATCTCACCAATGGAATACGAAGGGAATGAGTATGATTTGCTACAATAGGCATGGTACAGTGGGTCCTAGCCATGAAGGTTCAGTCTGGTGGAACTAAGGACTATAGTTCATCGGAACACTTTCAGCAACAGAGCAGTGAGAGGTGTGTGACATTTCATCTGGGGGAAAAGAATTGTAGGATGAAAAATAATTTGTCACCCACAAAGTTGTTGCCTCAGGTCAGTTTCCATATTTCATTCTCTGATGAAGCTTTAATAAAAATGAAACATGTTAGACTTATAAATGTTTCCTATTTTGCCTTATCCTATCATAATTCTAATATTAATGTCAAAAATAGTATAAAGCCAAAAATGCTGACACTTTCAGAGAAGAGGCATTTAAGGCAAGCAGTCTTTGCAATAAAGTGCTCGACATCAAAGATAGAGCATTGATAGGATTAATATGAGTAAAAAGTTTGTCTCTTATCTAATCGATGCTATCTTCAAAATTCAGACTCCGGAGTTTTGTAGACGGACGTATCCGTTACCTCTTCAGGGAGGTAGCAGCAATTTACTGTAAATAATGAGGGAAGAGTGGACGAACAGATCCGCTTATGAAACTCTGGAGTCGGGATGCGGAAGGTAACAGAAATCAGTCAAGTGACAAACTTTACTCACATTAATTCTATATATATATATATATATATATATATATATATATATATATATATATATATATATATATGATTAATATGAGTAAAATTTGCCACAGTTGATTGATGTTACCTTCAGCATCCCGACTCCAGAGTTTTATAGATGGACCTATCCGTCCACTTTTCAGGGGGTATTTTTCATTTTTATACACATTTAGCACTGGTGTAAATTTTTTTCTGTATTCTCTGTGTTTGCCTGTACATATTGATTCTTACTGGATGCTTCATATTTTTGGCCTTGTGCCACATCTAAGCTATGCTGAGGAAATCCCTAGGGCACACTGACATGGTGTAATGGTTAACAAGCTTGTCTTGCTAGAACAATTACAACTAAGAAGAGAGTCTGATCCTCACTGGGCACCACATACTTTCAGCCTTGAGCCACATCTCATTCTGTGCTTAGAAAATCACCTTATCTATATATTTTTAAACATATATTATTAAATCTAAACGAAAATGAATGGCTATTATGTCTGATCATGAGCTGTTTGAATGTGTGCTTTAATTTCTGGTGAAAATAAAGACAAAAATTGTCCAAAATTTGGACATTTTTTATTAAGTTGGTTCTAAGTTTTGTCTCACATGAGCCATCCTCAGAGTGTTTATACAGACATGAAACAATGATATCCATTGTCAAAGATGATATTTTGTTATTTTGACATAGAAATTTGCTGTGCAACGATAATGGTCACAGAAATCTTTTTCCTTTACTTTCACCAGAAATTAAAGCAAAGATTTGAACGGGTCATGATCAGACATATAGACATTCATTGCCTGTTATATTTAATAATATATGTTTAAATAATGATCTGCTGCTCCAATACTTTCTCCCTATATATATATATCTATCTCTCTCTCTCTCTATATATATATATATATATATATATATATATATATACACACACACACACCTGCATTTTCTGATGTTTACTGAGGGTTTTGTTATCTAACCATTGCAGATAAGGGGAGACTACTGTACATATATTTACGGTGTTTGTACAATTTGTATTATGAGAAGTGGCTTTGATGAAAGAAAACCATCAAAGCTTTGATTCACTCTTTCCAATCGATATATGGCGAATACTAAAAAATGCTAGAAAATGAAATCTGCATTACCTATTTAGTATATGAACAAATAACTTACTATATAATTTTTTTTTTTGCCTTACATATAATTTTGCTGTACTAGTTATCTCCCTTTGCACTTATGATAATGGCTGGCTGTTCATGAATCCTGGAAAAGGCTGTTTTGTGAAAAGAGATAGCTCGACAATAATAAATTGGGAAAAACAGGCTGTCACCTAGTAAGATACAGCAAAACAAGATCGAATTGCCCTATTTAAGAAATACTCACCTTTTATTGGTACATTTTGATGTCTAAATCTGCTAAGTTTATTTTAAGGACTGCAGATTCGATTTGTGCTGAGGGGTGCATTTTCTTTATAAAACTTTTGATTTTTAGGCTGGCAGATGTTAATTTCACTGTTAACCCCAACCCCACACCAAAAAATACACTAAAGTCTCCTCAAACACATATACCCAATAAATATAACATTTTATCAAGAAATAAAACTACAGTAATGCCTTGAGATATGAGTTTAATTCATTTCAAGATGAGCTCATATCTCAAATCAATTTTCCCCACTGAAATTAATGGGAACATTTCTAATCTGCTCCAAGCTTCTTATTTTCCTAAAATGTGAGATCCTTCCAGAGTGAGGTGAACACATGTACTGTGAGTGGAAATGCTCTTGAAGCTTGGCTCTTGCCATACCAATTAGTTCGTGTTTAACCGAAACTTTTGCTCCTATCTCAAGGGAAAAAAAAATGGCTGAACTCTGGCTTGTATCTCAAAATCTTGTATGTTGGTACACTTTTATCTCAACACATTATGGTACTATAAAATTTTGCCCACAACAACTATATCTTTTTTTATTATAATATGACTGTATTTCTGATGTTAAAAACAGGGAATTAATTATTACATTCCCGAGTATAATACGACCCTGTAGTACAGTCATTCATATGTGAATTATTTTTAAAAAGTTCTAACAAATTATCCATTAAAATCTCAATGTTGTATCCTCATAAATTATTGTAAAATTTTGTGATTAAAATTTACAAGTGCTGATAATTTTGTTGAGGTTCTTTACATATATATTTTATATTGTTTTATTTTCCTCAAGTCATTTGAAGTTTTCAAGCTGGATACTTTGTGTCAACAAACGGAGAGAGAACCACCTCACAACATGGGAATTATCTCCCCTAATTTTTCAAGTAAAAAAAACTCAAAAGAGGTACATAATTTATACAATAGTTAAGCCTTTGTTGTAACATTCATGACAGATCTTGTGCGTTCTCTTCATTAATTTTTTTTTTATCATTTTTCAGCGAGTTTCCGGTCTTTGATTAATTGTTTCATGATTTTTTATGAATTATCAACTTTTTGCGGGCTATTTACAGACAAAAAATATTTTTAGAATGTAAGAATTTTTTTTTTGGGATATCATGATTTAGTGATACAAGTCTTACTAATTAATACTTAGCTGGGGAGAGAAGAGGTGGATTCATACATTTCTCATGGGTATTTGTACGTAAGTGGATATAACGAACCCAATTGGAATTGGAACTCTGCTCACCACCCACACATCCATGTTTACAGTTGATATTCTCAAACAATCACCTATCTAGGTACTAACCAAGCTTGATGTTGCTTAACTTCAGTGATCATACAAAAACCAGTGTTTCAACATGATTTGGCAGTAAGCCTCCTGTCTGAGACAAAACATGTTCAGTTATGCAGATTTCCAAAGAACAAATATTGCTGATGTATCAAATACCTTTTTTTTAAAAAACTTATCAACACCTGCCTAATTTGTGTTTTATTATCAATTGTGTTGAGTGTATTTGTAATTGAGCAGTTTCAAAGAAGTGTTTTTTTTTAAGCAGAGTAAAAATTTATGAAAATGGGTACGTGTTAATATAACACTGCATTTTGCCTTTAATTTTCATTCGAAATTTCTCGTATTATGCACAAGGAAATACAGCATATCAAATATTTCCTTTCAGCTTTCTAATAATCTGATCAAATTACTTTGGCAGCCATGACCAAATAACCTGTTAAATGACCTGTTAAATTAACTTACCTTTTACGTAGCACAATTCGATGGGGTCCTTTTGCAGCTTTTAGAGAAATATAAGGGGATTCAAAATCTTGCAACTTGCGTACAACTGAAAAAGAAATGTCAGCATGTGAGGGACAGAATAAAACCTGGCCAAAAGCTGGGTGGAAGGTCGTTGACTATTGTCAAAAACAATGGCTTACTAAAAAATTTTTCCCCCAGTAATATATACATTTTTAACAAAAACAAAATAAGTGAGAGATAAGTCCAATTGAATTATGATAACAGACTGTTTTTAAAATTCTAAACAAAGCAGGTACATGTATTTATTGACCAGACATCAATTGGCTATCCCCACCCACCAAATACACATGAAGACAACTATTCCACAGTGAATTCACAAGCAGACATTTGGCATTTTTAGAACGTTTAAACATATACAGTCTCAGGATTTTAGAACTGGTCTAACTTTTGTCTGAACTTTGTCAAGTTATGATAGTCTAGAAAAAATTTACAAATCTCCTTGATGCACATTGCTATCAGGGAAGCCATGTCTACACTGTAAGAGCAGCAAGAAAACTGGTAAGATCAAGGTCAAATTTTGATCATGTGACCACAATAGTTACAAACTATAAACACACATGAGCAGAAAGCAATGTGACAGAAAGATTTGTTATAACAAAAGTGTGGATAATTTTTTATTTAACCTTTTGGTACTGACTATACCCACCCTCCTAACTCCAAAGAAATCAAAATAGGTTAAAATGGAAAATTTAAGTTCTTTTCCTAGAATTTCGGCTCTTCACTGCAGACTAGAGTTTCCAGGACTAAATATTTTTTTAAAATTAGAAATGTAAAAAATTCCTCAACATTAAACTTCCATAATTGAACTGGAAATCTGGAGTCTCAAAACCTGCAACCCCGCTTGACTCTATTATGCAAATACTGTAGGGTACAGGACAACTAAACACTGCTTGACTTAGTGTCAGGGTCAGAAAAATAATTTTTTTTGTAACTGAATAAAAGTAATTTATTAAGGATTAAACCTTAATTAGTGAATATTTTTCTTTAAATAAGGCATTTGAAAAGGCATTAGGTAAAATATAAACCAGTTTTTCATTTTTAAATTGTTTTAATAAAGTAAATCAAAAAATATATATATATATATATATATATATATATATATATATATATATATAAAAACCAAAACTCGATAAATCAAGAAACCAAACAAAAAATCGATAAAGGAAGGAAACAAACTGAGAAGAAAAAATTATGTCAGTGTGAAACTCGAGTAGTCTTATGAACGTTATCTCTTTTTGAGTTGTCTCAACAGGTAGTATGAGTGTATATATATATATATATATATATATATATATATATATATAAAAAAATGCGATTAAACACTAATATTCCATGGTCATAATTTATTTCATTGGAATCATGAATACGATCCAATTTACGATTCCAATGGAATAAATTATGACCATAGAATATTAGTGTTTAAGCCTTTTTATTATATCCTTACTCTGTCCTGGACATTAAGTTCTACCTGGATTCTATCCTCTTGGAATTTTTATTCAAAAAATATACATGTATGTGTATGCACCTATGTATATATATTTTGCATATGTATGTGTATATTTACCACTAATATTATCTATCTATATATATATATAAAATAAACATTTACAAACTTTGAAAAGCTAAAAGCGAAAATGTTTAAAAATGATCTTTTTCTGAAAACCTACAAGTAAAACAATTTTAATTTTCTGTAAAAATACATGTATTATAAATATTACACACAAATATATAAAAACATTCAGTGCTTTTCAAAATCTTGTTATTTTCTCTTACAGCAAGTTTTTGTACAGACTTTTCTAACAATTTCACTTTTTACCTATATATACATTAACAAAATTTCCAACCACCCACCTAATGTATTCAAATAAATACCCATATCTAGAAATGAAAGAATTTCAATAAATTCTAGTCACCTAAAAATATTCAATGAAAATGAAAAAAAAAAAAAAAAAAAAAAAAACATTAATCAGCCCTAAGAAACAAACTAAAATACAAAAATAGAAACAATTTAAACAAAAACAGAAAAAGAAACATAATTTGGTTCAGCCCCCAACCCAACAATACAATAAAAACAAAAGTAGGGAAAATATTTTTCAAAATAATTGACAAACACTTCCCTAAAAACAGCAAATTATCAAAAATTACGAACAAAAATACAATCAAAATTGGTTACAGCTGCATGGATAATATGGAGAAAATATATAAAAAATACTCAATGAAACCAATAAAAATAACATGCAGCAAAATAACACCATTAAATGTAACTGCAGAAACAAAGAAAATTGCCCTCTTAACAATAAATGTCTAATCAATAACATAATATACAAAGCTATTGTAACCAATAACATTAACACAGATGAAAAAATTTTCATAAATTTTTTTTTTTTTATATAAGAAAAAAATATTTAAAGGAAGATATTATAAGCACAAAATGTTAGTCGAAAGAAAAAAAATACACAAATAATACAATCCTATCAAAATACATATGGAGCCAAAAAGAAAACAATATCTCCACCAAAATCAAATGGGAAATTATAAAAAGAGCAGCTTCAAACAGTGTTAATAGTAAAAATTGTAAATTATGTTTAGAGGAAAAATTAGCAATAATTAGTTTTAAAAACTAAAATAAACTCTTAAACAAGAAAACTGAAATAATGGGTAAATGTAGGCATATAAATAAATACTTACTTTGCCATCTACGCACTAATTAAAAATAAACAAATAAAATAAATATAATATAAACTTTAAATAAACAAACAAATGAAATAATATAAACTTAAATTAATTTATTAATAAATGAACAAATATTAAACATACACACCTATATAAGTGTGTATGTGCATGTATATATAAATATATACATACACACACAAACACCTACAAATGAACAAACCTACTCCCCAATAATAAACATTTTCCTAAAAGTAACCCTCTTAGTAAAATATTTAACAGAAACACATTAAAACTAAGTTATATCTGCATCAATAATCTTGAGAAGATTATAAAGTTATACAGTAATAAAATTTTAAACCAATTTAATAATCTGGATCATAACACATGCTCCAAGATAAATATTATTAATGATACTGGCCAATATTTAACTAAATCTCTTGTTTATCTTTGTACTATCTCTACAATAGAGAATTCAACAGTTGAAAAATTCTATATTGGTAGTACTAAATTCTTTTTTCAATATTAGGTGGTATCAACATATCTTGGCCTTCACCAATAGTACTTATAGAAATAATACATCACTTTCTAAATATTTTTGGAGTTTAAAAGATGATAATTACACCTCTAAGGTGTAATGTAAAATTTTAAAAATGGTAAGGACATGTAGATGTTTATATGAACCCTGTTTCCTGTGTTTACATGAAAAATTAGAAATCATCAGATTTAATAAAAATTCCTTATTAAATCAAAGAAGTGAATTAAACAGTAAATTATAAACAGATTACTGTTTACTTTACAATTTAGTTAAACTTTGGAATTTGATTATGCTTTTAGTTATATTTTAGTTGTACTGTGTTGTAACATATATGGCTTATCTTTCTATCTGTAAGATTAATTTGGATTTAATATAATTTTGTATTAATCTCTTGGTAGTATTAGTAACATCTTGTACAGATGTATTGGTATTTGGTTGGTATTTTTGACATTTTACATTGATTGGTTAGTGTTATTAACATCTTATATGAAGAATGTTTATTCAACAGTTGCATTTACCAAATAATTCTATATATTTAAATTATTTACTAGTTGCTTAAAGAAGCTATTTATTTATCAACTACAAAAAATTTTATGTAGGAAATTCACAAAGCATATAACTTGTTTAGCATTTTGTTAAATTACCTCTCCACTCCATTTTTATTTCTTAGGAAACAGCATTTTATAGCTTGTATAACTTATGTAACCATTTGCATCTGCTTTAGTTTATGTCTGGCTGCTGTTAGTTGCCAATCTACGGGTCATGACACATAAAAAAATAATTTTTAATATTTGATTCTTCGCATAGTTTAAATTTAACATAGGTCATATTTGATTGGTTGATCAGAGTAAATCCCACAAACCTTATAACCCCCTTTTTCTTTTTTTTCATAAAAAGAGGTGGTATTTTGCTTTTAGATCTAAATAAATAGTCCACTCGCCTGTAATTTACAATCGCCTGACAAGATGCATTGATACACATCAAAACACAACTGCAACTGTGTAGCAATTTTTACATGTTTTCAGTGTAATATCGTAAAATAAATAATATTACTCTACTCTGTATTGATGGATGCATAGTTGCATGTGCAAATGCACATGCAAACACAAGCAAATATGGTAAAAACTTACACCAATTATAAGTGCAGAAAAAATAAAAAATATAATCAGTAAATTACTGATATCCCCCCGAAGAGTAGACAGTTAGGATGCTGAAGGCAACACCAATCAGCTAAGTGACAAACTTTTACTATATATATATATATATATATATATATATATATATATATATAATGAGAAGCCACACATACTTTCTTAATATGTATATATAGAAAAGTTGCAAATTAAAAAATGTTTTTTTTTATGTATAATATATATATATATATATATATATATATATATATATATATATATATATATAATTCTTTTTTATTTAAAAAATTTATAACATAAATATGTTATAAAATCACTACAAAAATAGCCATTTTGTTTCAACACTCTCAGTGTCTTATCAAGTGATGATGTTGAATGTAAAATAAATGGTTTTAAAAGTTTCGAATTAATTAACAATCCTTCACAAGGGGAAAACGTTACAAAAGCTAGATGGACCAATCAAAATACCAGTATAGGAAAATTCAAAAAGCTTGACAACGAAGTCATGTTATAATAGCTATTCAAATATTTAAAATATGGGTAGTATTAAAAAAGAATTTATTCTAATCAATAATTACTAGATTATATGATAAAGTTTAATATTAAAATTAAAAACTTCTAATTTCAAGATCAAAATTTAATCGCTATTAAGTTTACTGAGGAGAAAAGAAGAAATATGTTATTCAATTTATTTCTTCATTGAAGTTACTTTAGCTAATTTTATATCCAGTCATTTGACAATGTATCCATTTTAATCTTAAGAGTGTGTGAATGGGGTCCTAAACTCACGCGTAAAACAAACGCAATCAGATTATAATATCTAAGCACCCAGACATATTTAAATACACACACAAAAAAAGGAGACGAGACAGAGAACATCACCACGATCATATAAAAAAAAAAAAAAGGGAAGGGTGGGGGGAAGGGAAAGAAACCAACGCACACGTACATACATACACTATTAAAAGTGAATGCACTTTCCTACACATAAACAATAATAAATACATGCACACACATCCACATACATTGACCCAGACAATCGGATACAACAACCAATAAATATTTACGATTGAAAATATCATGACATAAATGCTCATCATTTACTGAAATATAACTTAAGCGAGCAAATATACAGAGATAAAAATGATTAAAAAAAAAAAAAAAATAATAATAATATTATTTAATATATTAAAATAGTGTATGTAAATCTAAAAATATAAAATCGGACGTGAAAGTCAACACCCATAGGTAACTTCGATGTCCACCTCACACACATACCTATATATATATATATATATATACACACACACACACATATAATAATTTTTCTTTACACATACACACACACACATATATTATATATATATATATATATATATATATACACACACATACATACATATACACAGAAATACACACAAATAAATACATAAACATATACATATGTACATATGTCCATGATAATAAGTACACATACACATATATACCCACAATTATACACCCATATATGTACACATACTCACATGTAAATACGTATATACACACAGCAATATACAGATACAAACATATATACACACATATACTAGCTCATGTGGCCGTAATGACATACCCAAATTTCCATACCCACACATACACACAATCTCATATACAATAGGTGTCAATATACACATATACAAACACAAACATACATAAGTAAATACATACACATATATGTATATATACATATACATATATATATATATATATATATATATATATATTACATACATACATACATATACACAAACACATATATATATATATATATATATATATATATAAAAATACCTATCTATAATAACAAGTACACATATATACCTACATACACATAAATACAATGACATTCAACCAAATACACATATAAAAACATACATACATACACATACATAGACATACATCCATATACATGCAAACACAAAAATATACATGTTTCCTAACATACATATATAAACACATTCATACAAACAGAAATATATGTAAATATAAATTTAGGTACACAGCATAACAGTACACATATATACATATACATCCATATACATATATATATATACACACATACACAAACATGCATATATATATACACATCTACACATACATACACCTACATATATACACACATAAAAACATATATACATACATATATATATATATATATATATATATATATATATATATATATATACACACCTACCCACATACACAAATACATATACATCAATATTTTTAACCCTCTTCTCCTTTTTATCTTCTTATATATATATATATATATATATATATATATACACACATATATATACACATACACACACCTATATATATATATATATATATATACAAAACCTAGCAACATATTAATACACTAATATACAAACATACAAACACACATAACTACACACAAATATATATACATATATATACACACACATATACAGAAAAATGAATAACACTATGTAGTTATACAATACACAATTATATCGTCAGATTGGCCATCAGGCAATAAAAGTTACAATCTATTTAACTTGCAGCAACATATCATTATCATTTAAAGTATACGACCCCTATAATAAGTTAAATTTATAACGGTGTTTACAATTAACTGTTAGTTCATATCTTTGATTTAAGAGATCAGCCTTGTTTTTAAATCTAATAATTTCAAATTTTTCGTTAAGACATAGGTAACATGGGGAATATAGGGAGTTACATGTTCAGGCTTTCTTAATCAATGTCCATTTAACCGTAGGTGTTTTGTTCTTTTCTTTTAGATTCCAAAAGTACTTGGATAATGAAGTCATGTACCTATAGTCACTGTTATTAAAGGATTGCATATGCCCCCGCCAGCATTCTTTGAATGTTTTCATTGTGCTACCAATGTAAAACTTTTTTATATTTGGATTCTCAATAGTTGAGATGGTACTAAGATAGACTACAGAATTAATCCCACAGTTATTTTGTAGTGGACAATTATTAGGATACCTACAATTACATAAGTTATTATTCGTGTTATTATACTTAGTATCACTGTTAGTAACCTTTTGAGTAATCAAGCCTTTTGAGTCCCTATACTTGTTAAAGACTAAGTTGTTATGTTTTTTAATTATTTTCTCTAGGTTATCTGCACAACTATAGCTTAATTTAAGGGTATTAGGATTAAATATTTTACTAAGTGGGTTAGTTTCTGGGTTAGGGAAATGTTTCTTGATGAGGTTTAGAAACATACGTCCTAATTTAGATTTAACCATTATATTGAAAGGGGGAGTGAACCAGATGATCTTTATAGATCTTCTTTTCTTATTATGGTTGTAATCGACAGGGTTTTTATATTGAATAGTGACATCTTTGTATCCACTATTTTTAAGTGCAGAATTGTAAAAATCACTATGTTTATTATTGTTAGAGGAGTTAGCGCTAATTCTAAATTCAATGGAAGAGGGTATATGTTTGATAACTGAAGGGGGATGGTTGGAATTTGGATGTACGTATATCGGGTTGGAATTAACCTTCACATATGGTTGGAAAGAGTTGCTAGCAAGGTTTAGGGTGACGTCTAGAAAATCCACTTGCTTAACATTAGTAGTGACTATTGTTCTAAGACCTAAATCCTTAAATACCCTATGTATCATTTTCCTAATACGGTCGACCTTAATTTTAGTGGAGTTTTTAACTAATAACCCATCATCTCTATACAATCTTACACTATCGGAATCTAGACAATCAAAGGCACTTAAATTATACAAAAGAAATAATCCAACCAGGTCAGAAGCTTCCGCAGAATCTAGAGAACCCATCGAAATGTCAAAATTGTTGTCGCAATTTGTATTGAGTACTCTTTTAAGAATAGTATTTGTTGGTTAATGGAATTCATTCCGTATATACCAATCATATATATATATATATATATATATATATATATATATATATATATATTTGATATTTCAGATTGACCTCAATCTTTCTTCAGAAAGATATTTATTTATTTCTGAAGAAAGAATGAGGTCAATCTGAAATATCAAATATATATATAAATACTTTCATAAAAAAAACATTATATTATTAATTTGCAACTTTTTCTATATATATATATATATATAACATTTAGTTTACAAGAATTTGCTTAAAATTCACTTAATAAAGTTAGATTGTTTAATTTTCTTTATTGCATTTTTCCAATTTTAGAATAAGATATTGAACATCAGGATCAAAACTTGGTATAAATTGTCCAAAGTCCATGTTTTTGTTTGAGTACTTTTAACTGACTCAGTTATTATGAAGAACTGGGTGATGTCATTGTGATAGACAATATTTTGTTAGCTATATCATGACAATTTTGGTGGGGAAGAAGGTTGAAATTCAAATCAATCCTTTCACACACACACACACAATATATATATTATACATACAAGGAAGGGCTGAAAATCTTTCAGCTTGACAAACTACAGAAAAAAATCTATCAGCATTTCAATGATCAAACATTAGAATGCTTATTTTCAGAAGCGGATTGGGCTGTGAATATACACACACAATATGCTCACACATCTACGTCAGATTTTGTGACAGTGAGAATTAATGTGCATGTTTTTCCCAAAGTCTATGTGTGGAAGCCATTTTGTGATACAACAGTGAAATAATAAAAGGAAACAAAAAAACAAAAATAAAACACTTACTACAATTGTCACCATCATCTTCCTTTTTAACTAAGTAGATACCAAAATAATAAACATGCTCTTCAGGTATTTCAATCTGTGAAGCAACAGCCTGAAAAATAAATAAATAAAATTTTATTATGCATTCATATCGGTTAAGCAACAGAAATGCTTAAAGTGATTATGGTTTCTGCTTCTAACGTCTGAAGGCATCGTTGTCTGTACCTAATTAAAGCAAAAGAGAGAGAAAATGCAAAAACAAAACATGTCCCCAAAAATATGTACTCACATTTTGACTGGAGTTAATTTGAATATTTATAAACATGGATTTAATTTTATTTAATGTTTAATTTAAACAGTTAATCTTTTTAACTCAATAAATATCAATTTTGATTGCAAGTCAATAAACACTGCATCTATTGTCATTTAAAGAGCGACAAAATTTTTTGGACATCCTGTGTAAGGTGAGATAGTGGTCTGATGAACAAGGTAAAAACCATATACCATAAATTATAACCAATGGACCCTTAAGATTGTCTGTTTTCTATTTAAATTGAATTTACACACACACATATATATATATAAAAATTACATGTAAATAAAATTCAATACCCCCATATGATATATGGCCATTTCACCCAGAACAGGCTTGTCAACACCAAGGTGTTAGATAAAAGAATGACTCATAATGTTTTTGTAAATAATAAGAAAGTGGAAGGAAATGCACATAAGGGAGGGGTGAAGAGAAAGATAAAGAGAGAAAAAAAGAGAAGAAATTTGGGAGGTGGATAGAGTAAATGATTAAAGCAGAGAAATTAAGATGAAAAATTTTCAAATTTGTCTAGACATGGTCTGACCTTGACCTATATTTAACATGCTAACTCTTGTTCAAAATGAGAAATTACATAAAGAAATAAAATCTTTAAAAATTTAGAAAAGTTTTTTTTTTTTTTTCTTAGATAACATTAAGGAAATTTTAATAATATATATAATACAATTTTAAAATAAAAATTTTATACCAAATGCTAATTAAAAAAGTTTAATTAAAAAAAAACTTTTAGTATGTAGGACATAGAACATTAATATCAATTAAATAATAGATAAAATATTTTAAAAAAGATATAAATAAATAAAAGAACAAGAGAATATTTGTATTAAACTTGTATTAAATGATTATTATATGAATTTTTAAATATAAACTTATAGAAAATAGAAGTAAAAAAATAATAAACAAATAAATAACAAGAAGCTAAATAGATAAATAAAGCAAAATTAGTACAATATGAATTAATTATAAATAAGATTATATAAAATATAGATTAAATTATCTATTAATATAGATTATGGATAAAAATTAGATTAAAATTTAAAGAGGCCCTTAAAATTTAACATTTAATGAGTTCTTTAAGGAAGGAAACTACAATATTATTATAGACATAAACTTAATTTAATAAACGATCAGTAGTAATTAAAAAGAAGGCTATTAAAAATTAAAAATAAAAATAAAACAATTAAAACTATTTTTTTAAGAAAACCTTATTTAAAAAATGTTATTATATGGTGTAAACAAATTTAAAAGAGTATTACATAAACCTAACTTGATACCAAGAATTATCAACTAAAAAACAGATAGGAAGAAGGTAATTTGAAAGGAATGATCAGGAAAGAAAAAGAAACAATATGTGGTAAATGATAATGAATTGTCCGAGGTTGAAAATGTATTATATTAGTTTGAATTTACTTCTATGTTGAGATTTGAAAACCAATTTATTTCTTTGATTCAGTAAAATATTTGAGAAATTAGGTTTATAACACTCAATCTCAATTAATTAATCCCACTAAATCTGAGCTTGGTATAATTTCAAAAAATATGATTAAAAAAATAACCAACAAACTATTAATCTCAACTGGTGCCAATCTTTGAAAAGATTCATCGGATACCATCAAATGGTTTAATAATATGAAGGATAGAAAAAGAGCAACGTTTATAAAATTCAATATCATTGATTTTTATTTACTCTATTTCAAGAGATTTATAAACTGACTGCATAAATTTTGCTAAGAACCATATAATGATAACCAATGATGAAATCAATATCATATTTGCTGCCAGGAAGTCAATCCTATCACTTAATGACTCTACCTGGATTAAGTGTGGGAGTTGCAACTTTGACGTTCTGATGGGGATATATGATTCTGTCTAAGTTGCAGATCTTGTTTGTATTAATATTTTGGAGATCCTTAGTAGGGTTGTTGAACCTAAACTAGTAGGTCTATATAGAGATGATGGACTTATTACAGAAAAAAATTATTGGAACATTCAAACTACTGGGATTTAAGATAGAAATTACTTCCAATATTAAAATAGTTGATTATCTAGACATCACACTTGACCTGAATACTAATACATTTAAAC
Source organism: Acanthosepion pharaonis (assembly GCA_903632075.3). NCBI lineage: Eukaryota > Metazoa > Mollusca > Cephalopoda > Sepiida > Sepiidae > Acanthosepion > Acanthosepion pharaonis. Next base: position 351,385 of record CAHIKZ030000488.1, read on the forward strand.
CTTACGATAAGGAACATGAGACTCCTAACAACATTGATTCTAACTACCCCTATATTATCTTGAAGCAAATACTAATTACTGTTAATTCTAGAATTATTATACTATCATCTAATAAGAGTATCTTTAATAAAAATAAAGTATTATATGAAAATGCTCTCTAAAAAAAGTGGATTTATTAATAAACTAGCTTTCTCAAACCCCATAAATAACAATGGTGAGGGCAAGAGAAATAGGATGTACAAAGATAGGAAAAGGAATATTATATGGTTCACCCCGCCCCGCCTTCTGTAGGGTTATACAGAATTAATACTGGACAGGTTTTCTTGAAACTTATAAATAAACACTTCCAGAATAACAACCTTTTAAGTAAGATCTTTAATAGAAAAACCGTTAAAATAAGCTATTCATGTACAAAGAACATGTTAAAAATAATTGACTCCCACAACAAATATGTTCTAAACAAATTCAATCGTGTCAACGAAAATTTTAGTATGGACCCCCCCACTTGTAATCATAGTTTTAATTATTTTTAACTTTTAATTACCTTCTTTTTAATTACTACTGAGCGTTTATTAAATTAAGTTTATGTCTGTAGTAATATTGTAGTTTCCTTTTTAGAGAGCTCTTTAAATGTTAAATTTTAAGGGCCTCATTTAATTTTAATCTAATTTTTATTCATAATCTATATTAATACATATAATTTAATCTATATTTTATATAATCTTATTTATAATCCATTCATATTGTACTAATTTGGTTTTATTTATCTATTTAGTTTCTTGCTATTTTTATTTAATTATTATTTTTATACTTCTATTTTTTATAATTCTATATTTAAAAAAATAAATCATATAATAATTATTTAATACGAGTTTAATACAGATATTCTTTTTGTTCTTTTATTTACTTATTTTAAAAATTTCCTCTATTTAATTAATATTCTGTATAAGTATCTTTTGCCCGATGAGTTGGAAAAAGAACAAAACTTAAATCACACACCAAACGTAGGTATATGTATATTTATTAATATACATTTCTGAGCTCTGTCTAATTAAGCATTATCATGTCTGCACCTCTTGGAAAAATTTGATAGTTATTTATTTGCTTACCTGTGTATGCATGCAAGCATGTGCTTATACGGTTGCTAATAGCTAGTTATTTCATTTATCTAACCATGCACATACACAAATAATGAAATACAAGTTGAATCTTAAATTATAAAATAAACTGAGGACTCAACGTCAAAGTCAACAGAGCTTAAATATAATACAATAATGATAATAATATTAATAATAATAATACAATAATATTAAGATGGCAATCAAAATCCACCACTCAGTTTCAAGCAGTAACACAACAGTCAATCAGATAAAACATGGGACTAACTGCTATAATCTGACTTTGATAATCCCAGGATGTCAGGTTTCCATTATCCTGGATGTATGTTTCAAATTAAAAACTTATTCCTATGCCTACATATGGCCATCAGCACTTAGGAACAAATTACAGTCTTCTCCAACTCTGTTGTACAGTCTGCCTTTTAACAGTGTTTTCATGTGATAACGCTTCCACTGCTAACAACATTCTATAGCTAGAAAGAGCAGTGCTACCTCTGAATTTCTAAGACAACCCCCCCAAAAAAAACATGAAAAACAAAAAGCAACAAAAAAAACACCATGATTCTAATATGAATTAAATAGTTGAGTTACCTCCCTTACATAGCGGCTAAGATTTTTGGGAATGTTACAAGGTTCACATATAACTTTGATTAATTTTTTGTCTTAGAAATTCAACCCCTGAAGATGGTCTGGAGTGAGATTGAAAGTAGTTGGGAAAATAAAAACTATATATATATATATATATATATATATATATATAAATAAAAACAAAGAACAGTAAGATATATAATCCGGTGTTCTTATAGATATTTTTATTTTTACAAAATAGTGCTCAATGTAAATTTACAGAGCATTAATATTATAAATTAATTGATTTAAAATATGTTTTTTTCGCTAAAGTTCAACCATGTTTCAAAAATAGAAACGAATTTAATTTTGCAATTAAATTAGAAGCTATTAGTTCCATTTCATCTTCAGCTTAATTTTGGCGTACTGAAATGGAACTAATGCTTTTAATTTAATCGCAAAATTAAATTCGGGGTTTTAGTCTATTTTTGAAACATGGTTGGAACTGTGTAGAAAAAAAAAAAACATATTTTAAATCAATTAATTTATATATATATATATATATATATATATATATATATATAATTAAAATAAAAAATAGACTTAATATGTTCAGATTATTCTACCAAACATGCTTGAATGAAGATATGCTGCATATGAGAAAGAATCATTATTAATGATTAACAGAATTGTGGAAGTTATTCAAGAATGACGAGCCCTTTTGCCTTACACATTCATTTCTTTGGAAACATATTTCTTTTTGCTTTTATTCCTTGTCTCTGTATACTTTATATTCTCTTCATCTTTTCAATTTTTTCGCAAACAAATAATACAAAAAAAAAAAAAAAAATACTAACAGAAACCTCTGAAGTAGGGTGCCATTTTTTTTTCCTTAAAAGAATAATTTAATACAGAATGTCTGAAAATTCTTTTAACAGATCACCTTGACAACACACCATGCAAATCAACAGCTATACTGAATGAATTTGCCTCAAAGAAATAGAAATAGGACTGTAAGTAGCATAATAATTGATTTATTTCCATATGGATCAGTACTGCAGCTTAGGAATAGAGTATCACTTCCCAACCCACTCCCTAGGACCAGTGCTCACGCTGCCTGGCCTTAGGTCTGGGATCAGAGTGTAGTGTTTATTCTCTCTTCCTCTTAAAGTTATGAGGGAATCCTGGTTTCAGGGATTCCAGCCCTGTGGCAATACCTTCTACATTACACTAAAGAGAGTGGATTGGCAGACACTAATGTCAGTGTGACAGTGATTACAGTGAAGAGGTCATCTTTGTCCTTGGCCTTTGGCCTCTATGTATGTCATCCTGCATTAAAAATCATCATTGTGGTGCATCCTATCTTTGCGGAGAGTTTCACAAATACATCAGAGAGTAGTATTTGTTCTCTTTTCTTCTATATTTCTGCCTTCAAGCAGCTTATGAAAAAACTTTGAGGGATGTCTGGTTGCAGGAATTCCAATCCTGCAGCAGTACCTCCTTCATTGCACCAGAGAGAGAGAGAGAGAGAGAGAGAGAAAAGGAGTTGATGGATATTGATGTCAGCATGACAGCGGTTGTAGGAGTGGGCAATTTTTTGTCTTTGGCTTATATGTATGTTTCACATTAAAAACGACCTTGTGCCATATCTGGCTACTGTGGAGAGGTGTCTAAATACAGGATCAGTGCCTCTTTACTTGGCTTTCTGGCTGGGATCAAGGTGTAGAATCTGTTCTAACTTCCTCAAAGTCATGAAGGATGCTAGTCCCAGAATATTTCTAACTCTGCACCTTCCTCGTTGCACTAAAGAGGGAGGATACCGACATCACTATCACACTGGTTGTGGGGGCTACGTTATTTTTGTCCTTGGTTTACATATATGTACATGGGCATCCCATATTAAATTGACCTTGTGTTACATCCAATAATGGCATCGAAAATTTCCAGGAACCAGTTCTATAAAGATAGGTAATTGTAAGAAACCTATTTTGCTTATTTTTCTTTTCAATCTGAAAATGGAAACAAATCACTTTATAGCAATGTTTCTCAAACTTTTTCACTTCAGGGAACACTTTTCGAATAACAAAAACTCTGGGGTGCACTTTAAATTTTAGTAAGGTAAAATTGTTGACAAAATTTGAAAATAGGAAAATAATAAAGAAGTCGCCAGAAATAAATCTTTATTTTTAAAGACATTACATTGCTTGGTGTCTGTAACTTTTTAAAAATAATGATTTTTTTTAAATATAAAAATAATTCACAAATTACTCTTCTGTTAACTTCAGGGCTCACCTGACAACCTTTCAGGGTGCACCGGTTGAGAAACACTGTTTTATAGTAACAAAAAGAATGAAACCATTTTGATAATTTAATAGAAAACATGATTTATTCAGATATTTCCACACTGAAATTCTGTTCCTATCATATTTCGGTTCAGAAGTAGGATGTCTTTTTTTGCTCTAGTGTTATCAGCCGTGTTATGGTTTCTTGTCCACATTCAAACTGAAATGCTGCAATCCCAAAGATTTAATAGAAGACCTATGACTACGAGATTTGCCATATTTTTAACTTGAAGACGCTTTCTTTTGTAAAAAGAAATTATGTTCATCATAAAAAACCCTCTTTCAGCTTCCACAGAACTTACAGCAATGGAATTAACTGTATTTTTAGCTATTATATATCGGCTATTAATATATCAGATTAATTTGGGATAATCCAACAACCAGTTCACTAACCTTTTATAAATTTAAGAATCAGTTTGTGAAAACCAGTAAGATGCCACTATTGGTCACACCCTAAAATGAAATCAAACTACCTTTTCCTGGTCTTTGGTAGTATATGTTCTTTTAATTAATGGGGAATACACCTGATCCTGGAGATTCCAACCATGAAGCAGCACCTCCCTCATTGCACGAAAAGAAGGAGGGCTGGTGGAGAGGTCACAGGGACTGGACAATTTCTGTTCTTGGCCCACAGGTATCCCATATTAAACCGACCTTGTGTCACAGTGTACCACCATAGAGAGGCAAGTGAATACTAGATCAGAGTGAAGTAGCTGTGAACTGTGAAAAGTATTACATGCAAAATATTGCACATATTGCATTTTATAAATGTTTATAGAGAAGATAATTTTCTCCTCTACTTAGATGAGTATCCTTATATTTGTTGTTTTAATTAAAATGCTGTGATTGAAACAAAGATGAAAATACATGTCTAAATAATTCATGAAAAAAATGGAACCCATCTTGTTTTTGTTTCTGCAACAAGAAATAAATTAAAACATAAATAGAAGAGGAATACATACAAGAAATAAACTTCTTGTAGAATTAAAAAAAAAAAAAAAATGTTATCAGATATTTTCTGAGCCATCAAAAAAATTATCATTACTCACTTCTAACACATCTTCCGTTTGATCCGTTGACGTAATATTCACCGAGATTTTGTGTCCATTCATTAAAAAGATATCCAGAATCACCGGTTCGGATATTTGTTGCATACTTTCCTGAATTTAAAGAAAAAAAAAAATTGTGTAAGGAGAGTACATCACTGGTTAGAAAAATGGAAACAATATATGAAAAAGGAGAGAAAAAAAAAAGATGTACGAAAAGGAGAGAGAAAAAAAAAAGATGTACGAAAAAGGAGAGAGAAAAAAAAAAGATGTACGAAAAAGGAGAGAAAAAAAAAAGATGTACGAAAAAGGAGAGAGAAAAAAAAAAGATGTATTTACGACAAAGAGAGAAAAAAAAGATGTACGACAAAGGAGAGAGAAAAAAAGATGTACGACAAAGGAGAGAGAAAAAAAAAAGATGTGCGAAAAAAGAAAAAAAATGACGAAAAGAGAGAAAAAAAGATGTACGAAAAAGGAGAGAAAAAAAAAGATGAAAAAAGAGAAAAAAGGAAAAAGAGAAAAAAGATGTACGAAAAAAAGAGAGAAAAAGATGTACGAAAAAAAGAAAAAAGATGTACGAAAAAAGAAAAAAAAGATGTACAAAAAAAGGAGAAAAAAAACGAAAAAGGAGAGAAAAAAAAAGAAAAAAGGAGAAAAAAAAGATGTACGAAAAAAGGAGAGAAAAAAAGATGTACGAAAAAAGGAGAGAAAAAAACAGATGTACGAAAAAAGGAGAGAAAAAAAAGATGTACGAAAAAAGGAGAGAAAAAAACAGATGTACGAAAAAAGGAGAGAAAAAAAAGATGTATGAAAAAGGAGAGAAAAAAATGTAAAAAGTCCATTTTTTTTTTATTTACTGGTAGTAATATTAACTTTTAGCTGCTTTTTATCACAACTTTCACTCAGGCTGTCAATCTATAGCAATGAATATACAACATAAGCTTAGAAATAAAAGATATGCTCTCTCGGTAATATTTAAACTCCTACCCTTTTTGCCTCAGGGAAGCAGAGTTGAACAAACCAGCTGCTTTAACCACTACGCTATGAGAACTTCATGGCTTTGCAGAAGTTCATATTTAACTTTTTACTCTACTCCATGATCCCTTTCCCTCTCTGTGCCAAGTTTATTTTTAGTTTTACACTCATCGTAATAATAGCAACAGCAGTACTATTTATTTCTTATTAAATGAAATATTTAAAACTATTAGATGAAAGACAATAGGAATCAAAATTAACTGCTGATAATGATTTATCTAATAAAATAAATAAAGCTTTAATGTTGGCCATTGGTATACATGCTTTTGTTGTATGAGCCTTGCAATCCAATGGAAAACCTGAAAAAGATACAAAATATCTTCTGAAATCTTTGTCTGCAAAGCTAATTCATAATAATAATAACTGGTTTACTAGTTATGACTACAGTCCGTCTGAAGTTTTTCTGCAAATCAAATAAACTTCAATAAAAAGTTCTGAACCAATATTTGTCAAATTTAAACTCTTCCATTTCCACCCTTAGTAAAAACATTTAATTAAATTTTTTGACATTTTCAATGGTTAATTTTCAAGAGATTTGGAATTTACGAAAATAGACTGACTGAAGTTATTATGCAGATTAAACTAGTATTAGCTTAAGACCTCTGTAAAACAGAAAATAAAGTTATTGAGTGAGGGAATGTCCACATTGGAGATATCAAAAGGACTTTGCAGTGATCATTGAATAATAAAGAAAGCTATTGGAGCGAGAAGAGACATGTTGTCACTTTGAAAGTCAAAGAGAAAAAAGAAAGATGCTTTCAAATCTTGTGCCTCTTGTGACGTGATATCCGAACAGTGACGTTCCATATCACATGAAGTCTGCGTCTCATGACTGACGTTACTTGCCAACAAACAGTAATTTTAATTTATTTGTAACAAACAGTTATTTCTGATGAAAGATTGAGGACAATTTGAAATATCAAATATATATATATATATATATATATATATATATATATATATATATTCTGTGGTTTGTGTCAATCTGGAACTGGTGAGCCCAGTTCAATTTCCAGTCAAGTCTGTTGCAGGCATACTCTTGGGAAAGGCATGTATCCATTTTTTTTTTTTTACCTACCTATAAGTAAAATAGGAGGGTAGATTGGATTCCCTAGTCTTGTTGGACAAGCAGTCTAGGGGAAGGTTTTCTCTCAATTCAAAACCATGAAGTAGGTGACAGGAAACCCTCCACTATCCAATGCCAATTTACAGATAATGAAGAAAAGAAATTTACGGAAGTGTCTCATTGTTCCTTCTCAGGCTAACATTCCCTGCTGACATGAAGTGGAAAGACTATATTGAATCTATTTCTTGGTCAACTGCTAAGAAAGTTGGTTCACTTTGTAGTATGAGACAATTTTTCTCTCCAGAATCTATCATACGTATCTATAAGTCTACCATTTGTCCATGCTTAGAAAATTATTGCCACATATGGTCTGATGTACTTGCTATTTACCTTGAGCTCCTTGATAAGAGCCAAACAAGCATCAGCAATATTATTGGTCCTGATCTTGCAGCTCAGTTTCAGACACTTGCCAACTGCCATGAGGTTGGCTGTTTCTTTTCTATAAATACTTTCATGGCAATTGTTCAGATGAGCTATTCACTATGGTATTTAGGCTTTTTGAATTTAAGCATAGTACTAGACTGGCATTGAGATTTCATCAATTTACAGTTGAGCTGGCTAGATGTAACCAGAAGTTCTATGCAAACAGTTTCTTTTCTCGCACTTCTTGCTTGTGGAAATCCCTTTCAGCTCCATGGTTTCCAACCAACTTTAATCTGCAAAAATTTAAATGCAATCTCAACCCCTACCTATTGTCATCCTGATTACTTTTTTTTCCTCTTCCTGCTTATGTAGTAAACAAAAAGAAGAAAATGACGAGAGGGGGTCAGAAAGTGCAGTGCGCCGTTCGCTGGCAGACCAGATGTTCTTCCTTTGTCGTCGGTTGCCTCAAGGAAATGGATTGCGAGACTCCCTTTCTCAGCCGTTACACCAGGCATTCGTGAAACAGACACCAACTCAGCTGCGCCTACTTCCACGACTTCTTTGTCCATCAGTCAATTCGTACGTCCAACTGGAAGTCCGCCGAATGATCCGAACCCCTTCAAGTTGTGCTGCTGGCATCTTGCTTTTTATGCCTGTCTCTGATATGGCAGAAATTTGCATGTGTGCGAATATCTTCGTGTTTTGGACGAGATCGGCACACATAAATTGTGTCTTCGATAGCAGCGATATTTCTTTTCCTTGTTACTTTGCAGGCAAGACATGTTCACACCCATTTTGAACTTTGAGGTAAGTCATGTCTTTTGTCACAGCTTATTACTAATGTTTCTGTTCCTAATTCTTTCACACCCTGTAAGCCCCTGTGTCTTAGCGACTTTACTGCATTGCATGGGGGTGAGACCAATAAAAAAAAAAAAAAAAGAAAAAGCTGTCATTGCGGACATGGCATTAACCCTTAAATGCTGATACAAAGCCCTTGAGGACCCCAAACTGATGAATTGTAAACTATTTGTATCACATTGTACATGGTTTTGGGTCATTTTCCAGGTATTCCTTAAAAATTATCTATCCAGCTTATTTTTGAAGTTACCAAAATGTTATTACAAAATTGATATTAAAATATATGTAATTATGCATAGAGGGACCCAACTTGGGCGCTTAAATTATTTTGTATCTCTGCGTTAGCTGAGAAAGTGCTTACTTTTTTTTTTTTTTTTTTTCCATGTACATATTACCGATAACAAGAGTTAGTTTCCCATAGAGCGAGGACACCATTTCCTTTTTCACCAAAAACTAATTTTGACACCACTCACTTATTTCACTAATTTCGTTTTGAACATTAGATGATGGAAGCTAAAGACTGAAGAAATTTGGCACAGGAAGCAGCCAATTGTCTTATACAGACGATTGAAGATGAATCTTTCGATGATGGTGAGCTTGAAGACTTTGCTGAGATGTCAGGTGACAAAGATGGTGACATTGTGGATGGTGTAGATTTAAATCATGATCGTGTTTCAGTTCATGAAAGTTGCTATTCAACTTGATCTGGGAGAAAGTGGTCGAGTGTTCCACATGGGTCTTCAAAAACTTGTGGTGCGAATGTTTTTAGTGGTAATCAAAGACTCACATTGACAGTGAAAACTAAAGAAGATGCTTTGGATCTTTCTTTGACCTCTGACATTATTGAAATGATTGTAAATTAGACAGACAAGTTATGGTGGAAATGAAAGAAAACAGACTGGCATGCTCTTACAGTGACAGAACTTATCTTGGTCACTTATATGCTGCCAAAGTGTCGAAAGGGAATCATGAAAACATCAGGGAGATGTGGAAAGATGGACTTCTGTCAAGGCCAGTTTTTTGCTGCAACAATGTCAAGATGGCTTGAAGAAATTACTCAGTGCATTTGTTTTGATAACTTAGATACTCAGCAGAAGAGGAGGGTATGGAATAAGTTTGCTCCATTCCATATGTTATGGAATTTGTTCATTTCATAGTGCAAAAAGAACTATAATTCTTCAGAGCTTTTGCGCATCGATGAACAGCACATTCCCTTCAGAGGGAGATGCCCATCAATATGGCATAAAGGCTTTTCTTGGGGATTGTAGCTGGATATATCTGTGATGGAATACCATCTACAGGCAAAGGAGCTGATGGAAAAGACTATAGCTGGACTGGCATCCAAAGTAGTTAAGTAATTAGTTGAGCCATTTTAAAAAGAAAATATCAGCGCTGATAATTACTTTACAGATTTTGGCCTCATTAAAGAACTTTATTGGGAGAGGTTGAACTATGTTGGAACATATAGAGGAGAAAAAAAAAAAAAAAAAGAAAAAGAGAGACATCCCAGGATGCTTCACCAATGCTAAAGGCCTTCCTAATGGCAGTTGCCACTTCGCATTTAATCAAAATATGACAATGGTTTAATTCATTCCAAAGAAAAATAAATGTGTCACACTTCTTTAAGCAATGCACAATGATGTTAAGGGTGACAATGCTACTGGGAAACCTGATATAATATTGTTTTATAATAGTACCAAACAAGGAGTTGATACAATCGATCAACTTAAACATGCTCATTCAGTACAACACAAAATGAAGTGTTGGCCTCTTGCTTACTTCATGAACGTTCTCAACATTTCTGCTATCGATGCCTATATTGCATTTACACATTGACAAAATTGGGAAAAAAAAGGTGCATCATTTGCACAGAGGCTGCTTCTTCAAGAGCTTGTGTTTGACTTAGTGTAGCCGCACTTACTTGCAAAAGCACAAAATGTAGATGGAGTTCACCTTGCTATTAAGAACGAAATGTGTGCATAAGGAATTTGGAATTTCTCAACCAACAAGAAAGGATGGTGAAATAAAAACAAAGAAAGGTGCCCGAAAGCAATGTTACAGGTACTCATCGAGTACCTGTAACATTGAGAGAAAATCCTTGCGTTCATACCAGAAATGCAACAGGAGTGTCTGTGCTTCACATTCAACCAAAGAGACGACATTTATCTGCAGCCAACCAAAATGCTGAAGAAAGTAGTTGTGAGCTGTTATATTCCATGCTAATAGGAATATATACTTGACAAATACGGTGGATGAATAAGTAAAGGTTTATTGTAAAAAAAAAAAAAAAACAGTACAATAAGAAATAAGGTACAATTATGCACACAAGCATCACAAGTCAATCCAGTAGTGAGTGCTATTGGAAGGTCAGTAATTCCCACGTAAGTCCGAGTCATACTCAACAGATCCTAGCAAGTCAATATTTACTTAACATATTTAACGTATTCCAGCAAGTCTCCTGTAGTCTGCTGACTTACTGATACTTATAGGTAGTTAATACCTATAGTGTAGTTACTCATGGGGGTAACAGGTTATTCCATTACATAAGAATTATCTCCAAATATAGTAGAATCCCTCAGATCCGGATTCCCTCATATCTGGACGTGATTTTGATATGTATATTTGAATTATTTGGGTGATATGTAACAGATTTGAAATTTCTGTTTTTCAGGAAATTTACTTTGGATAATTGCTTATCCTTATTTCATCCTAATGGCTTGTATTGGCGCAAAGGATGATGGGAATAAGAGGAAAGGATGACAACGAGATGCATCCGCAACAAGATGCATGAATGGGATGAAACCTGGACTGAAATTGAAAAAGCTATCGAAAAGTTTGTCAGTTTTATGGAAATAAAGCCAGCATTCATTTATGACGATTGCAATAATGCACGAAAAGTTAAAAAACGTCTTTCGTTTAAAAAAATTCATATCCGGAATTCCTCATATCAGGAAACAATCATATCCTGAGTACCTCATATCCGGAATCCTGCAAATATATTTGAATTATTTGGGTGATACGTAACTGATCTGAAATTTCTGTTTTCCAGGAAATTTACTTTGGATAATTGCTTATCCTTCTTTCACCCTAATGGCTTGTATTGGCGCAAAAGATGATGGGAATAAGAGGAAAGGATGACAACAAGACACATCTGCAACAAGATAGCAACGAGATGCATGAATGGGATGAAACCTGGACTTAAATTGAAAAGCTATTGAAAAGGTTGTCAGTTTTATGGAAAGCAAGCCAGCATTCAGTTATGACGATTGCAATAATGCACGCAGAGTTAAAAAGTGTTTTTCGTTTAAAAAATTTTAAGAACAAAAGCAAAATGAAATGCGGAAAAAGTTGAGAATGACATTAGAAGAGAAAGAATCATCATACAACAGCGATTAAAAAATCCTCGTTATTTTATTTGTTTTGCATACGTGGCATACTTTATTTAATGAATTTTCATTAACATTACATAATTTATTTCTTTTTCCTTATCCAATTCCGCATATCCAGAGGGCCTTCTTAGTCCAGCTGTCAGGGATTCTACTCTATTTCATTTCCGATATCTGGTGTTTGTGCCCAAGATCATCATTATATTCAGGTTTGAAAAAAAAAAAAAAAAAAAGTTTCATTCATACTAAATATCTTTGTTTTTAATTTCTTTAGATCAGTCAGAATCTTTTTAACTTTGCAGTTGCCATACAGCTCTGTATGGGTGAGGGTGCACTGTCCCCTGGAATGAGACAATCACATCACTATCTCTAAAGTTTGTTTATTGATAGCAGTGTGTCTGGGGCATTCAAACCCACTTGAGTGGTAAGGCAAAACTACTAAACCTGGAAGGTACTACAATACACCATCTTTGTCATCCAATATTCAGTTGTTATGACAGCAGGAAGCGTTATTCTATATCAATAAATCAACATATTTCGTGTAACCATAACAAAATCTTGGATTATTTTTTTTTTTATTCCGTTTAAATTTTCACTTTCTTTGAATATTTTTTTATTTTACTGATTGAAAAAGTAGAATTCTTGAGGCAATTGCATTTTTAAAAGTTAAAACAAAAATTTTCTGAGATAAACTTCAATATTTTCAAAATTTTTATATCCATTAAAAGCAGTTTTTGCAAATAATTTTTAAACACTTCCACTGCTGTGGGCAGTCTTAAACATCTTTACAAAACTCACATTGCCTGCTGTTAATATATATATATATCTCAATCCTTTCACCTCAAGCAAGGCAATAAAGCAGCTGAGATGCAAGGGGTTACTGAGTGTGAGAGAATACAAGAAAATTAAGGAGAAAGAGCAATAAAAGAACAGAAATTAAGAAGACAGAAGATGACAATATTGCATTTAAATTTTTGTTGGCTGGAAAGCATGAAGCCGGAACAGAGTTCCACAGGCAAGAAGTGAGAACAATAAAGGAAGAGGAATCAAGAGGATAACGATTGACATTGCATTTAAATTTTTGAAGATGAAACTTAACTGGGAAGTAAAATGCTGGAAGAGAGAATTCCACAAGTGAGAAGTACAATAGAAGAAACTGTTAGTATAGAACTTACGGTTATATCTTGCAGCCATTTAATCTGTAAGATGATGAAACCTTACAGCCAAACAAAGTGACCGACATCTCAGCTTCAGTCACTCTCCAACTACCATAATGTATCTTCCATGTGCCATTTTTATAAATATTTTCACAGTAATTGTTCAGATGAGCTTTTCTCTTAGGTACCTAGACTTTATTAATTTAAGTCCAGTACTAGAGTGGTAGATAGGTCTCATCATGTTATATATACATTTTCAAATATCAGTCCCTAGTGTTTGTATTATAAACTAACTAGTGGTTAGATAGATCAAGGTAGACATAAAGTAGTATACAATATGACCGGTTTTGTGATGTATTGTGTTTTGGAGATGTCGTTTAGCTTAGATTGTACTGCAAAGTCGAATAAAAAGCCGAAAGAGTGGAGACAAGTCGAATAAAAGAAGAGGAGAGAAGTTGAAAAAGAAAAGAAGAGAGAAATTCAAAAGAAAAAAAAGAGAGAAATTGAAAAAGAAAAGGAAAGAAACAAAAGCTAAAAAAAATAGTTTTAAAAAATAATTTTAAAAAGTAAAACAAAAAGCAGTTAATTTTTTTAATGATGTAAGCAAATTGTTTTTTTCAAATATCAGAAACAGTCTATAATTATCTTTTGAGTTGTTCCTGCCTTTAAAAAGAAGTCAGTCAAATTAGCGAAATTTTTTCTTTAACAACATATGGTGTTCATCAGCCAGCTAGCTGGGAACCATAATTAACTATCAGAACCAGTCACCGACACTTAACTTGCACAAATGGTAATAATTCGGTGAGTCATTTTTCTTATCTATTCTATACAATAATTATTTTGTAGACACAAGTGTTTAACTTCATATATAAGACATACTGAGTCAGAGAGGAAACAGGGGCAGCATGACCAGATATTGAAATAAATAAATGTAAGACACAAACAAAATTAGGGATCTCTTTATTACATAATGACGATACCAAAAAGAACAGGAAAGATTGATATAGAAGATACAATAGAAGCATATTAAGAAGTTTATAGATATACAAGATTCGATCTAAAAGTATTGGGAATGGTGCAATTAAAAGAAAACTACAATACATATCAATTCAGCATATAATCTCCTTCAAAGTAGTCCCCTTCTGCCACACATTTTATCCAAGAGTCATTTCCACTGATGGAAACATTCAAGGAACTTCTTTTTTTGGTGGGGTAGCAGCTGTCTTGTTATGTTCTCTTGAATTTCCTCAACATCTTGTACCTTTTGATTCGGATTTGATTTTTGAAGAGGAAAAAGTCACAAGGGGCAAGATCCGGGGAATATGGTGGTTGTCAGATCTGGGGAATATTGTGCCTTGCCCAAAACTGCTGGACAAGCCATGGTCACTGATGGAAACACTGTGGTGTGGGAAGATGACCACACTGTACACACTTTCCTTCCAAGCATTGCTATAAAGAATGGAAGTCAGCAAGAACATTAGTGCATATGTGTGACAGAGTTCAAGGTCAATCTGTGCCAACCAGCTTCACTCTGTGTTCTCTATGTCTGTTATCATAGCAACAGTCCCAATACTTTTTAATCGGGATCTTGTATATGTGGTGGGGGAGCGTAAAGATAAATAAGAATCTAATGAAATGGTAAATATGCAAGAAAATTTGTGAAAAGCTGCTTTGATATGTTTTGTTGATAAAAGAATTTTATTACACAAGAACAAAATTTACATGAGCAAAACAAATTGGAATTTATATGAAACAACTTGACAGTTTTTTTTTTTTTTTAACTTTAACCATTACCTCATAGAAATTAGATTTTGAGTAATTTCAACTTGATTTTTGTTTTTATTTTAGAATAATAACTAAAAATTCTTGTCTGAAAAGGGTTCCAGTATGTGAAAACCATTTTTATTGTGAAACTCGCAATAGTGCCAAAGAACTTGTAAAACCAGGAACCAAACTGGTGATATTCCACCATCATCAATCGGACCCAGAACTTTTTACCAATTGCAATGAACAGATGTTTTCTCAGGAAGGCCACATGTCCTGAATGCCTGTTGGGACTTAAACGCAACCTAGACCTCAATACAATCCATCAATAAAGACGCTGAAAATATAGTGAGGTCTCTGTACCTCTTCTGCAAGTACCTGAATTCTCCTGCTATCCTCTACCTTCACAAGAGGCAGATCAGGCTGAAAAAGGAGTGATGTGGCTATATATAGGTAGGAGCTGCCTAATCTTCACTTTACACTCTCGATAGAGTTCAAAACATCTGAGTCCTTGTGAGTGACAAATTATTTCCCATCCTGAAATCCCATTCTCACAGATGAAACGTTGCAACCTTATCGCTGCTCTATCGCTCTTGTCAATGGAAAGTATGCAGGCAAACTATATTCCTTAGTTCCCCCAGTTCTAGCCTTCACAGCTAAGACCTGCTATGCCAGGCACATTGCAGCAAACCACCCTCATTCCCTTTGTATTCCATTGGTGAGATGCAAGTTCAACTCAAGAAGCTTCTTGCCACAAACCAATGCTTTGTGGAACCAACTTTCATGAGGATGCTTCCCCAATCATTACAATGTTAAGTCTAGGGTTAACCGTTATCTTCTACACATATCAGCATAAGCTGTACCTTTTACTCTGTAACCCTCTACATTGAGTGAGTCTCAGGCCTTTTTTTGTAGGTCTTTTAAGACAGTTTTAAACATTGACCTATAGCAGACTTTACATCTTAGAAAAACATGCACACAAGGTGCTAACCAAAAGTTTATGAACTTCAAATAAAAACAGTTTTCTCAAAGAAGGAACATGGCATCAGATGTCTCCCACGTGACTGTTTCGGTTTTTTTTACAGCTAATCAACACTGCAGATTATTCAAAGCCAGAAAATATTTCTACATTGAATAATTTTTTTGAGATAATAATGATTTTAGTGATACAAGTCTTACTAATTATCCCATAGCTAGGGGAGAAGAGGCAGATTCATGTGCATATATAATATAACAAAGCCAATGGAATTGAAACTCGACTCTCCAATTAACAATTCCAAGCCATTATCCACTACACCACCTGCACATCCAAGCTTACAATTCTTGGTATTCCCAAGTGGTCACCCTTCTAGGTACTGACCAAAGTCAACATTGCTTACAGTCAGTGATCGTATAGAAACCAGTGTTTCACATGATCAGTAAAACACACAGAGTTAATGAACCCTAAATTATGTTATTAGAATCTGAAGTGTATGACGTTTTTATAGTCAGCAGTAAAGTCTGTGAAATGGGATCTTCAAAAATGGCCACCCACTTGACCAAAAGAGAAAAAAATAACAGATAAATAATTAAAAACTTTTGATGACAAGTGACAAACTATAAATTGGAAATTTCTGCTTGCAGCCTTATATAGATGGAGTCCCTATAATGTCACCTACATAGCTGCTGAGAGAATACAAGGTCTGACTCAAAAATTGACTATTTAATGTTCTGTCCTTCAGGATGTGGGCAACCATGATTATCTCCTATCCATTGTAATCTTTAATAATATTTGTCTGTTTGCTCACCCTATCCACCTCGTTCTGCCATCAATCCACACAAGCTCATTGAGTCTGTGTTTCACGGTTTTCCCTTTTCCCTGGATATGCCCTGTGAGTATCATATTCTCCAAGCACTCCTTAGTCATTAAAAAAAAAAAAAAAAAAAAAGGATTTTTGTGTCATTTTTTCTTTTTCTGTCCTTTTTCAGCAAGTCTCTCCCAGATTTTGTTTACATTGACAGAGATGGGAAGAAAAAAAATTCTAAATGAGGGTCAGGTGTCCAGCAGGTGAAAAGACAAAAGAGAGGCCCCATTACATGTTTACAAAATGACGGTTTTATTTTTTGGTGGAGTGCTTTGAGAAACATTAGGCGGGACATGAGAAATGCTGACTAATTTGGCCAATGAACAGATTGGTCAATCTTTTTAAATTCCCCAAATTTTGCTTTCTATCTGGTATAATAGATAAGAAAATGAACAGTCTCATGAATGGAAGCTTCATAAAGACTCTATATCATGGGGATATTTAATTATGATAGATTTCCTAAATTTTGGAGTCAATAAGTAAGGAATACATACCTGCTGGGCATTAAGAAGGAAACTGTTGAAATTGTCACAAGCTGCAATGCCAGTATCCTGGCTAACTGCAAACAAAACATGTTGAGAGATTAGATTCAATTTATGGAGAAAGGGACAAAGAGAACCCCCCCCCCAAAAAAAAGGAAAGAAAAGTCTATTTCAGTTTGTTAATAGCAACTATTGTTATTATCAAAGCATTTATTAAATATTTGGTTTGACTACCATTTACCGGGAACACTTCGAAAATTTAGATTTAATTCAGAAATTCCTCACTTTTCCACCTAGAGGCAATTTATTGGATTCTGCATAATGTAAACACCGTATCATCATCTGTCCCATGAGTGGGTGTGGTTGAAGGGTCACTGTACACCCAAGCACCAGTTCTATCCACGGATCTGGGCTCAAAGCCAGAAAAGTGTTCAGTTATGTGTAGCACATCTTGGGCAAGTAGATCTGGCGGAGCCCATCCCTCACCAGGTCAAACCACAGCCAATGTCCTCTAACTTCCCCAAAATACTCATAAAATTCCCGTCAAAAAAACAAAAGAAACAAAACAAAACACCAGGAGATGTAGAGAGTGGATGGGGGGGGCATATTCAGTCAGGCTTAGTTTCATTGAAATGATCAATTGCATGATCCTTAGGTTGCCACAAATATATTATACACACAAGGTAAGTAAACGTTTTTTTTAATTACTTCCTTATAGTAGCAGCAAATAAGTGCTAACAAAGGAAAAGAATGAATATAAAAAGGAATTGTTGGTAGAGTCTGTGTGTGCGCACTTGCATATATATATATATATATATATATATATATATATATATATATATATATATATATAAAAAAGAAAGAACAGTAAGATATATAATCCGGTGTTCTTATAGATATTTTTATTTTTACAAAATAGTGCTCAATGTAAATTTACAGAGCATTAATATTATAAATTAATTGATTTAAAATAGGGTTTTTTTTTCTCGCTACACAGTTCTAACCATGTTTCAAAAATGGAAGTTAAAAGCTCCGAATTTAATTTTGTAATTAAATTAAAAACATTAGTTCCATTTCATCCTCAAGCAAATCAATTAATTTATTATATATAACTTTACAACATAAATACCTTAAAATAAAAATACTGGGTGTGCAGCTGAGAGATTAGAACATTTTCTTTCTGACCATGAGACCTGGGTTCAAATCTCACCATGGATGATTTGTCAGGAAAATTCCTGATGTTATCAGTCTGGAAGGGGATGATCCTCACGTGCGGCACCTTTGGAAAATGCCTCAAAACCATACCACAGATTGACCCAAGACTTGTGAGGGAAATCAGGTAGATGGAACACTTGAGCACAAAGTCACAAGTCATTGTGACTGAGGGTTTGCGAGTGCTGGTCTTGTTCAAATTGTTGATCACACTAAATAACACACTCTCTCCCAGAAACTGTAACTAAGGTCTGCTCAGCATAGTTGCAGTATAAACCACAAATTGACTCTGCGGGAGTTGAACAAACACAAACGTGCCTGAGCGAGCATCTGCAATAGGGATTGGCTAGCTGCCCAAGTAGACGGGTATCCTCAAATATGAGTGGCCAACTATTATTTATATTTCTTTCCAACATAAATACATTAAAATAAAAACACTGTCAAATAGTTTCTCAACAATATGAAATAGGTATGCTTGTCTGTGAGAGCCTGCAGAAAATATTTTAGGAGTTTTTTTTTGTTGTGTGATTGATGGAATGTTTTCCTTTATTTTCCCCTGAATCTTATAAAGGGGGTTCCAATAAATTGGACCAATTTTAAATGTGAATTAAGTTTAAGCGTCTAATGATTTTTTTTTTCTTTCATATTTGGCGGACATTTGGGTGACATCATTTTTCATACATAATTGCCATGACTTAAATAAGATGATCCAATAGAGAAATAAAGAAATTTTCACCAATAACACCAATTTATTTACTGCTGGCTTTGATCAGTTTTAATAAAACAGCCTTTTTATTTATATATATATATATATATATATATATATATATATATATATATATATATGTGTGTGTGTGTGTGTATATTAGCTGATTTCTAAAACATTATATTGCTACAAAACAAAGATGTTAAAGAGATGGCTATTTGAGAATTTGACTAGTTATCTGCTTAACATTTGTTTTGTAGCAATATAATATTTCATAAATTAGCTAATATACACACATTATATATATATATATATATATATATATATATATATAAATATATATATATATATAAAAATATATATATGAAGAAAATATACTGAAAAATATACTGAAAAACTAATATGCGATTATGCTGTTTTAATGTTTAATGTCAACATGGACGTTTGGTCTAATAGACCATCTTCAGGACATATTCATAAAAACATAATTAACATAGACCATATACAATTCAACATGAAAAAGATGATGGACATAAAAGCAATAACAATCCAAACAGATAACTGAAATCTTTTATAAGATCAGCGTTCCGTTTTAAATATGGTCTATGTTAATTATGTTTTATGAATAAGTCCTGAAGATGGTCTATTAGACCGAAACGTCCGACGTTGACATTAAACATTAAAACAGCATAATGGCATATTAGGATTTTTGTTTTTTCAGTATATTTTTCTTCACACACACACACATATATATATATATATATATATATATATATATATATATATGTATGTGTATGTGGGTGTTCCAATAAATTGGATCAATTTTAAAGGTGAATTAAGTTTAAGAGTAATGATTTTTTTCTTTTTCAGATTTAACAAATTATATCTTTGCCAATTTCAGTCATGGAATGATTAACAGTCAAACGTGTTAAAATTATCGAAGCCTATTATGAAAACGGACGTGCAAACAGAAATGCAATGAGAAGTTCCCAGGTTGCATCATCTCCCGAAACAGTGAAGTCAATTGGCAACCACGATCGTGTGATTTGATGCTTTTAGACTTGTTCCTTTGGGGTCATCTCAAAAGTAAGGTCTATGCCAACAAGCCAACAACAATTCAACAGTTGAAGGATGAGATAAAGCATATTGGTGAGATTAAGAAGCAACTATGTAGAGACATCATCAAAAATTTTGACCATCGAGTGGAGGTGTGCCGCTGGACCTTTAGCAGACATTTGGGGGATATTATTTATCACACATAATTGCCATGGCTTAAATAACATGATCCAATAACACAGCTGACTTTGATCTGTCTTAATGAAACACAGTTTATAATTCTAAACTTTAAGACATCAGGGAGTATGAAAGAATAAGAGAAAAAGTAAGACAGAGAGAAAACAA
Source organism: Acanthosepion pharaonis (assembly GCA_903632075.3). Classification (NCBI taxonomy): domain Eukaryota; kingdom Metazoa; phylum Mollusca; class Cephalopoda; order Sepiida; family Sepiidae; genus Acanthosepion; species Acanthosepion pharaonis. Next base: position 371,792 of record CAHIKZ030000488.1, read on the forward strand.
TACGAGGGTAGGCTGAAAAGTTCATAGGGTGACTACGAGGGCGTGACACTTGAGCCATAAAACCTTGCATGCATTAATTTCAACACTTCCAACTTGTTCTGTTTCTTTTTAGATAAACTGACATCCGATTGTGCAAAGAAGACTTAAAAATAACTAGTAGCAACTTCTCTTGTAAATGGACAAAATTTGGCATTCTGCTATTATCAAGTACTTACAGAAAAAGGTGTTAGTCTCCAAGGACATTCATGCTGACATGGTTACTACATTAGGGATAATACTCCAGCTTTTTCAACAGTGCAAAAGTGGGTAGCTGAATTTAGGAGGGGGAAGAGAGAGTCTTGAAGATGATCACAAGGTTTGGATATCCTGTAAGTGGTCATGTTCACCACATAGTGATCGATGACAGGTAATTGACCATAAATCAAACAGCCATTGCTATTAGCATATCCTGTGAGAGAGTTGGTAAGATTCTGCACAATGAGCTTGGCATGATGAAGGTTTCTGCTCAGTGGGTGCCACGTCTTCAGACACCTGATCAGAAGCACACCAGTGTGATCACATCACAGGAAAATCTGACATGGTTCAAAGCAGATCCACCTGGTTTCCTTGAACGCTTCCTAACTCAGGATGAGTGTTGAGTTCATCAATTTGAGCCAGAGACAATCAATGCAGTGAAAACACCACTCCTTAACTTTCAGGGATGCAAAAGGTATTGTGTTTTTTGACAATCTTCAAAAGGGCCACACCATCAATGGAGAGGATTATGCCAACTTGCTGAAGCAGTTAAGAAAGGCTATTGGGAACGCTCAGGATAACTAATGAAAACTTGATCTTATGAAGACAATGCTCCAGCACACGTGTGTGTGTGTGTGTGTGTGTGTGTGTTTGTGCGCGCATCTGTAAATATCTTAAAAAGATATACCAATCTACCACAGTTTCATTTCTTGGATGTTCAGGCTGCTTTGTATCTCTAACATAATGTTTACCAATATTTTTCTATGGATTAGGCATTAAGCACTTTCGAAAATTTACTGGAATTGGTCAAATTTGGGGGCAGAGTTTATCTCGTAGTTGGTTTATATACGATAAAAATATAGTTTTAAGGTAATTTTATATTCGTGAGTAAAAGTGCTCACTATCAAAGATAGAGCACATGTAAATATAGAAGGGGACAGTGAGGTCAGCACCAAGCAGCAAGTCTGTTTCATGTCTGAACACACTCTTCAGGACATCTGAAGTTTGCATCCAAGAATGAAGCAGACTGTTGCTGCTTGGTGTTGACCTCAGGGGCCCCTATACACACAGAAATGTGTGTATCAAAAATACTTTTACAAACTTTTGGGGTGGGTTCCTCACATCAAAACAATTACAAAAATTCATATAAACATATGTCTGCAAATCCTTCAATTTTAAGTTATTAAGTTTAAAGAAAATTTACTGACACTGTTTTGCCATGTAGATTAGGTTACATTTTTCATTTGTGTACATTTGTGGCTCATCTGCCTTCAATGTTTAATGTGTGTAGTAGTGGGTTAACTTAGAAGTGTTTTGTTTAACAATGGCAGGATGCTGCAGACAGATGATTTTTACATAAGGCCAAGTAAATTGTAATGGTTGTACCAAATTGCATTTCCAGACTAAACACAGCTGAGCCATCCAACCTTTGCTGCTGTGGCACCACAAACTATGGTTCAAGGAAGATTGAGATTCACTCGTACACCTGACCCTGAAGAACACATTCTACAGGATGTCAGAGACAATCCAGGTATCAGCACATATCAAGTGGCTGTAACATGTAGTACATCTCATTGTATTGCATGGAGGGTACTTCAAGAGCAGCTCCTGTATCCATATCATTTGCAATGCGTGCAGAGTCTTTCGCCATCTGATCACTCATCATGGGAGAACTTTTGTCAATGGTTTATTACACAAACTACCGATCTGTTTGTCTTTTCAGTTTTGCTTATGGATGAGGCAACATTTTGAAGAGATGGAATAGCAAATTTACTCAACTGACATTTGAGGGTGGATCAGAGTCCCTATGGTACAATGCATGCTAGACACCAGCAACAGTTTACAATTATTGGGTGGGCTGGAATTGTAGGTGACTGTCTGGTAGGTCCATATGTTCTCCCAGCATGTCTTACAAGAGCTGTCTGCAGGAACTATTTCAAACACACTTCCAGACCTGCTAGAGGATGTATCCCTGCTAATACTAAGACATGTGGTTCATGAGTGATGGTACTCCAGCACATTTTAGTCACATTGTTTGCAATGCACTGACTGATATCTACCATGAAAGATGGATCGGGGAGGACTTGTTCCATGGCCTTTACATTTCTCCAACCTCGATCCTTTGAATTTTTATCTGTGGGGGTCACCTAAAACAATTAGTTTATACAGCAGACATTAATAATGCAGAGATGCTTCATCAACGTGTCATAAGGCCTGCAAAACCATTTGACACCATGTCATATATTTGAAAGGTTCCGTCAGTCAATAATCTGACAGGTGCATGCATGTATAGAAGCAAGCGGAGGACATTTTAAACATTTGTTATAAGTTGTGTACAACGATGGTCTTTTGGACATATGCTTATATGGACATTTTACTTTGCCAGGAACCAGCCCCCAAAATTTGTGAAAGTATTTTTGATACAATATATATATTGTGTGCATCTCTGTCTGCAGATTCTGCATGAGTCTTCAAAACTATTTGTGTGGGTCATCTGGCTGTTCAGTTTTAAAATGATCTACTGGGCATCATTCTGAAATTGATGTGAGAGTCCATATACAAACACAAAATTTTAATTAAATCAGTTTTAGTTAGTCATTATTGTGATTGCAAGTTTTAATGAAGAAATTGAAGGGGGGACAGGAATTTTGACTATCTAACAAGGCGCAACACAATCCAAGGCTCTCTTACTTCTGGTAAAGCCTTTTTGACAAAACAAAAGCTATCTATTTAATAAATCTCCAGTTTCAGACAAATAATGAAGTGATTGTTTGGATATTACAAAAAAAATTACCCTCCCACCGTTTTTTAAATTTAAAACTCAATTCAAGTAATTCTTTTAAGCCCTTTATAATACAATACAAACCAGCACACATTAGCAAAACAAATATTCATTGTTTGCATCAACAAGTCAAATGAAGTTAGATAAAAGGCAACATTCATGTGGTTATATACACATAAGCTTTTAACACAATCACAAACACAATTAAATCTCAAAAAAAAGTCCAGATAAAAAATATTAATGTTTTATTTTCAAGAGAAAAAAACTTAAAAAAATAGAAAAACAAACAAAAAAGAACAGGAAATTAAAAAAAAAAACAAAACAAAAAACAGGAAACTTTAAAACAAAAATACAAAAAAAGGAAGCTTTAACAACCCCACCCAAAAAGAAATAATTTTTCTTTAAAAAAAAAAAAAAAAAAAAAAAAAAAAAAAAAAAAAAAAGAAAAGAGAAATGTGTCACTATGTTATCAGTTGGACAATGAAATAAAAATCAAATGTCAGTGATACCACAAATTTCAAGCATCATTTTAAGTCATTAATGATCTTTGACCTTTTGCCTGAATAAGTTGTGCATCACTTCATCCTACTCATCACCCAATAAACTACTTACCCATCTGTATATAACGTTCCAAATTTGTTCGTCTTTCATCCAGTTGTGCTTGTGACAAAGCCAGTAGACGTTTGGGAGGAAATGGTGGCAAGCTACTGGCACCAAATTGCTTTTTTAACTGAAAACAGAAGAAAAGAAAAACCTGTTCAATATCCACACCTTAGAATAATAAAAGATCAAGAAAGCCATAGACAAGAGAGAGAGAGAGAGAGAGAGAGAGAGCATCGACTCATTGAACCTAGACAAGAGTAGAGCAAGAATTCTTATCTTTCGCAAGGTTATAAGTGCAAAGATTTGGTTAGAATTGAAATTGTTTGCTGATTCTATTGTTTTTGTGTTGATAATCATTATAATCATTTATGAGTGATATTGGTACCATATGTTACCCAGTACTAGGTGTTGGATGGTCAGGTCATTGACAACTAAATCAGTTCCCCCATCAGGCTTTTTTTGTGAGGAGGGTGATTAAACATCTATCAGGATTAAAAACAAGTGCTATCAAATGGTGAATGAATCTTCTTGTAGAGAGTCAACAGCCGGTCTGATTTTCCATTTCAAATTTTCCTGAATTCCATTTTTTTAAAATTTTTTTGTTTTGTAGTATAGAATTCCATCCTCCCTGCAATTCCACAATTTCCTGTCCTTTGTAAATGTTGTCTTTTTGCTATTTTCCCTAAACCCTGTTCTGCCAACCATTTACACAAGCTCATTAGGTAGGGTATGTATTGATTTCTTCTGTCCTTGCTTTTAGTATGTCCTGTGAGTGTCAACTTTTCTAAGCCCACTTTCCTCATTATATGCCCTAGAAATTTCAACTGTCTCTTTCTGATGCTACATATAAGTGTCATTTTTATTTCCATTTTTTCTAAAACTATGTCATTTTGGGTATGACAAACTACATCCATCAGCAAGGCCTCTGATCAAGAGATTGGAGGTTTTGAGGAGCATGGAACCACCTCTTAATTACTGTTGTTTTCAGGTCCACACTGACCCAGGGTGATAGTACCTATTAGGGTTCTAGCTATGGACAAATAATGAGCCCCCAAACAAAAATCAACAGTACATTTTTATACTTAAATTACACTGGACAACAAAAAAAGATTTTTTTTTTTTAAGTTTTTTTTTCACCACTGAATCTGAAAATGACAATTTTTCACCACTGAATCTGAAAATGACAATTTTCACCACTGAATCTGAAAATGACAATTTTTCACCACTGAATCTGAAAATGACAATTTTTCACCACTGAATCTGAAAATGACAATTTTTCACCACTGAATCTGAAAATGACAATTTTTCACCACTGAATCTGAAAATGACAATTTTTCACCACTGAATCTGAAAATGACAATTTTCACCACTGAATCTGAAAATGACAATTTTTCACCACTGAATCTGAAAATGACAATTTTTCACCACTGAATCTGAAAATGACAATTTTTCACCACTGAATCCGTTTCTCTCGATCAGGTCATGTTCTAAGTTGAGTTTTTAAAAATTCAATCTCCTGACTAAATTGATTGCATTTTTGTTACATTATCAACTGAATTTTGTTAATATTTCTCATACAAAATAAGTTTTTTTAAGGGAAAATATCCTTTTTTACACTATTAATCAAATGTTACAAACATTGATAACAATAAATTGAATTGATAAATGTAAGTACATGTAAATTGCTTGTTACATCATCATTGTTCCAAATTCAGGGTTTGAAATCCTGTATATTCCGAACCCTTAGAATGATCAGCAGAAAGGGTGTGTCTCTTTAAAGTACAGCAGTAATCAGCTAATATGACTGCATCACAGTGTCCCTGATACCTGGTCTCCATCTCTTTCATGTCCTGATGGAATCTTTCTCCCTGTTCATCACTCACTGATCCCAGATTCTCAGAAAACTGATCCATATCTGAGAATAAACAATGCATTTTGTTGCATCCTAGGCTTTTGAAAGCAAGCAGCATATTGATGACAAGTTCTGCATAGTTCCTGGCCTTGTTGTTGCCAAGAAAGTTCAGAGCAAAAGCCTTCGATGCTTCCAATTCCACTTTGTACATTGGGTTTTCAAACTCTGAATATCTGATGAGCTGACGGATTTGAGGACCATCAAAGACGCCAGCTTTTAACTTCTCCATTGTCGAAACTGGAAAAGCCTGGCACAAGTAAATGAAGCAGTTACCATCCTTGTCCAGAGCTTTGGTGAACTGCTTGATCAAGCCAAGCTTGACATGCAGCAGAAGGAAAAGTATCTGGTCTCTGTCCACCAGAGGCTTATTGATGACATTCATTGCTCTGCAAGGCATTAATTCCTCCTGAACAGGCCAGTCCTTTTTTTGTGTAATGCTAAGCAGTGTCCCTATTATCCCACATGCACAGAAAGCATGAGTACTTGATGAACCTGAACTAATGTCCCAAGAAAAAATTCTCCATCTTCAGATTAACACAAATAAACCACACATGCTGATTAACTGGTTGCCATTGTGCAGCAGAATACTTTTCAGGGATTGCTTGCTGCTGTCAATGAACGGCCTCCATTTTCTGGGTTCATATTGTGGTACTTCAATTTTGTGCAGAAGCTGCTCAGATGCAGTAGAAAGGAATGCAAACACTGTCCCCCACCCTTCAATCTGGATGCCAACATTTGCCAGAGGACTTTGACAAGCTGAGATCACAAACTAGATTATTTAATTCATTTTGGTAAAAAGGATGTGGAGCATCATTGTCAAAAACCATTTCTTCATCATCTTTTACAACACCACCACTACTACTATGTATTCTATAGTTTTGTATTGTAAAGCATAATTAGTGAGTTTTGGGATGTAAGCACTTTATTGCATGATATTGGTGTATAAATATCTTGGAAGCAATTTTTAATGTTTATGAAGCTATTTTTGGCTGAAAATTTTTCTGATTGGTTAAAATTAATAAATTTATAATTAACATAATAATTAGTTTTATTGTGTGAAATATGTTACTGATGTAATGAATATGCATACACCTGGGTTCCCCCTCACAGTAATATGAATGGCTGGTGTCAGTCATAAATACAGACTGATGTGGAGGTAGAGGATGACACCTATTGGTATGCCTATAGTCTTCGCCTATTGCCTACCACTACGATGAGGACCAGTCCATTACAGTTACCTGCTAGACTGTCCTACTCGGTTACAGTAATCCAAAAACTATTTTGCTACTTCGAACAAATATATCCCTGTTCAGGACACATCAGTTACATATTTAGATATTTTAATGGACATGACAACGTAAACATAAACCTAAATAACAGCATTTGACCACTGCTCAAAAAGTTGACCTGATTGAGCAAAACCAATGTGATTTTTTGGATTCAACATGTTAAAATTGTTCTAAATCAGCTAACAAAAATTTCAACAATAAATTTAGTGTTGACCAATGTTATGATCTACAAATATATATATATATATATATATATATATATATATATATATATATATATAAAAAAAAAAAAGGAGTACATTTACTCTGAAAGTATAAAATTATGTACAAAATATTTAGATTTTGGCATTAAATAACCCATAGAGGTGTTGATATGCTGTTAATCAAAATCAACCAACCAAACAACCAACATGAAAGAACACTTTCCATATAATATCCTACAATTTATTAAAGAAATCAAACTGCATTCCAAAATAAAACTTAAAAAAAAAAAAAATACAACATAAAATACATATCACCATCTCTAGTAATTATGTCCACACAAACATGCATATGCACAAAAGCATATCATCTACCATGTTTTATTATTTTTTCTACATACAATCTTTAAAACATGTGCAATACTCTGCCTTCATCAGCTGCCAACAAGGGGAGGTAACAAAATTGTGGTGACTAATGCAGTATTGCCACCCCTGGTGCCACAAGCAGCTTTTGCCACTGCACAGGGTATTGTTTTTTTTGTGTAGACATGTTAGTCTCTAATCTTTTATGCAACTGAAAGATGTTTGTGCTAAAAGTGTTTGCTTTTGATCGTTAACCAATACACAACTCACTCATAGAGATCATTATCGATGATGTAGAATAGAAGGTAAACAGATGTGTTTCACATCAGAAGTCATTGTGTTGTTTTAACTAACTAATTTTGGATCTTGACCAGATGCAATTCAATGCCTGTTGAGCTGTGGTCTGGAGATGCAAAGCATGCTTCAGACACTGGCCAATGATGCCCACCTTCAAAAGGAAGGAAATGATTGACTGTCCAAGAAATCCTCAGCACCTGGTCTCAATAGGTATGACTTGGCCTTTTCTACCCAATTGGATTGCAGCAGTTTTTCTTTTGCTCATACGCCTCCTCCCTGTTCTCTTCCCATGGAACCATTAATTCTACTAAGAGGACACACTTCTTGAATCAGACCATGCTACAATGTCAAGGTGTGTGTCTGTCTGAATGAAGTCTACCAAAAATTGCACAAGTGATCAACTAACACCTTCCAATCACAGACTCCACTCATTAATGTCATGTTGGGAGTCATTTGGGTCATCTACACAGGGCTTTCACCTTTTTGAAAATGGATCTTAGGTTCTCTGGCTATTATGGGCTGTTTGTTGGCTGCTTCACATTGTGTACTGATTAAATCCATGACTACTTCTAGCTCTTTGTTATGATGCCACGTGTACATCTGCAATGATTGTGGACATGCAGAGAGCACGTAACGTAAAGTGCCTCGATCACTTAGACAAAGTGCACGCATCAGTGTCAGTGTACCCCTACAGCTTGAGGTTGGTCACATTTGGTAGAAGATCATAGGTAGCTCACAGGAGGAATGATATTGCCAATGGCTCCCACTGCAATCAGGGTATCCCATAATAGTTTCATTGAATCAATATCACATCATGTCGTCCACGCAGTTGTTTGGGCTGAGAAACATCAAGGAGGTGTTCACTGTTGTTCCTCAAAACTCCTGATTTCTCCAATCACAAGGTCTCGTTTACCCTTTGGACTGTTTGGAGAAAAACTGCCCAGGCCAACTTGATTGACCCCCATAATCTCTTTGGTTCAGACTGGATTCTGCCTCTTGGGTAGTTTCTACTGCCAACCACTTGGTGCCAGTTTTGATATCTGGCTGTAACCTGCAAACAAATTTACCGGCCAAAATCCATCATCATCATGTAAAGGCATACCTTCCTGAGCTTGAACACCTCCATCAAGTTTCAAGTTTCTGGCATTGGCATAGAGCCCCACTGGTGGAGAAGCAGGTGGGAACTCCAAGCCACTGTACTTGTTGACACACTGTTGTGTCTGCTGAATACAAGAGAATAATATGCTGGGGAGATGGGTTCTGTCGACAGATTCAAGTCCATCTAATGCCACTTTTTACACCTCTTTACCTCAGTGCCCATCAGTCAGTGGAATTTCATACAGCTGTCCGAGGCTCTTCACTGGCTTCTCTTTGACTGTCAGGATCATATCACCTCCCAATGCAAAAGTGAATCTCCCTAACAGAGCCTCCAAGTAATGATAAAGCTCCATCTTTTCTTGCGTTTAGCCTTCATTCTTGACCACATGAAGAGCTTATGCAGTTCATCAGTACTGACATTAGATGGTGATGTCATCCATGAATGCTCTGCAAGGAGGGAGGAAGGACTATTTGTTCCTTAGTCATCACTCCCTTTGCAATATGCACCTCAAAAAGGGTTGGAAAATGCACCAGTTGAAATTTAGTATTATTACATGCCGTATTATTTGGACCAACGTGCTCATTTTTGGTGTCATACTTACAACATTTCAGTTGTTGCACCCCCCAGCCTTCTTCAGATATATCATCGTACAGTAGCGGCCATAATATAAGGAACGGAAACAACAAAGACATAAATATGTGTATTACTTAAAAAAAGTAATGCATGATTAGCAATGAAATTTTTAACAAATAAAGATTAGGTGTAATGCATAAATATTATACAAAGTTACAAAAATTTGGAATAATAGTTTGTTTTTTTAAATAAAATTAAATGGAACAAAGGAAATAAGCTACTGGACAAAAGTTGAACAATCTTGTTAATATTTGATTGCAACAAAATATCAACAAAATTTAATATTTGGTAAACATCCCCTTATTTTCAATGACTTTCTGCATTGTCAACCACATGATCTAATTAATTTCTTGCAAAAATCAGCAGTAATTCCCTCCCATTCTCAGGTGATCCTGGTTTTTGGTTTCTTTTCTGAGTCAAATATTTTCAATTGGACATTTCGGTGGCCACTTCATGGGGGCAATTCCTCCTTCTTCAGCCATAATGATGGCAAGTTGCATTGTCCCATATTTTCTTTGTAAATGCATTGATTAAATGGAACAAAGGAAATAAGCTACTGGACAACAGTTAAGGAAAGATGCCATAAACTTTTAATTTACATTGTTAAAAAACTCGATGGAGCTTTTCAACAATAAGTAAAAGTTCATCGAAGGACTTTATTTTTAAGCAATATAGCAAATTTACATTAATTTAAAATGCTCTCTTTTGAAGAAAAAAACTCATTATCACAAACTATCAAGAAAAAAAAAAAGTCAATTTCCGTTTCATCGTAATTAGCAGGTATAAAAAATAAAATGTTAGATGCAAAACCAAAACCGCAGATCTCCAAAAACATAGCAAAGATAAGACCTGAAATCTACATAAAAACGTTTTTGCTACATCAATTGCTCGTAAATTTAATGAAGAGACAGATAATAAGATTGGAGGTTAAAAAAAAAGTGGCTCAAAGCCTCTCAAAAAGAAACCAATGGGATACAATTTCCAGTGACGAGTCCAAGTTTAATTTGGGTCTGAGGGTAAAACTTATGATTAGAACAAGTGAAAGATTGTCTTCTCAATGTTCAAGAAAACGGGTTAAGTTTGGTGGGGCAGTGTGATGGTGTGGGGGAATGATTTCATCTGCAGGAGTTGGCCCTAATAGCAATATTGATGCTGAGAATGGCTTCTTCAGCAGGGTAATTGAATCTCCCATTTTCATGCAGGACAATGCACCTTGCCACAAGGCTGAAGGTTTTGGCCCAGCGCCTCAACCTGAATCCAATTGAAAAATTTGGAAGATAATTGAAAAGAAAACCCGAAAAAAACAAGGATCACTTTTATGGGAGTTATTGAAAGACGAATGAGGAATTACTGCTGATTTTTGCAAAGAAATTAATTAGATAATGCAGAGAAGTCATTGAAAATAAGGGATGTTTACCAAATATTAAATTTTGTTGATATTTTGTTCACAATCAAGTATTAACAAGATCGTTCCTTAATTTTGTCCAGTAGCTTATTTCCTTTGTTCCATTTAATCTTTATTTAAAAAAAAAAAAAAAAAACTATTATGTAAATTTTGTAACTTTGTATAATATTTATGCATTACACCCTAATCTTTATTCGGTAAAAATTTCATTGCTAATCATGCATTACTTTTTAAGTAATACACATATTTATGTCTTTGTTGTTTCCGTTCCTTATGTTATGGCCGCTAATGTATATGGTAATCTTCTGTATTTTGGACAGAATTCTTTACTCAGTTCACAGAGGCAGATTGTTCCCATGCTACTTTCCATGCTTAGGGAGATAACTTATATCAGTTCGTATTCAAAACTTACTGAGCATGACAAGAGAAAGCTGAAGAAGGATGGAGGTGGATGACAACTGAAACACTGTCAGTATAACAATCAAGATGAACAATGGCAAAATATGTAATAATGAGAATTCCTCATCTCAAAATTTCTGACATAAATAATGTAGAGTGTAACGGCCAATAGAGTGTGGGTATAATGACTAAGAATAGCATGACAGCCCAAATAGCAAAGCAAATAATATAATAATTGTGCTTGTCCCTCCCTTTGTTAGTTCACATGATTGCTACACCCTGCCAATAGCTCATAAATAATGAACTATTCAGTTTTGATCACGTGTAAAGAAAAGACATATCAGAGACGCTACTTGGTTTCAGTGAAAATAAGAAAGCAAGATAGAAGTTGTTATAATGCTCATATCAACTCGTAGTTCGGGTTAATAATATTCGAAAGGAAAACATTGTTGGAACACAAGATTAGTTAAAGAACTGTTTAATCCCATGGATTATTATTACAATACTAATAAACATCTTATTTAGTGTGACACACTGTGTACCGCTGGTTGTGACTACTTCCAGAGTCACAAGAAGAGTCCATATTCAACACTTTAATTTAACAAAGGTCAGTTGTCTTTCTACACAACAAAAGTATTTAATGTTTATTTCATTTGTACCCCCTTACTTCTTAAAATAAAAACCAGCATCCCTATTTACAATTACAATATTTTGTTACAGTTATTAAGCTCAAATATTTAACGATTTAACAAGGGAATTTTTATAGATATTTAATTGTCATAGAATTCACCATGAGCTTATTCAATCATTCAGTTAAGAATTAAGATTCAGCAGAAAGGAAAACCATGAAATTTTTAAGGTTTAAAATTAGTAATAGATAATTAACAATAATTAATAAAAAAAATTAATACTTAAAAATAATTAATAATTAAAATTAATTAATAATAATTAATTAGTAATAGATAATTCTTCATCTCATTTTCAAACATGAAATTTAGTGGTTGCAACTACAAAAAGAAGAAAAAGTTGTTTTTAGTTTATTTTGTTTTACGGCATATCAACACCTCAATGCTGACAAAATGTTTAGGGGAGGTTCAAATGAATAGAATATGTATTTGTAGTAAATCATTTTGTAGATCAGGTTTTATTGACTTATTTTTGTAAAGAGGTTTTTTGTTGAAAGTCAAATGTATTGTTGTAAATATATATATATATATATATATATATATATATATATATATATATATATATAATGAAATGGATAAAGTTTGACAATTATTTTAAGACATTTTTTTGTTTATACATTCTTTTTATAAATACAAATATTTAAGTAAATGCTCTGTTTATAATAAACAGTATTAAACAACATTTACTGGCCTGAATGCCCGAGAAATTTTCATAGGCAGATGAAAATTTTTTGGACAGGCTGGTAAATGATGTTAATACTGTTTATTATAAGCAGAGCATTTACCTAAATATTTGTATTTATAAAAAGAACGTATAAACAAATGTAATATATATATATATATATATATATATATATATATATATATTTATTATAATGTATTTTCAAAATGTATTGCAGTTATTACTATAAAAATCTATTTTTATACTTTCATAGTGTTTTAACCCGTTTGGTGTGTTAATTGTTTCACCACAGCTGGGACCAACATCAGTTAAGAGGTGGTTCCATGTTCCTCAAAATCTGCTGATCAGAAGCCTAACTGCTGGAAAGAAAAAATTGGGACATTGTGAGTGTCTGTAAGTGGGTTAACTAAGATAGAGAGAATGGCAGACTGTGACAAGAGATTGACATTGAAAGAGAAAAAAAAGTGATCAAGAGAAAAGGAATATAATTGTATTTATTCATGTCTTTTACCATCACCCTCAGCCACCGCCACTGTATGGAATTTGACTTAAGTCTTTTTGCCATGTTTTTCTTATCTGTGTAAATGCAGACATAAAACTGGCACTTCACGTGTAATCTAAGTTCAGAATACAGAGACATCTGTTTTTAATTTCAACAAGAATACAAAGAAATTAAAGATAAAAAAAATCTCATTTTGATATCAGTTTCTTTATAATCATTTCACTCCAAGCAAGGCGATTATGCCACCGAGATGCAAGGGGTTACTGGGAGTGAAAGAGAATGAGAAGACTTTAGTGAGGAGAAAGGACAATAAAAGAACAGAATTCAGGAAGACAGAAGATGGCGATTGCATTTAATTTTTTTTGAAGATTGTAGGTGGCAGGGAAGCAAGAAAGTAAAAGATTTCCACAGGTGTAAAGTGCGGGAAAAGAAACTATTAGAATGGAACTTATGGTTATATCAAATTAATATCTGTTTATACGTTTAGAGATGAGATATTGTAATTATTTACATTGTTTGGACTGTTGTCCTCATCTTTATTTCCATCTTCATGTACGTTCCAGCCTTCTTCAGGTGATTGGAATTTCAAACTGAACCCTTCATTTCATCCATTTATTTCATCCACCGGGGTAGATTGTTCTAGTTCCACATGCCCAGCCTTTTCTAGATGTTTCAGTTATCTCCCTTTAACTCAACTCTCCAAGTTTTTGTTCCCCACTGCAGTAGCCAGGTATTGAATACAAAACTCTTTGGGTCAAGTCTTTAAAGCACTGGGCCATGTCTCCTTGATGACCTGCCAGTGAAATAAACGGTTCAGTTTGAAATTCCAATTGCCTGAAGAAGGCCAGGTCATACAGTGGCTGAAATATTGTGAACATAGCAATAAAGACGAGGACAACAGTCCAAATAATGTAAATATATCTAGTTAGTTCAATAGTAAAATGATGAAACCTAGTTGCCAAACTAGTAGTATGCTTAAATTCATGCAGCCAACCGATATGTAAATATTCATAGAAAAGACAGAGAGAAGCCATGCCACAGTGGTGGGAAAGTGACTGAAGTTGAGATGCTAGGTCAGGACCAATAACCTTCTTTGAATTTCGTAAAGAATCTTGATATATAATATATATAATATTATATAATATATATAATATGTATAATATAATATATATGATATGTATAATATAATATATATGATATGTATAATATAATATAATATATATAATATAATATATATATAATATATATAATATAATATATATAATATAATATATATAATATATATAATATAATATATATATGTATAATATAATATAATATATATAATATATATAATATATATATATATATATATATATATAATATATATATATATAATATAATATAATATAATATAATATAATATAATATAATATAGCATGAGCACCAGACCAGATACAGCGGCCATATTCAATGAACGGCTGATTTATAAATGTTTTTACTTTGTAAAACAAAAAACATTGTAAGCTTTATATCTACATTGGATAGGATTTAAAGATTAAGACAATAAAAAATAATTACTGAAAATCCTATCTATTTCTGGCAGGTAAAAAAAATCTTCAACATACTTTCATATACAGTGCCATCCCCCACTTTACAGCAAAATTTGCATCTATATTTCTGAGATGAGGTATTGTGACTATTTACATTGTTCAGAATGCCATCCTCATCTTCATCATATTTATATATATATATATATATATATATATATATATATATATATATATATATATATATATATATATATAAAAAACATTTCAGCTGTTGTATGCTCCAACCTTCTCCAGGTGATATATGTGGGAATTTTTAGACTGAACCCATTATTTAGTCCACTGGGGTTCTGGTTCCACATGCCATATCTTTTCTCAGTTTCAGTTATTTCCCTTTAGTAACTCAACTCTCATGTCACTGATGTCCCCATAGCCCAGTGGATAAAAGCGTCACTTCAAGTAATCCAGTGACTTGACCCAAAGTTGTGAGTTCAATACCTGACCAAAAACAAAACATTGGAGGGTTGAGTTACTAAAGGGAAATAATTCAAACTGAGATATCCAGAAAAGCAGTGCATGAAATAAATCTCCAGTTGGACAAAATAAAGAGTTAAGCTCGAAATTACAATATATATCACATGAAGAACGGCAGAAATGTTGCAAATATGGCAATAAAAATGAGGACAACAGTCCAAACGGTGTAAATAGTTATAATACCTCATCTCAGAAATATATACAGAGGGTTCAGTTTGAAATCCCAAAGTATATCACCTGAGGAAGGCTGGAGTGTACAGTGGCCGAAATGTTGTGAATATAACAAAGATAAGGACAACAGTCCGAACAATGTAAATAGCAAAATCCGTTTTGATATTTAAAAAAAAAAAAAAAAAATCATGTTTGTATCTGAGTAATGAAAATAATGCAAGTAATCATAATACCTCATCTCAGACTGTTATCCTCATCTTCATTGCCATATTCACAACATTTTAGCCTCTATATCTCTGAGATGAGGTATTATGATTACTTGCATTATTTACATTACTCAGACTCATCTTCACAACGTTTGGGCCATTGTATACTCCAGCTTTCATCAAATGATTCGAATTTCAAACCAAACCCTTTATTTCGTCCACCGGGGTAAATCATTCTAGTTCCACATACCATGCCTCTACCCAGATGTCTTATTTCCCTTTAACTCAATTCACCAAGTTTTTTTGGTTCACTACTGCTGTGGCCTGGTATTGAACTCACAACTATTTGGGTCTAGTCACTGGATCTAACCAACGTTTTTATCCACTGGGTCGTGTGAGGACTTTTTTTTTTTTTTTTAACTCCCCACTACACACTGTACTCTTTTTACTTGTTACATTTTAGAAGATAGTCACCCTGCTCTTTTAATATCTCTGGAAGTTTAGAAATGAAAGATTACAACCATAGAACAATTATCCAACTGCCAGTATACAGATTATGGTCGTTCATGAGCAGTAAATCAACATTGTCTAAATAAAGGATTGTTTAAGAGACGGATCACTGTACATCACCGTGATTTTCTTGGTTCAAATATAAATAACGGAAAGTCAAAACCCACAGAGTTCGTATGTGGTTTATACGTGAAACAAACCTATTCTATAGTTAATAGACTCTCCCACCTAATATATGTAGGAGTAGTAAGAGAAATGAGGGTCAGTTGATGTCGGACGACAGTCGAACTCTCTGCCTTCAGACAGAGAGGAACCCGGATGAGTTTCGTCTGGGGAGGTAGACAGACCCGATCCCGTTTATGTGGGGTCTACGGGGATTTTTTGGCCAAGCCTACGGACTCGGGAACCCCACATTAAATTCGGCCTTGTGCCGCATGTGACTGCGTGGGGCAGTTACTAAATAGCGTCGATGTCGGACGACAGTAGTCGACAGTTAGTCAAATACGAAAGTAGTCAGTGACCACAACAAGATTACTCTGCATAATACCTATTATATCAAGTTCCTAATGTTTTGTACGTTGAACTATTTAGGATTGATTTAATACAAATACAAGCCTCCACTGCGAAATAACTCCACAACAATACGGCAAGTATGCTGAGTGGGCCATGAGAGAGAGAGAGAGCATCGTCTTACGTGATCAATAGTTTGAACAAGGCCAGTTTGCTCAAACCCTCGGTCATGATGACAGCTGACTTCTTACTAGCACATGTTAGACATTTTGATGGTCGTCTTCGAGTATAGAATCCAGAGGTTCGCAGTGAATATTTCGGAGACAGTAGGAAAGCGTAGTGCAGGTTCGCAGTGAATATCCCAGCAAAGTAGCAGAGTGTAGTTCTTCTGTCTGGCATGTTCGCCTGACAAGTTGGTTCTGGTCATTCCGGTAGGAAAACAAAGATGGCCGCCTTTATACACGACGTATACAGTGTTCTGCAGTTTCTGATTGGTCAACCTTCTATTGGTAGACTATAAAGGGAATTAAGTCATTTTGACTCGCTCACTAGTTACCTACATATATACACAAAAAACTGTAACAGCACAGTCATCGACAAACAGTTTCATCTATTTAATTTCACTCACTAGATTTGTTTCAACCCATGTTTTCAAGCACTTTCCACGGGTGCTGCATGCTGGTACTGCCTCTACAAGTCACTAGCATGAAGAAGCTACCTTCATGATAAATTAATCATAGTCAGATTTGAACATAGGTTTTATGTTCAGAGAGCAAATGTATTAACCACTCAGCCACACATCCATCAATTCAAATATACTCTCTTGTCCAAATACACTAGCCTGTTAACCAAATACCAATTTTACGTCATATTCAATATGGAAAAGCAAAACAAAAAAAACAAGTTACATAAATGCATACACACACACATACATTTACCAACATATTTAAGTTTTATTTATTTACTAGTGTACTCGTGCCATCAAAATTGATGGCAAGAAGGAATGTATTGTAAGTAATACATATTATATTGTAAGTAATTTTTGTTTAATCCAAGTACAATATTTAATTAAAAATAGCTCATTGTTAATGTTAATAATTTAACATGTCAGCTGAAAACGTTAGCCTGAGAATATACAAGTCACTTTCCTGGATGTTAGCATCAGCCATAATAAGAGGCATCTCTTAGATGATTAATGGAGAGAAGTTTAGTCTTGGAGTTTTATATTTACATTAGTGTACCCATGCTGTCAAAAGAATGAATGTATTATAATGTAATATGTATTATATTGTTAAGTAATTTTTCATTTAATCCAAGTATAATTTTATAATTTAAAATAGTTCTTTGTTAATGTTAATGATTGAACAGTGTGCAATGTATAAACACCTCAGGAAAGATATAGGTATATTATCCTCATAAATGTTACATATTTACAACCAAAATTATGTTTACTGCAAAAGTTCCCAAAGCACAATATTTTATGTATAAATTTTGTAAGGTTTGAGTTATCCTTGACAGTCCGTAGATTCAATCTGTAATTTCAGAGTCTGCTTATTTCTTGTTCTACTAAGTGCAATGTATCATCAGAGATTTTTAAAAAAATTTTTCTTCTTCTCAAGCTATTACCAAATTCCACAAGATATGCTCTGAAAGGATTTCTAAAAATGAACAAAGCATTCTTGATACATGTGGTGTATTATATATACAAAGCCTCTTTGATAGCGATATCAGTAAGCGTCAACAGGGCCAAGTTGGCACAGCACCAGCTGGGTCATTGCTATTTTGCAAATTGCCCCTCAATTGTTACACACACAAAAAAAGTAAACATATATATATATATATATATATATATATATATATATATATAAAAGATTTCTGGTACTGCCAAATCTAATCAGACATTTGAGGAATAAAAAATATGGGATCATATTTAAACATAAGATACAACAATATCCACGTTTAAAACATAAAATGTAAGGCGCCTTTTGACCGACACATTTTCAAACACAATCGTCGGTAATCTAAAACGGAGTACTAACAAGAAAAATTTTTGCTAATACCGTAATAAAACGAAATGGTAAGAGGAAAAAAAAAATTATTTTACCTCAAATCATGTAACCGTTCCCCTAAATAAGGCCAACTTAAACTTCATCTCCGTTTGCGCAGAGGGCGGACCTACGTATGTTGATAATAAAGGACTCCAAAATGTCGAGGTGGAGTCTGTTCCTAGCCTAATGCAATACCGAAAAAGAAATGGGAGAATACTCAAACACCAGAATTTAATAGATGTTCACCGATAGCAGAGGCATGAGTCTCGAACACCGGATGTCACAAACTCATGCCTGCGCATGCTTGCCTGGGACATGTTGGGCGATTCTAACCTCAAGCCTCTGGATAGTTTTGCCCACATAGTCGAGCCCCATCGACATTTAAATTGATAAATAACTAAATTGTTATGGTGGGTAAGCAAAACATCCTTACTGCAAGTGGGGAAAGCCCTCCTGGTAGTAAATATGTTCCTGACTGTAACAGCATTATAACACCATTTAATAGATGAAGAGATCTTATCGGCGTATGTCTGACTCTCAGGACCAATCCAAGGGAGCCTGACATATATAGGACATTTGGAAGGCCCATATTTCTTAATTTCATTGAACTTCCTGATCTTGCATTAATTGTTCTCAATTCAGCCTAGAGTCTACACTCAGAACAAATCTTCAATGCCCTATGGGTAAGACAACTTATAAGGTTAACCTTTCTGGCTCTGGGAGCAAAAGAGTCCCAGGCCAGATAAAGTCCTGTAAAAGTGGACTTCCGGTACACACTCATTAAGAAACCCGAGGGAGTTCTCTCCACAAGGACATCAAGAAAAGAAACGATTGTTCTCTTCAACTTCCATTGTAAATTTAAGTGCAGGATGGAGATTATTTAATAATGAAAAGAACACTTCCGCTATTGCACTATTAGAAAATGATGTGAACGTATCATCAACATAGCAGAAGTAACAATACGGTTTGTTAACCCTCTCAAATAGTTGCCTTTCATGGAAACCAACAAAAATGTTGGCCATCACAGGACCCAAGGGACTACCCATCGCCACCCCGTTGATTTGCGGATACATGCAATTGTCAAAACTGAAGGAGACAGACATGGTCGCCATCCCCAACAATTCAACAAACACACTCTCAGGAAACACCGGAGATTTACCAGGGCCACGATACAAGAAGTCTGCACAAATGTCAATAGTTTCATCAATTGGAACATTCGTGAACAAACTACTTATATCAAACGACACAAAATACTCAGTGTCGCTGTTTGGATTTAAATTTTGTATATAATCAACAAACTTAAACGAGTCAGGCACTCAATACTCCAGTAGAATTCTAAAACCGGATCAAGAACATCCAATAACCACTTGGCAAAATTATGTTGGGTGGAACCCAACATAGATAAAATTGGCCTAAGTGGGCGCCCTCTTTTGTGAATTTTTGGTAACCCATACATCCTAGGATGATGGGAACCAACAGGACGAATATTATTGTAAATTTCTTTCGATAGAAAATTACTTTTATAAAATCCCAGTATTTTTTTTGGAATCTAGTTTCAGTTCTTGGGGTATCATCATAACTAATATCACCCAATTTCTGGAATTTACTACTATCCTCAAGAATAGATAGCATCTTGCCAACATAGTCGGAGTGGTTCAATATAACGACTCCAGCACCTTTGTTGGGCTTGGTAATATAGATGTCTGGGTTGGTTTTTAATGACCTAACTGTCTGAAAATGCCTCCTCTGCCACACAAACCCAGAGGAGTTAACATTTGAGTCTACAATGCCATATGCCAAAATTTTTCTTGTTAGTACTCTGTTTTAGATTACCGACGATTGTGTTTGAAAATGTGTCGGTCGAAAGGCGCCTTACATTTTATGTTTTAAACGTGGATATTGTTGTATCTTATGTTTAAATATGATCCCATATTTTTTATTCCTCAAATATATAAGTTTTTTTTTTTAAATCATTTCACCCCAAGCAAAGGGAAAATGCCACTAGTACACTGGTGGTTACAGGGAGTAAAAATGAAAGGGAAGACTGAGAATAGGGAGGATGGAGGAAAGGACAAAAGATGAACAGAATTCAAGAAAACAGAAGACAGCGATTGAAGTTGGATTTAAATTTTTGAAGATTGTAGTTAGCGGGGAAAAAAGCAACTAAATGCGGGGAGTGCAAGAAAATAAACTGTTGGAGTAAAAGTGGCAGTTGCATTTAACTATTTCAACAATAAACAGGTGGGACCTAGACACCAATCTAGTAGCATGCTTAAATTCATGTAGTCAGAGCATCAAGGAAAAAAAAAAAAAAAGCTTAGAACAGTTGCCATGAGAATAATTATAAAAAAGACAAAGGGAAGCCATGTCAGTGAGAAAGTGACTGGAGTCAAGATGCCAGGTCAGGATTGATTATATTGCAGATCTTTTTTTGGATTTTGTCAAGAAACTCAAGATGAATAGCAAGAGCACCAGGCCAAATATGACAGCAGTATTCAATGCCTGGACAAATGGCAGATGGATCCTGACAAAACACAGTGACCCATCATTCCTTGCCATAGATGCAGCTATTGATTCGATGTAGTCTCTCCATTTCAAATTAGTTGAAAATGTGAGGTCAAGAAGGCAGTGTATAAGATTACACACACACATTTACTTATATTTATAAATATATATATTTACTTTTTTTTTAAATCTGCCACAAGGCTACATGCGTTGAGCACCCAGTGAAGTTAAAATTCATAACTGTAACAATTGTCTGTGAGAACAACTTGAATGGGCAAGGTTACAAAATATATTTATGAGGCTTAATTGGTGGGGATAGTTTGAAGAGGGGAGGAGGTTTATTTGACATGAAAATTAGCATTCAAATGCTAAATTTGACTTGGGTTTTAGCATTCACCTCTGGCACCAGGGATAAAAGGAAAACTATCCCTGCTACATGGTAATCCTATATATTAAATATGTATAAAGTAAGGAAGAGCCCAATATGTAAATTACAAATTGGAGTTACCAAAATCCAACAAGTACAAAAATTAAAAATATCCAGGAAGTATTTTAGCAGAGGATGGAAAGCGAGATGCTAAAATATGAAGGGACATGGGGATGACAAAAGATACCTTCCAAAAGCTAAGCAAAGTATTAACAGGAACATTGTTAGAATTGAGTACTGAACTGTTATGTAACATCAGTTCTATATGGCAGTGGATGCAGAACAAGCTCCTCACAGATGATGAGACTTGAAGCAACAGAAATGTGGTTCTACAGAAAGATGTTGAAGATGCCATGGATCAAACATGTGAACAACAATGGAGTTTTAGAGAAAATGGAAACAAAAAGGACACTTATACTTAACATCAGGAAGAGGCAGTTGAAATTCTTAGGACACATAATGAGGAAAGGCTTGGAAAATTTGATACTCACAGGATAGATTGAAAGCAAGAGGGATAGAGGAAAAAAAACAACAACCTATCCAGTGAGCTTGAGTATAGAGATAGCAAAACAAAATTTAGGAGAGGTAACAAAAAGACAATTTATTGAGAGCAACAAAAGATAGGAAGTTGTGGAGAGCCCTGATCACCAATGTCCTGAAAGGACAAGGCACATAGATATAAAGAGAAGAATTCAGTCTTTAGTTTACCAAAAATAAATAAAAATCAGTGAGAACTTTTGTACACAACTTTACATATGTACACAGATTTTTTTTTTTTTTTTTTTTTTATTTCTTTATTTTAAAATTTTTTTTTTTTTTTAATCAACTCCCTCCAAGCAAGTTGATAATACCACTAAGATGCAAGGGACTACTGGGAGTGAAAGAGAATGAAAATGATTTTAGAAGGAATCAGAAACCCAATACTAAACAGGAAACAAGGGATAAAGCTCTATTCCTGTTCAAAAGACTAGGGAGGAGTGTGAACCGGACGATAAGTGAACCTATCTAAATTTTTTTTTTTTTTTTTTTAACATGTAATTTTAGCTGAGGCTGGTCATGTTTAGCAAATTCTTAAGACTGAGCTTTTATTTCAAGCTTAAAATGAGTTAGAAATTTTAGTTATTTTCTGGCGGGGATAACATTATGTTGAGGGGGTGAGGAGAGTTGTAGAGTTTTCTTTGAGAGAATATCTTCTTAAGGTGATGTTACTGCGTTACAACACTTTTTTTTTTTTTTAAATTAACATAAGGTAATTTTAGTCGAGCATACTTAGCAAATTCTCAAGTTCCAGCCTTATGTCAGGCCTAAAACTTGACCTTAAGAGAAATTTGTTATTTTCCATAAGTTAAAAAAAAAAAAAAAATAATAAAAGTCTCACTTCATGCTTAAAATTTGAACGAATCTGAGAAAAAAAAAAAAAAAAAAAAAAAAAAAAAATGGTTAAAGTATATGTTGATATATATTAAGATCCTTATCTAGTTTTTTTTTTTTTTTTAAATCTTATCACCCCATGCAAGGCAGTGAAGCCACTAAGACACAAGACTGACTGTAGAAGAACAAAAAGAAAGAAAAGGGAAACATTAGGGAGTGAGGACAATAGAAGAGAAATCAAGAAGACAGCAGATAAAGATTGACATTGCATTTAAATTTATTGAAGATCAAAATTGGCTGGAAAGCATGAAGCCGGAAGAGAGTTCCACAACTGATGGGAGGCAGAATGGAGTTTTAATAGAAAGAAGTTTTGTTTTGAGGGCATTAAAATTAACAAGCTATTCCATGTGCCTGAAGGTCATTTTTGAGATCAGCTGCCAATTTGACCTTATTGAACTAGGCAGACAAATTAAATTGTTATGTCATTGGCATAGATACCAAGTTAAGAACTGATGTCATCAAGAAGGTCGTTGATGAAAATTAAGACCAAAGTAGATAAGGATAGAGCTCTGGGGAACACCCACATTGGTACAAAAAGATCTAGAAGAGTGGCCATTCAAGACAACATTCTTTTAGCAATTAGATAAGAATGACTGAATCACAGTGGCGTAGCTAGGGGGTGGGGGCGAGGGGGTGCCAGCACAGGAGGGGTGACACAATGTCACCCCCAACAAGATTTTTCAACCAGGCTAAGGTGCCAAAAATAGTCTGAAAACAATGGTGGGGAGACAGGGTTTTGCAGATGGGCACATGATCCCCCCCACCCTGGATCTGACTGTGCTGTCCATTGAAAACGAGCTTACAAGACAAACAGATTTTGACAATGTCATTGACCAGTTTGCCACAATGAAAACAAGAAAACATTCATTCTAAGACCATAGTATCGAATGTCATTCTTTTGTGTATTGCCGTGTTTTGTATTTAGTTGTTCTGAAAGTGAACAGTTGCATTTTAAAAATCTTTTTATTTGAACTGATTATTTTGTGGTATTGGATTTTGTCTTGGATCATACATGTAAACAGTAACATACCGGTCAGTAGAGTAAAGTAGAGGCAGAGCATGTATGAAAATTTAGCTACAGCTAACCATTCCGCACAGGGTGAATTGGGGTCATTGGGGTGACATTTGAGCGGACCGCCCCGGGTGACGTTTACTCTAGCTACGCCACTGCTGAATCAGTTCAAAAGTTTATCCAGAAATACTGTATCTCTTCAACTTGTGGAGAAAACTGGTATGCTAAACCCTGTCAAACACTCTTGAGATGTCCAAAGCAGAAACCCAAACTTCACCAGGCTTAACTAAATCTTGATAGACTCCGCAATAACTGTTAGTACATCAGTTGTCCTAGAGAAGCAAAAGCCATATTGCTGGTCTGAAAGAAGGTTCTGTACTGTGAGGTGCTTAACCAATTCAGAGTTGATTAGGGCCTTGAGTAGTTTACTAAAAAGAGGTAGAAGGTGAATAGGTTGACATTTTGAGGGGTCAGACAGTTCCCAGAATTCTTAAAGACTGGGTCAACAGAGAAGAATTTCCAACAAGCTGAAAGCTAAAAGGCAGCAAGGAATTTTTAGTATACATTTTAAAAAGAACAGGGTACAGCTCAGGAGCATATTTCTATAGGACTGTTATAGAGATACAGTAGAGAGTAAGCTGGCAAATATTGCTTTTGTTAGATATGATCTTTAAAGTTTTGAGAAGCAACATTTATTTGTGATTCATGCACAAAACTGGAATATAGATGATCATGTGTATTTACACATCTTACAATAACAAAATGAACAAACAAAACAGTATCTTCTTTAATCTTATGTGAAGTGTCTTAACCTACTTTATAATATCAGTTATCAAAAAAAATGAACAGGATTTTATTCCATTCCAAAGTTCCTTACAGTTTTATTTATAAAACAATAGCAAAGTTGCGTTAGAAACAAAGAAAAGAGGACTGGAGTGTTATGTAATATCAATCCTCCTATACTACATTCAAAATTGTTATGTAAAAATGTTGATTGTTCAAGAATTTAAAATCCAAAAGACAAGTCCAACATATTCACTAAATCTTTTGTTAGTCTAAAATCAAGCAAGTACAAGCATTTTAATATCTTGAAAGTGTTTTAACAGAGGATGGAAAGCGCAACACTGAAATCTAAAGTCACATTGGGATAGAAGAAAATGCTTTCCAAAAGCTAAGCAAAGTATTAAGATACAGGTTGGTTTGTAGGTTGATTGACTGATTGATTTTGTTTAGTGGCATATCAACCTCTATAGGTTATTTAATACCAAAATCTAAATATTTTGAACACAGTTGTATGCCTTAAACTACAGATAAAATGTATTGTTGATCATTTTTCATATAAATATGTATGGTTGGTCATTTTCTTTGTTATAAAAATATGTATTGCTGGTATTTTTACAATAATAATGTATTTTTATACTTTCATAGTGTTTTGTTTTTGTTTGGGTGTTCCTTATTTGCCCATAGCTGGGACCCTAACAGGTGCTACCAGCCAGGGTCAGGGGGACTTAGGAATAACAGCAATTAACAGGTGGCTCCACTCTCCTCAAAACCTCCAATCTCCCAATCAGAGATCTTGCTTTCAGATATTAGAAATTTAATTTTCTTGGAAGCTTAGAAGTAATAAAAATGATATGTTATTCTACTTTCACAATTGCATACATGGTAGATGATACTCAGCTTTTGTGCATATACATGTTTGTATGGACATAATTACAAGAGGCGGTGATGTGCGTTTTTTTGAAGTTATATTTTGGAATACAGTTTTTTTTAAGAAATTTTAGGATATTATATGGATTAATGTCATGAATGTCTTTCATGTTAATTGTTTGGTAGAATTTTAAACGGATTTGTGAAAAGTTGCTACAATTTGTTAGTATGTGTATATTGTTAGTGATTTTACTATAAATAATTACTGTTGGTAATTTTTTTTTTTATATAAAAAAGTATTGCTGGTATTTTTACTATAAAAATTTAGTTTTATACTTTCATAGTATTTTGTTTGGGTGGGGGGGG
Organism: Acanthosepion pharaonis; assembly: GCA_903632075.3. NCBI lineage: Eukaryota > Metazoa > Mollusca > Cephalopoda > Sepiida > Sepiidae > Acanthosepion > Acanthosepion pharaonis. Next base: position 397,777 of record CAHIKZ030000488.1, read on the forward strand.
GTCACTATTTTCCCATAGCTGGGACCCTAACAGGTGCTACCACCCTGGGTAAGCATGGATCTGGGAACATTAGAAATTAAAAGGGGGTTCTGTGCTCCTAAAACCCTCTAATCACCCACTCAGAGTCCTTGCTGCCAGATATAGTTTATTGTCATACCCAGGACCCTTGTCCGACTGTAAATATTGATATGCCACTAGGAATAAAACCAGAAAGAGTGAAGATAGAAATCAAGAAAAGTCCCACATGGGCAGAAATGGTGAAGAGGACAACACCTTTAGTGTGGGCACCAAGCCACCATTTTTTGTATTACTCAGCATACATACCAAAAAGTTACCTTTTCTTTTTACTTTTTTTTTTTTTATTACTTCAGACATTATACTATGAAAAATGTCTGTACTAAGAACATTGTCATTTCTTCCCTCATGGGACTTTTCCTCTGTTCCATATTTTTTTTCAACTTCCTAACGTTCTTGCTTTTATTTTTAGTGACATAATGCCTGAGGTAATAAGATAAGAAGAGAAAAAAATATTTTTTAATCATTTCACCCCAAGCAAAGCAATAATGACACTAAGACATGAAGAGGTTACTGGAAAACAATGAAACTAAGACATGAACAGGGTTCACTGAAAATAAAAAAAATTGACAATTAAATTTTTGAAATTGTAGGGGGGGGGGCAGGAAGGGAAGCAAGAAATTCCTAGAGACTTCCACAGGTAAGAAGTGTGAGAAAAGAAACCATTAGAAGAGAACACATGGTTGCATCTAGCTAGTTCAACAGTCAAAAACGTTGAGACCTAATTGCCAATCTAGTAGCATGTTTAAATTCATGTAGTCATGGTACCAAGGAAGAAAGGTCAATGGAAGAATTGCCATGAAAATATTTGTAAAAAAAAAAAAAAAAAAAATCTGAGGGAAGACATGTCATGCAGTTTAGAATTAAAAAAAAAAAAAAAAAAAAAAAATTAAAGAGACCGGTAATTGTATGCATGACATCAAGACTCTTATTGTCTAGGTGTTTTTATTAAATCAAGTTGGTAAAGTAATATGTGGTTAGTGTAATAGTTATGAGCATGGAAAGGGGACATGGTGAGCCAAGTTCAAATTTTAGTCTTGTCTGGTGTGTTCATTTCACACTGATGTATTTGGTTGGTTGGGTTTTATGGCATATCAACCACTGTAGGTCATTTAATGCCAAATTAAGTTTTTATATATATATATATATATATATATATATATATAAATATATAGTACAACATTACTCCTTTAAACATTATTTTTTTCAAAAACGTACAGCTGGCAACATTATTTTTTTTCAAAAACGTACAGCTGGCAACATTATTTTTCCGAAAACATTATCTGAGGCCTTGCTGTTGGATGCAGTTTATCGCCATACCCAGGACACAGATGTAGTTTATCGCCATACTCAGGACGCAGGTAAGATCTGGAAAAAAAACTATTTTCACTATTTGCCCATAGCTGGGACCCTAAGAGGTGCTACCACCCCGGGTCAGGGTGGACCTGGGAACATCAGCAATTAAGAGGTGGTTCCATGCTCCTCAAAACCTCCTGATCAGAGACCTTGCTGTTGCATTTGGGTGGATTGGTTGATTTTATTTAGTGGCATATCAACTGCTATGGATTATCTAAATATTTGTACATAATTTTACACTTTCAAGGTAAAAGGTATGTTTTTTTTGATATATAGTTTATAGATCATAAAATGTATTGTTGGTAATTTTACTATAAAAATATGTTTTATACTTAGTGTTGTATTGATTGTCACACTGCGCTAAAAACGCACTGTTGGTCACACTGCGCTAAAAATACACTGTTGATTTTTGTTTGGAGATTCACTATTTGCCCATAGCTGGGACCCTAGCAGGTGCTACCACCCTGAATCAACAGTTAAGATGTGGTTCCATGCTCCTTAAACCTCCAATCTCCTTATCAGATGCTTTGCTGCCAGATGTAGTTTGTCATACCCAGGACAAGATACTTTTGAGACAGGTATAAATTCATCTAGTATCCTTGTTCTCTGAAAACTATGAGCAAAATAGCAGGATAGACAGAGCTCTCTAAAGGACGACACTGAATTCAAAACCGTGGAGAAGGCAACAGGAAGCTACTAGACTATCTTTCCCCATAAAGTTATGGAAGTTCATGCATAATAAATAAAAGGAAGCTGTGGAGACTCATTATCTATAGTAGCATGTGATTCAAGCTAAGAAATACCAAATGGTCTGAAATGAATTTAATATCAATAAAGAATTTTTCTTTTAAGAGGGGTTAATTTGCGATGACTCCAATATGTAATGTGCTAAGAAGATACTAGAATAGAATATGCACTCAGCATTGCACCAGAGAAGCCAGATGCATTGGAGGTTTGAGTTGGAAAGTGACCTCAGAGCCAGCTGATACAGATTTGTACTTCACTAGATGTCACTGGCTACCCCCGGCATGAAAACCAGTAGGTTGACCCAGTTGCGCTTAGAATGTGCACACCTGGGAAAACCCAGTAGCAAGAAGATATATAAGTGCCCTGCCCAGAAATGAAAAGAGACAGTTGCACATTTTGAGAAAGCTTCCAAAGCCACACATGCAGCCTTAATGCCAATACTGACAAAATCTGGGAGGTGCATAGCCAATTTTTACACACGAGAGATTTAGTTTTGTGTTTTTATTAGTCTTCGCAATGATAATGTTATACCTACATTCTGAAGGGACATGGCATTTGTAAAATAAGTAACTTGAGGAGGAACAAATATAAGTGAAAACAAAATTTGACTTTTTTTCTTTAAGAAATTCCCCCCAAGCAAGGCGGGAGTGCCACTAGTACGCAAGGGGCTACAGAGAGTGAAAGTAAGCGAAAAGACAGGGTATAGTGGGTGATTGAGGAAAGGATAAAAAGAAAAATGGAGGAGGATAAAAAGAAGAACAGGGATCAAGGCAACAAAAGATGTCGATTGACATTACATTTAAATTTTTGAAGATTAAAGTTATCAGGAAAGCAAGTAAGAGGAAGGGAATTCCACTGTCAGGAAGTGCGAGAGAAGAAGCTGTTGAAATAGTTTCGACAGTAAAAGGCTAGGGTCGAGATGCCAACCTAATAGAACACTTAAATTCATGCAGTTAGAGCACCAGTGAAAATAGCTCATCAGATCAGATGCCATGAAAATATTTAATGAAAAGACAAAGGGAAGCCACATTATGTTGGTGAGAAAATGTTATGGTGCCAAATATTGTTGTGGAGTGATTTTGCAGTAGAGGCTTGTATTTGTACTAAATTGGTCCTAAAATAAATTCGACGTACAAAACGTTAGGAACTTGATATAATAGTGTTGTAGAGTAGTTTTCACAGTGGAGGCTTGTATTTCAATAAGTCATCCGAAATTAGGTTCGATGTACAAAACGTTAGGAACTTGGAAATAAGAGTTAATGACGCAGCAATCTAGTTGTGATGGTTGGTACTTTAATGTCCGATATCGACTGACTTGCTCAACACCACTGAGCCAAACTTGGCCACTGCTACTACTACTTATCTGTGGGAGAGTCCATTACAATAGAATAGGTATTATGGCATAACAAATAGGTATGACGCAGAGTAATCTAGTGGTCGCTGATACTTTTGTATTCGACTGTCGTCCGACATCGACTCACTGACTGACCGACTCGACTGACTACTCTTACTACTCCTACTTATTATAGGTGGGAGAGTGTATTAATTATAGAATAGGTGTGTTCCACCATAACAGAAAGTGACTGGAGTCAAGACACCAAGTCAGGACCGATCACATTGCATATCGGTCTTTGGATTTTGTTGAGAACCTAGAGATGAACAACGGGGACACCAAACCATATATGGCAACAGTATGTGTAACTTTTTGCAGATCTGTGTTTATCTTTTTAATAAGTGAGTTTGAAATACATTCTACAATGGTTTAAAAGATAAATAATATCAATTCATCTAAGATATACTTAACAGATAATAAAGATCAATATAGTGGCCAGCGTTTTGACAGGAGGCAGTTACAAGGCATAAAATACATAGATAAATAAATTAAATCTATTTTATACTTTACTCTATATCAGATGTAAATAAAGTTTCTTTTTTTTTGTTTTTTTTTCATCATTTCATTCCAAGCAAATCAATAAAGCTATTGAGATGCAAGTGGTTACTGACTGTGAGAGAATATGAGGAAAAAAAAAAATTTATTTTATTTTTTTGAGATAATGATTTAGTGATACAAGTCTTACTAATTAACCCATAGCTAGGGGAAGAAGATGGGTTTGGTTTATTTTACAGTATATCAACCTCTATGGGTCATTTAATGTCGACAACTTTTTTTCCTGGTAATATTTTTTTCAAAAACGTATTGCTGGTAATAGTTTTTTCTTCAAAAACGTATTGTTGGTAATAGTTTTTTTTTTTTTGCAAAGTATTTCTGGTAATAGTTTTTTTTTTTTTGCAAAGTATTTCTGGTAATAGTTTTTTTTTTTTTTTGCAAAGTATTTCTGGTAATAGTTTTTTTTTTTTTTGCAAAGTATTTCTGGTAATAGTTTTTTTTTTTGCAAAGTATTTCTGGTAATAGTTTTTTTTTTTTTGCAAAGTATTTCTGGTAATAGTTTTTTTTTTTTTGCAAAGTATTTCTGGTAATAGTTTTTTTTTTTGCAAAAGTATTTCTGGTAATAGTTTTTTTTTTTATTTCTGGTAATAGTTTTTTTTTTTTTTGCAAAGTATTTCTGGTAATAGTTTTTTTTTTGCAAAGTATTTCTGGTAATAGTTTTTTTTTTGCAAAAGTATTTCTGGTAATAGTTTTTTTTTTTTGCAAAAGTATTTCTGGTAATAGTTTTTTTTTTTTGCAAAGTATTTCTGGTAATAGTTTTTTTTTTTGCAAAAGTATTTCTGGTAATAGTTTTTTTTTTTGCAAAAGTATTTCTGGTAATTTTTTTTTTTTGCAAAGTATTTCTGGTAATAGTTTTTTTTTTTGCAAAAGTATTTCTGGTTTTTTTTTTTTTGCAAAAGTATTTCTGGTAATAGTTTTTTTTTTGCAAAGTATTTCTGGTAATAGTTTTTTTTTTTTGCAAAGTATTTCTGGTAATAGTTTTTTTTTTTTGCAAAGTATTTCTGGTAATAGTTTTTTTTTTTTTGCAAAGTATTTCTGGTAATAGTTTTTTGCAAAGTATTTCTGGTTGGTTTGTTTTGTTTTGTTTTACGGCATATTAACCTCAATGGGTTATTTAATACCGACAAAATTTTTATTTCAGGTAATAATTTTTTTACTGAGTATTTCTGGTATTAAAACCTATTTTTACACTTTTATAATGCTTTTTACCTCAGTTTCGGGGTTAACTATTTGCCCACAGCTAGGACCCTAACAGGTGCTACCACCCTGGGTCAGGGTGGACCCGGGAACACCAGCAATTAAGAGGTGGTTCTATGCTCCTCAAAGCCTCCTGATCAAAGGCCTTGTTATTGGACGTATTTTATCGTCATACCCAGGACACCTGCTTGGCATGATTTAATCCCAAGATCATTAATCAAAAGAATTATTATTTCAAACTTGTTGCCTATGCAAAATTCCTATGCACTGGTACTTTCGTCTTTGTTTAGGTTTTAGATACTGACCATGTAGCTTGTCACACTCCGCTTGTCACAACCATTCCACCAAAACTTAATCTTCGAATTTTGGTTTTAAATCAAATCTCACCTGTATCTCATACTTGTGTTTTAGTTAATCAGTACTTTTAGAGATGATCATTTATCAATTGTCAGAATATCATCATATAGCCCTTTCATAAAAATATTGCTTTAAGCAATGGTTTTGGTTTCTGGAGAATTGGGCTTTTTTTTGGTGGGGGGGGGGAATCTTCAATCTTTCTCATGATCTGTTTACCAGTGGTCTCTCAGTATATTCATCATTTTATACATTAACCCTTTTCTTTATTTACCAGCATTCTCTCGGTATATGTATCATTCTATTCATCAGCCTTCTTATTTATCAGTGGTAGTGTCACATAATAATATTTTACCTTTCTGAGATATCATGCTATATAGAACTAATAATGACCTTCAGTTGGATGTTTATAGAAAATCCACCAAAAAGAATGACCTTATCAATTTTTGTTCCCAAAACTGTAACAGGATAACATCTGGAATAATTATAGGATTACATTTAAGAGCACTAAGAATCTGCAGCCACTGATACTTACTAAAAGAAATATACATAGAAAACACTTTGAGAAATCTCCAATATCCTAATTATTTCATCCACAATAGTAAAATAAAGGCATACAAAATATACAACTGCAAATAAAATGACATTAACAACAAGAAACAAGATAAAAACAGACATATAATGTGACCTACTAACTCCTTAACAACTACTATCCAAGACAGTTTATTAAATCTTATTAATATGCAAGGAAAGTTAGCCCCCTGAGCCGCGCTAGGAAGTTTTTCTCCCTGGAGTCGATCCTCCAGATCTACAAATCAACAATTCGCCCTTGCATGGAGTACTGCTGCCATATATGGTCTGGTGCCCCTTTCTGTTTGCCTCGGGGTTCTTGATAGGCTCCAGAGGCGGATATGCAATATGGTTGGCTCTGCCCTGGCGTCTCGTCTAGAGACACTTTCTCACAGATGCGCCATCGCCTCCCTCTGTCTGTTCTACAAGTACTTTCATGGAAATTGCTCCGAAGAGCTGCATTCGCTGGTTCCCAGACGTCATGAGTTCCAGCACCCTACGAGGCTGGCATCCCGCTCTCACCCCTTCACTGTCGAAACTCCTAAATGTAGCTGTCTCTTCTACTCTAATAGCTTCATGTCTCGCACCTCTCGCCTGTGGAACTCCCTTCCCTATTCCTGTTTCCCTGCAAGCTATAATCTCCAGCTATTCAAGTGTAATGTCAGTCGACATCTCCAGTTGCCTTGATCTATCCACTACCCTCATCCTTTCTTCTATCACTCCTATCTGATCTTGCTCTAAATTTTCTGTAACCCCTTGCATCCTAGTGGCTTCCCACCTTGCTTGGGGTGAAATGCTTTAAAAAAAAAAAAAAAAAAAAAAAAAATCAAAATAAGAACAACCATATCCAAAATTATTATGGATATGATCAGAACTAAAATTATCCATAATGATAATAATTCTCAAGTATATATATATATATATATATATATATATATATATATATATATATATATATATATATATATATATATATATATATATATATATATATATATATATATATACATACACACCGTAATTTCTTGAATACACATTTTTTTTTTTTACTGTAAATTACAGGTGATAGTAGGGGGTAACGTTGTCCTGAGATTCTTAGGAATTTCAGGTTTATCCAACATCAGACTCCTTTACTCAGGTGACCTTGCTGGTGGTGATCAAATACCAACTGTGCTATGTGAAAATATCAATTGCAGAATGCAAATGGCTTTAAAAGAGATTTTGGAACTTTAAAATACTGCAAATCAACTTTCCTCCAATAAAATATGTCCATGGGCACTCCACCCCACCCAAAAGTCAGGATTCTCCAATCCATAAATGGAGCAGACAAGCCACATAAGTGAATCTTGCCACACAGAATGATCAGCAGCAGGTAAGTTTCTTCATTCTATAAAAAAATAATAAAAAAAAATGCTTTACTCATCTATACATGCACAAACACCCACAATTCAGTCATGCATGCTACATGCTTAGGTGATTATGCATCTTTTGATACGTGACTGACGAGACAGTAGGTTGCCATTTCTTTCTGCAGTAGACCAGTTGCCATTCAAGGCTATAGAACCCAGGTATTAGCATGTAAGTGAATGCAATGGATTCAACTGGAATTTGAACTCAGCTCTCCAATTCCTCAATCCAAGCCACTATCCATTAGTTCACCATGCCACCCACAATTATAAAATGGTAAATAATAAATATTGCTGAGGGAGTCAAAAGTGTGTACAGTAATTGTGGTGTCAAGTGAATAACTGTCTTTTTGACACATTTTTTTTTTTGCAAGCATGAAGATTAAACATTGGCAAACATCTTTAGTCTGAAATTTCTTCATGTGTGCCACCAGTTTTTTTTTTTTAATAATAGTAACTTACAGATGAAGTGTTGCCTAAATCACATTGACTAATGTAGATAAGAATCTTGGCCATCTTGTAAAAAACATTAATTATCAAGGCATAAAATTTAAAGTATGCACATGCCATTTGCAGAATGGTCACAGGACGAGTCAATGCAGGACGTATAAGTAAAACATTTCATTAGTCACTGCAGAACAAACAAATTTATTGCCAAATGTCTCCTGGTTAGTCATTTAAAATGGAGGAAAAGCAGCTGTTGCCATATTCACCTTGACATCAATCACAAATAACTGCTGCTGCTGCTGCTAAATCTCATGCCATGAAAATGTGGAGCCCACAAGAGTCACCTTGCCCCTCCAGTTCTTATGATCTCGGCAGAGCATCAGAACATCCTCCAGTGCCAGAGTAACCTGCTGGAGGTCCTAGCGGATGACGTTCTCATAGCAACTGCACAATCTACCACAAGGTCATCTCCAGTTTACAGTTTAACTGGTAGATGATTCTGGTAGGGTAGTTGTTAGGTTGTCACAGGACATGATAGAGTTAGCAAACATGGTGCTAAGCAATTGTGCAGTGGATGCTCAGCAAGCCAGTCCTCAGGCAGGGCTCCTCATTGGCCATGATCAGACCAAGGGGCATGGAATTGGAAGACAGGGGCATTGCATCATCACAACATATGATCACATAACATTTAGTTATATAAAATATTACCAATTTGTAACTGGTAGGAATAATTCCAAGGAGAATATTAATCCAGAGAGAGCTCAATGTAAACTACAGAGTATTATAATAATCAAGAAGAAAACCTTAAATATCCATTTCAGTTATATTTTGTGGATATCTATATAGTCATCTTTTCAGACTGAAAGCTTTTAATACTAAATTTATTAAAAGCTTTCAGTCTGAAAGAAATGAATATATAGATATTTACAAAATAAATTATAACAAAATAGATATTTACGGTTTTCTTTATATATATATATATATATATATATATATATATATATATATATATATGAGAGAGAGAGATGTGTGTGTGTGTGCGCGCAAGTTTCCTTAAAAATGACTGACAAGGTACTGCAGTTAGATTTTTTTTATTTAATTTTTTTGTGTGTTCTTATAGAAATTATATAACAATTGCCCAAATGTTTTGTAAGTCTGAGCACTTTCGGTTATACTTTTAACCCATTAACAAGGATACATTTTATTTTTACTTTTAACTGAGTGTATGGATTATTTTATGCATGTATCTAGAGTTTTAGGAATGTTTTATTTTCCATACACAGTCAGCACATTATGGCCATGTTCACAGTCAATATTATTGATTGTTGGCTTTTTCTTTTTTATTAATAATACTTCCATTATTTTTTGCCTTTTTTATACATGTGAATGAAGCTATTATATTTATATTATCAATGAGTATATTATGGATAGAGTTTGGTAGGTCCCCATGTGTATTTAAATGAGTCATAATTGAGCTATGGTCCGAGAGATGTAATGTGAGTCTTCTTGTCAGGCATGTAGTGGTATATCCAATATAATTATTTATGAATTTGGATTGATCAGGAAAAATAGAACATTGAGCAGAGATGACAGAGACACTGCAGACACAATATGGCAGAGACACTGCAGAGAGAGAAGTGTACCACTGATTTGTCCAATCTCATGTGATTTGTTGCCCTGAAGAAAAAGCCTCCAACAGAGCCTTGTTCTAGAAGTCTCATTCCAAAATTCTAACAACAGTGTGTCATGATAATCGGGAAGGGTCAATAGTTGTTGCATAGAGAGTATAGCCTGCTTAAGCCGTCAATGACTGTACCATCAACTTCGTATCAAGGAAGTGTATATAAATAGTTTTTTTTCTTTTACCCAATTTATTTTTTTTCTTCTTTCGTGTGACTTTACTCTGACCGGACCAAACCAAGTCATCGATTCCAGTTGATCATTTGGACCAAGCTAGTCTTGCGATCAATTAAACACAACATGAGACAAGACTTGGGCCAAAGTGATCAACTATGATCAGCCGAGGGGATCGAACTTGAATATGGATTGTCCAGGGTAGATCTCATACACAATCAAAGTATATTTTTAATGAAATACTGTGTTAAGTTAATTGGGCCATATTTTCAATAATGAGGTTAATTTTTCTTTTCTTATAGTTTAGAAAAGAGGACTAAGGTTTGCATTCAATTCTTGCAATGATGACACATTTTCAACTGAACAATGAACAAACCTCAAATTTATTTGTGGCAAAATTTATAACAAAAAGTTAGAAAAACTAAACAGCATTCTATTTCATTACACAATTTTTTAACCCTTATTCGTCATGTAAAATTTAAATAAAACCAGTTAACAAAACCTATTGCCATGGCATAGAAGTACATAGTTTATGAATGGATTTAGAATTCCTTTGTTACCAAGTAACAAATAAAGTACACCTGTACAATAGGCATTATGACCAGAAACAATATTTTCATTCATATTATCATAGTGGTAAGAGCACTTCAAATTACAGGTGAGTAATGGTTAGTGATTTGGATTGAGAAATCGGAGAGCCGAGTTCAAATTCCAGTAGAGTTCATTAAATTCACTTTCATGCTAATATCCTTAGGAAAGGTATGAATCCATCTTTTCTCCCCCTAACTATAGGTAAATTAACAAGACAGACTATGTCCTATAACCTTGAGTGTAACCAGTCTAGAAGGAAACTGAATTCTAACCAGATCACACTATTGTAGGTGTGTATATAGCATGTGATTTCTTAAAATGAAATAAAATTTTGAAATTCATAATCAGTTCTTTTTTCATATATTACACATTGTGTATTACGAATTTTATGTTTTTTTTTTTTATTTATTTATTTCGCAGTTTAAGGTATATCTTGTTTTGGTTTTCATAGAGGTATCAATTTACAATGAATTTATATATCAAACTGAACCACTTCCCTATTAGTCTTTATAAAACAATATTTCTTTGGTATTCATGTTGAATCACTAGTGACAGACCTCTTTTTGCCTTCTATCAGCATGGCTGATGCTAACCTACAGGAAAGTGAATCATTGCTTCATCTCAGGCTAATACTGACATGGAAAGATTATTATGAATCAATTGCTAGGTCTGCCATGGAACAATAAACTGTAAACTTGATTCAATGTGATACTAGAATAACTTACTCCAAACACGGATCAACCAATTACCAGTAGTTATTGGTGAATTTAAAAGAAAGAGGGTTTGGAAAATTTAATACTCACAAGGGTAAAAGCAATGGGAAAGTATGAGTAATGAGTTAGAACTGAGTGCCCTGCAATCGGGAAAAGTGTTTGCTAGTAATCGTTGCGAGAAGTTCTCAACTTGTCATCTACGCTGAAGTCAACTATTTACTCCTGTTTTGAGACTAAATCCGATCAGTTTGATAAGGTTAAATTGGCAGTTGATATCAAAAATATCTGTTGTTAACTGGGGCAAAGAATAGTTTGTGTTAGGGGAGACAACTCTCTCATAACGAATCAGGGACTCTTCACAGAAAAAAGGGTAGTATCAGAAAACAACATGGCTGCTGGAAAAGACAACCTGTAGAAAGTGAATTGTTTATCCAACTCAATCCTGTTCTATCCTGATTGGTGAGAATAAAAATGAATATTGTTGGGTTTCAAAATATATTTCACCGTGTTTTATGTTTTGTTGTTCCTAATATTTTAGGTTACAACAATTTGTTAATTTTAACACCTACAAAACAAAACAGCTATTATTTATCAGAGAGACCTCTGTTTCCATCAGCATGGCTGATGCTAATCTCCAGGAGTGTTTTCCATTGCACCTTCCTGGGCTAAAATTCTCAGCTGACATGAAGTGGAAAGATTATATTGAATCAATTGCTTGGTCTGCTGCTAAGAAAGTTAGTTCACCGTTTCATGCTAGACAATTTTTCTCTCCAGAGTCTATTTTACATATTTGTAAGTCTACCATTCTGCCATGCTTTGAATATTGCTGCCATACATGATCTGGTACTCCTGCTATATATTTAGAGGTTCTGATAAAAATCCAAAGAAGAATCAGCAATATTATTGATCCTGATCTGGCATGTCAGCATTCGTCACTTTCCTACCACTGTAATGTAACTTTCCTGGGCTTTTCTATAAATACTTTCATGGTAATTATTCTGATGATCTTTCCTCTGTCATACCTAGACTTTATGAATTTAAATGCTGTACTAGATTGGCAGCAAGGTCTCATCAATTTAAAGTTGAATTGGCTAGATATAACCATAAGTTCTATGCTAACAGTTTCTTTTCTCACATTTTTGACTTGTGGAATTCTTCCAGTTTCATGCTTTCCAGCCAACTTTGATCTTCAAAAAATTTAAATGCAATGTCAATCATTATCTACCGTCTTCTCGATTTCTGTTCTTGTTCTCGACCCTTAATATTTTTCTTTTCTTATTCTTTTGTGCTCAGTAAACTCTTGTGTCTTAGTGGCTTTACTGCCTTCCATGGTGGTGGAATGTTTAAAAAAAAAAAAAAAAAAAAAAGAAAAGTGGAATAACTGTTCCTATCCTTCCTTCACTAGATTAACTGCTTTCAGAAAATATTCACAGTAAAGCGCTCAGATATTGTACAAAAAAGAACTTAAATACTCACTCTCTTTGTAATTCTATTTTAGCAGGACAATGTTGAGTAACTTGAAGAACAAGTTTTCCATCCTTAACAGGTGCAAATAGAATTCAATTGTCGATGTTTATCTCTCGTGAGATATTTGCACAACAAATAGAAAAGGTGTGCTTGGTATTTAATATTTGGCTATTTTTCATGGTATTTTAAAATACAGAGGGTATGAATTCTATCATCATTCCTTAAATCCTGTTGAAAATGTATTTGGCTAAATTAGTGGTGCCCAATTTTTTTACTCATGGACTACTTTTACACTTTTTTTTTTTTTGGGGGGGGGTCTCCATAACCATTCGATGAGGAAAAAAAAAAAAAAAAAAAAGTTAATTTTATTTTTTACTAATAGGTAATTTTAGGATGACCAAAGACACATTCCAAAAGTTGGGCAGAGTATTGCAAGACAGCAGAATTTCTTTGGTAACAAAGAAAAGAGCACTGAACTGTTATGTGACATCTGTCCTTTATGGCAGCAAATGTTGGAGAATTTCCTCAAACATGAAGAGACTTCAGGCGACGGAGATGTGGTTCTACAGAATGATGCTAAGGATATCTAGGACTAAGTGTGAGGTCTTAGAGAGAATGTAAACAAGGAGGCTTATATTTAACATCAGGAAGAGGCAGCTGAAGTTTCTGGGGCACATAATGAGGAAGGAGTGCCTGGAGAATCTAATACTCAGGAGTCAAATAGAAAGAAAGAGAGACAAGGGAACACAACGCATGCTGCCTTAAGCAAGTGAATGACAGAACATGGTCTGGAGGAAGTGGCAGAGAGTGAGAGCTGAAAGGGATAGAGAGAAGTGGAGAGCCATGATTGCCTACATCCTGAAAGGACATGGTATATAAAAAGAAAAAGATTATAGAAAAATAAATGCATGTGTTTTATTTTAAAGTAAAATTAATTAAATGAAAAACTTGTATTTAACAAATTCTATGGAACGCTTATGTAAACAAGTAAAATATGTTCTGGGTTAAGACGATAAACTACATCCTTTTAATTGCTGGTGTTCCCAGATCCACCCTGACCTGGGTGGTAGCACCTGTTAGGGTCCCAGATATGAGCAAATAGTTAACCCCAAAACTAGGGTCAAAACACTATGAAAATGTAAAAATAAGTTTTTGTACCAGCAATAAATTTTTGTAAAAAAAAAAATTACCAGCAATAAATTTTTGAAGATAAAATTATTACCAGCAATAAAAATCTTGTCAGTATTAAATAACCTAATTAATAAATTAAAAAAGAAAAAAAAATAGAAAAGAAAAGAGTGTAGATTTATCCAATGATGATGCTGTTTTATGAGATTTTAATATTCAGTTCCATCGCTGTAAATGATAGTTGAAGGTCACCTCCTTTTCACAATGTCGTGTATTTTTTTTTTTTTGTTAAATTGGTATCAACCTAAGCAAGGCAGTACAGCCACTAACATGCAAGGGGTTACAGGGTGTGGAGAAATTAGGAACAAAAACATTAGTAATGAGTAGTAAGAGAAAAGAGCATTCAATAGGACAGTAGACAGTGACTAACATTACATTGAAATTTTTGCAGATTAAAGTTTGCTAGAAAGCATAGCGCCAGAAGGGAGTTCCACAAGTGAGAAGTGCGAGATAAGAAACTGTTGGCATAGAAGTTAAGGCTACATCTAGCTAGCTCAACAGTAGGTTGATGAGATCTCACCGCCAGTCTAGTATTGCACTTAAATTAAAAAAGTCTAGGTACCATATCAAAGATCTCATCCAAGCAATTACAATGAAAGTATTTATAAAAAAAAAGGCACAGAGAGGCGACCTTACTCCAGTGGGCAAGTAACTGAAGGTGAGTTGCCAGATCAGGATCAATAATATTGCTGATTCTTCTTTTGATTTTATCAAGGAGCTCAAGGTAAATAGCAGGGGGCCCCAGACCATATATGGCAGCAATATTCTAAGCATGGACGAATGGTAGACTTATAGATATGCAAGACAGATTCGGGAGAGGAAAACTGTCTCGACCGACACAGTGAACCAACTTTCTTAGCAGTTGACTAGCAGTAGAGCCCGGCATTGCCTGGGGATGTAACAGTAAGAGATAGATCAAGTATTGACCATCATAAAGACTGAAAAATAAAATTGACAAAGATTATTTGTTTAAGGTTGATGGACACGCATGTCTTAATTAGTTTTTTTTTTTTTTACGAATTGGTCAAACCCAAACAAAAACATTGTTTTCAATTGTTATGAGTCTACCGATTGAATAGAATTTTATTATAAACAATTGTCTTGTAAATGGAATTTTTAAAGCATTCTGAATGTAAAAATAAAGAAAAAAGCGTGCAAGACAATAAGAAACACTACCCAAAAAAAAAAAAAAAAAAAAAAAAAAAAGTGAAGTTTTGTTGAAATCGGTTGAAAAGTGTAGGAAATCCGATCCCATATATAAAGGAACACACGCACACAAACAACCTGGGTTTTAACCCGAAGTGAGTTGTCCCCCTTTCATTAATGCCTCTTAATCGTGTTTTCAAAATGATTTCATGCAAAAACAATTGTGTTTTACCAATTTTTGGCACTGTTAGAACCACCACAAGGTAGTTTTACGTAGTCCTGTGAAGTTTTGTTGAAATCGGTTGAAAAATGTAGAAAATCCGATCCAATATATAAACGTACAGACACACACACACACACACAATCTGTGTTTTATAATAAGTATGATTTAGCAATGGTTTCAATGTAGTCGTTCAACCTCATGTCAGCTGAGAACGTTAACCTAAGAAGGTGCAATGAGTCACTTTCTTGGAGGATAGCATCAGCCATGTAGATGGAAGACGGGGAGGGGTCTCTCAAATGATTAAAGTGGAGAAGTTAGTTTTCGAGGCGGTAAAATTGACAAGCTATCTTTTGTCCCAATTCACAATGGTCATGAGGTCGTTTTGTACATCAGTTGCTATTTTAACCTTGTCTGACTGATTAATCTTACTGCCTTGATGCAAGAGTAAATGATAGTGTCATCAGCATAAATGCCAAATTAAGAACAGATTCCATTGGGAAGATCATTAATGAAGATTAAAAACAGCATAGAATCAAGGATGGAGCCCTTGGGGACATCCATTTTAGTACAAAAGGATATAGACAAGTGGCTGTTCAGGATAACTTTCATTTCACAATTTCATAGGAAAGACTGGATGAGCTCAAAAACATGCCCGGATATACCATAACTTTTCAGCTTGTGGAGAAGACCTGAATGCTAGGTCCTGGCAGATGCTCTTAAGATGTCCAATGATACAGCTCGGGCTTCAGTTTTTATCTAGAGAATGATAGACTCTTTCTGCAATTATCATTAGTACATCAGCAGTTGACCTTGAGAAATGAAAGCCATATTGCTTGTCTAAGAAAAGGCCCTGTGATGAAAGATGATGAACCAATTCAGCATTGATCAGGGCCTCTAGGAGTTTCCAAAAAGAGGCAGAAGGCTGATAGCTGGAAGGGTCAGATGGTTCACCAGTGTTCTTAAAAACTGGAACAACAGACAATGAGTTCCAGCAGGTAGGAAAGCAGGAGGCAGTGAGGCAATAATTATACAGTTTAGAGATAACAGGAGCCAGTTCAGGAGCACACTTTTTAATGACTATTACAAGGATGCCATTTGGTTCACATGCTTTGGAGGAGGAGGGGGGCATAGTTAGAGATGTTAACAGAAACTATCAAAGGGGTTATATGCATATCACTCCACAGAGAATCATACTTATAAAAACCAGGTTGTGTGTGTGTGTGTGTGTGTGTCTGTTCATTTATATATTGGATCGGATTTCCTACATTTTTCTTCCGATTTCAACAAAACTTCACAGGACTACGTAAAATTACCTTGCGGTGGTTTTGACAGCACCAAAAATTGGAAAAACATTTGTTATTGCACGAAATCAATTTGAAAACACGATTAAGAGTCATCGCGAGAATGAAAGGGGGGAACTAATATCGAGTTAGACTTATTATAAAACCCAGGTTGTTTGTGTGTGTGTGTGTGTGTTCGTTTATATATGGGATCGGATTTCCTACATTTTTCAACCGATTTCAACAAAACTTTTTTTTTTGGCAGGTAGTGTTTCTTATTGTCTTGCACACTTTTTTCTTTATTTTTTACATTCAGAATGCTTTAAAAATTCCATTTACAAGACAATTGTTTATAATAAAATTCTATTCAATCGGTAGATTCATAATGATTGAAAACAATGTTTTTGTTTGAGTTTGACCAATTCGTAAAAAAAAAATTAAAAAAAAAAATTAAAAATAAAACTAATTAAGACATGCAACATCCGTCAACCTTAAACAATAAACTTTGTCAATTTTATATTTCAGTCTTTATGATGGTCGTACTTGATCTACCTCTTACTGTTACATCTCCGGGCAATGCCGGGCTCTACTGCTAGTCAGTTCTAAGTGCGAAGTTAGGCAGGAATACTCCAGATGAGTCAACAGTTTGAGAATTTACAGGCAAAGCATTTAGCATTATCAGCAGAGGATGACAACACCTCAAATCAATTGAAGGGGTGTGGGGAGGGAATAGAGACCTTGCACTTATTTAGTACATTACTACAGAGATGGCAGTAGTCATGAGGTCCAAAGTTTTTTTTTGAGGATATGTAGTACCTCACTCTCTCAGCAAACAGGGACTTAGAGATCTCACTCACATTTGTTACGAGCTGTAGCAAATGAGCACCTGTTTTGACGAGAACCGTCACGCTGGTATAGCCAGAAATAGTGGTTCCTGTAAGCTATGGTGGCCAAGCATGCTGGTGTGAACCATAGAGGGGATTGCGCTTACACCTGGTATTTCCAAGAAGGGATGAAAGTGTCCATGCTGGCTTTGACCCAAGAAGAAATCTTAATGGTGCAATTTTCAATTGGTAGGTTGAAGATGTCATTCTAAGGGACACTACAAAAAAAATCCTGGAATAAGTCCCAATCAGTGTGCTGGTAATGGAAAGAAGTCTTATGGATTGGGGTTCCTGTTTAATATATGCTTGGAAGGAGATATCGGTATCTACTACAGAGTGGTCAGAGTTACCTAGAGGGCAGTATTGTGAAACTTGGCAAGAGTGAGGAGAGGAGGTAAGAAATAGATCCAGTAGAGAAGCATGTTGCTTAATTTGGCTAGAGAAATGAGTAGAGACATCCATGATTTGAGTGAGGGAATGGGCAATGAAAAAATTTAAAGTCTGTATACCAAAAGCACCAGTATCTTTGGAATGTTTCAGCCATGTGTTGTGGTGAGCATTAAAGTCACCAAAGACAAAGATGTTCGCAGATAGAAAAAAAGTACCTTTTCTATACTGTCAGCTATTGCGTCTAATATACTGCAGTCTTGGGAAGAGGGGAAGCGATAAAGGAAAAAGAAATAGCTGACAGAGTTTAGCAGTGAAAGACGGAAGTGTAGTCAGCAACCTCAACAGACAATTCCCTGGCCATTGGAAGATTATCCCAGATATATACACCAATGCATGTGAATGCTGGAATCTTTTCAGGAAAGGAGAAGATATCCTGGAACTAAGAATTCATTGAAAGCAATGGAAGAATTCAAGTTGGTTTCATAGAGGGCAATTTTTCCAGAAGAAAAGATTCTATGCTGCAGAAGTTGGAACGGATGCCACAAATATTGAAGAAAGAAAGATTGAGGGGGCTGGGGTAGGCGTTTTTCTTTTTTATTAGCTGGATTAGTTTTATTTTTTTTTGTTGTGATTTCTATGAGAGTTAGAGAGAGGGGGGGGTAGGAGAGAGAGAGGGGGTGGGTAGAGAGAGAGAGGGGTAGGGAGAGGGGAGAGAGAGAGAGAGGGTAGAGAGAGAGAGGGGGTAGAGAGAGAGAGAGAGAGGGGGGAGAGAGAGAGAGAGAGGTAGAGAGGAGAGGGGAGAGAGAGAGGGGGGAGAGGGGTAGAGAGAGAGGGGGGGGGGAGGGGGGAGGAGAGAGAGGGGGGGGGTAGAGAGAGAAAAAAAAAAAGAGACCACCATAATTATCAATATCTACTGTTGATGGCAATATAAACCAGCCAGGGTGTATTTGAGTGCCTCAGGGTTACTCACCAGAAATACATGCCGAGACACCTACCTATGCACAACATGGCACTAAAGATAGCCAAATATGCGACTATTGATTGGAGCAGCCTCTCTAAGCCCTACCAAAGAGTCCGGGCTCCTAATGATTTAAATTTTTATTATTAATATATTAAATTAATTTATATTATAAATTATAATCTTTATATAATTTTCCTTTATACACACACACACATTATATATATATATATATATATATATATATATATATAACACACACAAAATCTTTCCTTTACATATGCTTTTTTTAGTTTTTATTCAGCTTTTACAACCAAAACATCAGTAAAGTAAAAAGAGATGCTATCTTATATCACTTGATAGTGTTTTCTGCTAGTTTTAGAATTGTTTTTCTATTTTAATATGGCATAGATTACTGTTGAAATTCCAATTCTCAATTGTAGCAACTGTTCTAAAGTGAAACTGCTCTATGGACCACTAAAATATTACTGTGGACCCCCCCCCCCAATTTGCTATTTTTTGTGTGGACTTCCAGTAATGTTACATGGCTACCCCCCCTTCCCGTGTCCCTATGGACCCCCATTTGAGAACAACTGGGCTAAATGAAATCATTCAAGTAGAGAGTTAAGTTGGAAATTTGTTTGCCTTACAGTATTAGTTGGAAATATGAGCTCTGTGCAAAATTTTTCAATTCTTTAAAGCAGGCATGGGCAACATTTTAACGAGCAGTGAGTCACAGGATCTATGGATCATCAAAGAGAGCCACACTACTTGAAAGATTCAAGGTAATTTTTCACCATGGGTACCTCAGCTATTTTCACTTTCAGAAGACCATTATACCTGAGAAAGGGGCGGGGGTCTTTTTTTTTTTTTTTTTTTGAGAAGAGATTTTCTATAATTCAAAAATTGAAGTCTTGGTTTAATAATATTACTGATGACAGTATCATTAACACATGTCGCTTCATGTGATTTATTTCTAACCAGCTTAAATGCTGCCCTATCAGAGGGTTTTTGATTGGACCTTCACAATAGGTAGGGAGGAATATATGTGATTGGCAATAAACTATAGAAGAACTCAAAATTGATCACTGCATATAAGTATTGCATTAATATTTAAGCTTACCTTTTAAAAAAGTAAAAAAAATAATTCTTCTGCCACTGCTTAATTTAAACACAATTTGATGTACACGGGTCTTTAAAAACAGTTTTTTTTTTTTTTTTTATTTCCTGGGTCACTTTTGAATTAATTTTGTTTATACCCAAATTTATTTATAAAAATTGTTATAAAAAAAAAAAAAAAATTGATAACAATTACAGTAATGAAACTTGGGAATCCAAAATTTAAGGATTGTGTGTCCAGATCTGTCCTGGAGTGTTTATAATTTACTCACAGAGTCTACCAGATTCCAAAATGGTATGATATGTTAGGCTATGGCTGCAAAGAGTCAAATTGAAAATGTGTGGCACAGTGACATTTGCATTTATTATGAAGGTTTTCCGTTTCAAAAACAAATTATGTTTACACATATGACCTTCCTTAGAGAAAAATCACCAATGGTTTAAAATGATGAAAACGTTATTTTCACTGAAAGCTTACAAAATTTAAGAAAGACTGTACTTAATCATAGTTTATGTATATCATATATATATATATATATATATATATATATATATATATATATATATATATATATATATATAAATAAAAGAGATTGTGAATAATTGAGAAAAAAAAAAAATCTTAAGAAATATTTTCCTTATAAAATTAAGCTGAAGAAAGATGAAACAGCTCTAAAGACTGAATGCTTAATAGAAATTATCTTTTTTTTCCCCCTGGAAACTTTCTGTGATGTCAACGAACACTTGTTGACACTTGCATAATGCTCATCGTAGTAGAGACTTTGTAATCACAGATGCAACTATAGTAACGCTGTTGAACAATACTGGTGCCAGACACCTAATAACACTTGCACTAGTAGTACTTGCTCGATAATACTCACTCAAATAGTTACCACTGAATAGTGATCCAAATAGCGAATAGTATAGAGAATAGTGATCCATATAGTAATAGAGGAGAGAATAGAAACAGTGATCATTTAGATATCACACTAATTCCCAAAGGGAATAGCAAAGTACACTGAGGGGAACCACTTTCATTCCCTTCATATTCCATTAATGAAAAGTTCCACTTGAACAGCTTCTTCCCATCAACCACTATGTTAGTGGAACTGGCTCCCCAAAAAATCAAATAAAGTGGCAGCCTTAACTCTTTGACTGGAGGGTTCGAGTGAGGAGTGTGACTGGGGTAGTGTTGAGGAAATATGATGTTAGTCAGCAGTACTGATTATAAACATACAATAATATTCACAGACAAAGCGATACATAAGCACACTAATGCATAGGCATATACACAAACACACACAATATAGATACACATGTTATTTTTAAGAAAAACATATCTGGCTTTGTCTTCCCTCTTTTTTCTTACATGTCTGGAATTTTTTTTTTTAAATTAATGTTTATTTTTATAGAATTATTGAATATTAAAATATCAAAATGCTTTTTTAATTTCATGCACAGAGATTTTAAATATTACATATTTTAGTTAGAGTAAAGGAATCATTCAAGCATCAAAGTCATACCAATAATATAATGAATGTAATGAGCCAATAAACATTGATGACCTAGAGTTGCTAATTATATATATATATATATATATATATATATATATATTTGTTACAATTTGAGCATCCTAGAACATTTGCTTTTATAGACATTTTAAAACATTGTTGCTATACTCATAATTAATTTTATTTAGTGTTAAAAGCACTAAGTAATTGATCTGTGAATTTGAGAGGATTAATATATACACAGACGCACACACAGTGGGGGGGGGGAATAAATATTTGTACACCATGAAAGTTTTTAATAAACATAGTTATAAAATTTAAAATCCATACAATATTTCTCCAATATGCAAAAAACAATTAGAAAACTTTGTTAGAAATGAAATTGTGTGTTATTTATAAAATTTCAAGGCAATCCGTACAAAATGTCATTAATATCAAAAGGCTAAAATTATATAATTCTTTGTAAGATTTTACTAGATTCTTCTTATTACCGAAACAATCCGCATTTCTTATATAAGGTTATCTCATTACCTATCATACACAATGATTATCATCATGAGGAAAAGTAAGGAACTATGAATTTCGCAAAAAGAATTGATAATCAATCATTGGAAGGAAGACAAAAGCTATAGGAAAATATCAGATATCCTGAATATACCATTTGATACTATTACTTCCATTATTGCTAAGTATTAAAAGGTGAAAACTGTTGAGAACAAATCGAGATCTGGTACACAACGCAAGATTTCTCCCAGATCAATGAGAAGAGTTCAGCAAAAAATTAAAGAAAATCCAATGACTCCTCGGAGAGAAATACAGGAAGAAATGGCTACGAAAAAATGGATTATTGAAAACAATGTCAATACACTCAAATGGCCATCAGTCTCCAGACTTGAATCTAATAGAGAATTTGTGGCATTTATAAAAAAATTCAAGTTAATAAAAGAACTCCAAAAAATAAGAATATGTAAAGCAGAATGGAGTAAAATACCAATGGAAACTGGCAAATCATTGATTAAAAGCTACAGAAAGAGTGATTGCTGTTGAATTGCAAATACTTTTTTTGTGCCTTCAAATTTTTTAATTTCATTAATATAACATTTTCTGAATTTTTTTTGCATATTGCTGCATTATGCCATAGTATACAAAAAAGTGTATGGATTGTAAAATTCTTTTATAAAATCTATGTTAAATAAAAAAATTCATGGTGAACAAATATTTTTTTACCCCCACTGTGTGTGTGTATATATATATATATATATATATATATATATATATATATATATATATATATATATAAAAAACAAAGTTTAAGGTAACTGTGAAGATTTTATTTTGTAAACTGTATTCAGACATGAAAGTGGAGAAAAATAGTTAAAATTTCACATTGTAATTTAAAAAAACAGTCTAAAATATTCATAAAGCAAGCTGTGTAAGTAAATATAATCTATGGAGGACACTAAGTGATATAAATTATTGCCTAGTAAACAAAAGTGAGTAAATGCCTTGGTTAAATTTTTATTGTGTGTATGCGCATATATGATTGTGTGTGTGTGTGTGTGTACATATATATATATATATATATATATATATATATATATGATGGTGTGTGTGTGTGCTTTGCATAAACGCCAAGTCAGTGAGAGTTTACTTAAAGGCCATTCTGCTTGACATTCTTTTGTATAGCCTGAATTTTGTGAAAGCCGTTTGATCTCTCCAGAAAGTGCACGCTTGATTATCAAAAGAATAGAATCCTAATTCCATTATGGCTAAAAATCAATGAAAAGAACTCAGTAGTGATAGCATCTTCATCAATTAAGGTGGTTGCGTGTTTACAGGTAACATGGAGATGTTTATAGTTGGCACCCACTTAACTGATAGACAGAGATTTGAGTCTGACACTTGTCACTTGTATCTTAGATTTTCTCTTTAGAATTAGTGCATTATATTTACAGAAATTTGGTTAAATGAAAATATACCTGAACATAGCATGCAATCAGAAGAAAATGTCTACCTTGGCAGACAGGTTAGCAAGCTTCAGAAACCAATTTGTGAATCTAATGGATAGTGACTTGGATTGATAATTGGAGAGCCGAGTCCGAATTCCAGTCAAATCCATTACATTCACTTATGAGCTAATACCTTTGGGAAAGGTACATGAATCCTACTCTTCTCCCCACAGCTATGGGTAAATAGCAGGGCAGACCGGGATCTATAGCCTTGGATGGCAACTAGTCTACCGCAGAAAGAAATGGCAACCTACTGCAGGAAAAAAAACTGCCTCATCAGTCATGTATCGAAAAATACATGATCGCCTAAACATGTAACACACATGGCACATAAGTGATGCTTAAAGGTGGCCTTGTGCCAGACTAAGGAATTTATTTATATATATATATATATATACACACACACACACACACACACACACACACACACATTCTTTTATGTACCATGTCCTTTCATGACATTGGACATCATGGCTCTCCACAGCATTCTAATGTTTGTCTTTTTACTATCCCTGTCCCTCCTTGTTCAGCCATCCATGGAGCTAAGCTTCTTGGGTAGGTCACTCACTATTTCCCATTGCACATTTTGCCTTCAATACATTTCAAATTCACCAAGCCTTAAAAGTTCTCAAATCACTAGTAGAACAAAATTTATGTCAAGTGAATTTGACTCACATGACACCCAGCTATTTTGGTTTCCATGTTAAACTATTTTTAAGTCAGTAAACATCAAAAGAGCATTAAGTTAGTGACATAGAAAAACAAGCTTCCTAAGTGAAGCAAGTTTGAACCTCATTAGGTGCTCCATTTCTATGACACTGTAAGACTAATATGCTACAATCAATAAAAGAATATATATATATGTGTGTGTGTATATATATATATATATATATATATATAATGTGAGACAAACCTTGTCTCGTCTATTCCCTCCTCTGATCTCTCAATCCCCGGCTACCTTCCTCTCCTCAGGAAAGACTAACTCACATGCATGGCCTGGGTGTCTATGTCAAGGACCATCTCCCTCTGGCCAGAGAGTTGTCTCTCGAATCGCCAGACCATTCGTACATGTGTCTCCGACTATCTCTCCTCAATGCTGTAAGCTATCTCTTCTTCCTCTATCGCTCTCCATCCTCTCAAGACTGTGGGATACTCGATAGCATATCTGACAGCATAGACAAGGCCCTCTCTCTCCACCCGTTTGCTCACATATTCATGTTAGGTGACTAATGCCCATCATACGAAGTGGCTCGAGAATGCTACTACTGACTGGGCTGGCATTCAAACACATAATTTCTCAATCCCTCATGCAGATAGTTAACTTCCCCACGCGTTTCGCCCTCAACCTGGCAGGTAAGGCTTCCCTTCTCGATCTGTATTTTACCTCCATCCCTGAATCTTGTAGCGCCACGCAGCTCTGCCCTCTTGGTAACTCCGATCATGCCGTGGTATCTGTTAACATTCCCTTCAACTCCACACCCCGCAAAGAACCTCCCATCACTAGAACCTTGTTCTACTATCAACGAGCGGATTGGGATTCGTTCCGTGACTTCCTCGGCGATGTCCCCTGGGATGTTGTCTTTACACTCCCTGTCCATGAATGTGCTTCTGAGGTCTCATCCTGGGTTAAAGCTGGAATCGACACTTTCATCCCCTCAAGGAAATTTAAGATCAAGTCGCACTACTCCCCTTGGTTCTCCGCTGCTTGCTCAGCCGCCATTACCCATAGGAACCACTTCTTTCACATATTTCGTAGCGACATGTTGGACTGCAATAAACGTCTCTGCCTCTGCCCGTAACAAGTGTAAGCATGTCCTCAACGAAGCTAAGTCAATATTTGCTGCTCGGATGAAGGAGTGTATTGCATCTTGCAAATTTGGCTCCAAAGATTACTGGCGGGTCTGCAAGAGTGTCCTGGACAATAGAAAACCCTCCATACCTCCTTTATTCAACCAGTTTGAGGTCTTGACCTCCTCTACCGACAAGGCTGAATGCTTTGCTCGGAAATTCTCATTTAATTCAATGCTCGAGTCCTCCGGTGTACCCATACCAGACTTCCCTCTAAGAACTGAGGCCCTATTGAGCAGCTGACACATAACCCCATCATTGGTACTGGGCATTATCTCCAACTTAGACCCCCACAAGGCTAGTGGTGGAGATGGCATACCAGCCATTGTCTTGAAGAAATGCGCGCATGAGCTAGTGCCCGCCCTCTCTAAACTGTATAATTACTGCCTCAAGGAATCCTGTTTTCCTGACTGCTGGAAGTCCTCATCCATTGTTCCTGTCTTTAAGAACTCTGGAGACCCCTCTAATTACCGTCCTATTAGTCTCCTACCCTTCTTCGGCAAAGTCTTCGAGGCCCTAATCAATGCTGAAGTGGTTAACCATCTTACATCCCATGATCTGCTCTCAGACAAGCAATATGGTTTCCACTACGCCCGATCTACAGCTGATGTGCTTACGGCCATCACTGAAACCATCTACCAAGCCCTTCAAAATAACGGTGAGGTTCGTGCCGTGGCCCTAGACATCTCCAAAGCATTTGATAGGGTTTGGCATGCCGGCCTTCTTCGCAAGCTCCAGGGTTATGGTATTACAGGTCGATTGTTTGACCTAATACAATCATTCCTATCAAACCATGAATTGAAGGTCATTCTTAACAGATTCTCCTCCAGTTCCTATCCCACGAACACAGGTGTTCCCTACGGCTCCATTCTTGGCCCCACTCTATTCCTTATTTTCATCAACGACCCTCCTGAGGCCATAGATTCCCAAGTTGGCAACTACGCGGACGACACTACAATTTACTCCTGCCTCAAAAACAAATCTAGTGTCGGTGACAAAACTAACCTGGCCGTGCGTCTTGAAATGGACCTCCAATCGGTTGTTAATTGGGGCAAGAATTGGCTGGTCAACTTTAACGCCTCAAAACTAAACTACTCTCTATTAACCACCATAGAAATCCTTCCCTGCCCCCTATTAGAATGTCTGATAGCCAACTTCTTGAGAGCAACTCCCTGCGTCTACTCGGTCTCACGTTGACTGCTGACCTGAGATGGAACAAATACATTGAGTCAATTGCTTCTTCCACGAAGAAAAGTTGGCTCTTGTATAAAAGGAAGTTTTTTTCCCCGAATCGATACTTCAAATATACAAAACAACCATTCGCCCCTTGCATGGAGTATTGCTGCCATATATGGTCTGGGACACCTACTGTTTACCTCGGAGTTCTTGACAAGATCCAGAGACGGATACGTAATATAATTGGCCCTGATCTGGAGTCTCGTCTACAGTCATTATCTCACAGACACACCGTCGCCTCTCTCTGTCTTTTCTACAAATACTTTCATGGTAATTGCTCTGATGAGCTGCTTTCACTGGTTCCCAGACTCCATGAATTCAAATGCCCTACGAGGCTGGCATCCCGCTCCCACCCTTACACTGTAGAAACTTTTAAATGTAGCCATCTCTTCTGCTCTAATAGCTTCATACCTTGCACCTCTCGCCTGTGGAACACCCTTCCCAATTACTGTTTCCCTGAAAGATATAATCTCCAACTATTCAAATGTAATGTCATTCGACACCTCCAGTTACCTTGATCTACCCACTATCCTTCTCCTCATCCTTTCTTCTATCACTCCTATCTGCTCTTGCTACAAATCTTCTGCAACCCCCTGCATCCTAGTGGCTTCACGCCTTGCTCGGGGTGTAATGCTAAAAAAAAAAAAAAAAAAAAAAAAAAAAAAAAATATATATATATATATATATATATATATATATATATATATATATAAGCAAGTGTAAATGGATAAAATCCGACAGAATGTAGAAATTTTGAAAAACAAACAAAAATCCATAAATGTAGTTAAAATGCATGAAAGAATTGCCGACGTCAGGCGATTGCGGTTTTAATAAACCATTTTAAAATAACAAAATTCATTAAAATACAAATTCAGTTCAATATGTGAAAACGATGGACATAAAAACTGAAGTTTTATCCAAAGTTAAAACAGATAACTGAAAATTTTAAAATGATCAGCTTTCATATTGAACTGAATTTGTATTTTAATGAATTTTGTCTTGAACATAGACGCTCCCAAACGTATTCCTAAAAAGTTTTTTTATTTTAAAACTGTATTTATGGATTTGTTTGTTTTTCAAAATTTGCATTCTGTCGGATTTTATCCATTTACACTTGCTTATATACTGTCTACTGAAAAACACAAACCTAAATTCGTTTTTTTTACAACATGGAAGATTGCAGGCTTATCCGGAAATACAGGAATTTTAAAATAATCACGAACTTTTAGGAATACGTTATGGGAGCGTCGCCCATGTGACTACGGCGTGACCACGTTAATCGGAAAGCTGATCTTTTTAAAATTTTCAGTTATCTGTTTTACTCTTGGATAAGACTTGTTTTTTTTATGTCCATCGTTTTCGTCATATTGAACTGAATTTGTATTTTAATGAATTTTGTCTTGAAAATGGTTTATTAAAACCGAAATGTCTGACGTCGGCAATTCTTTCATTTTAACTACATTTATGGATTTTTGTTTGTTTTTCAAAATTTCTACATATATATATATATATATATATATATATATATATATATATATATATATATATAAAAGAATATATAAATAAACTAAAAAATATAAATAAAAAAAGCAAATAATAAAAATAAAATAAAAAAAAATTAAAAATGTAACTTACCTGTTCGTGGAAGTGGTGCAGCTGTCTGTATCGGACAGTACAATGGAAAGCACCATTGATGTGAATGTTGAATGCCTGCGAAAAAAGAAAAGAAACAATATTAACTTGACGTTAATAAAGTTGATTGTACGGGCATGCCAAGCACTTGAAAAATCTTTTTCATGTTCTCTAATAATTAAATTTAAAAAAAAAAATAAATAAAAAATTTCTCCTCTCCCCCTCTACACACCACTGACTTACATTTACCTGTCATTGTTAATTGAAGCTACTAAACAATTTTCAAGGTCAATGACAGCCATTAACAATTGTAAATTCCTTTGCTTTTCCATGTCTACACTCAAAGAAGTCAATATTTATCTACATGTTCACTTTGCAGTGGAATGTGAACACAAGATTGGAGTTTAATGTGGGATTTCTATAAAGCTGTATGAAAATTGTCCAGGCCTCTCAGCTCTTACCCTTTTGGGGATGCCTCAGACCTTTCCCAAAAGAGAGATACCACCTAGGTGAGTCTGATCCCAGCCCCCTTCTCAAAGGGGAGGTACTGCCTGGGGAGGATGCCACCCTCTACAGCTTGAGCTATTTAGATCATAGATTTCCTATGGGAAACAATTCAAGTCATAATTTTCAATGCAGAATTTAAATTTGGGAAGGGGGGGGACAACAATAGTTGTCCATGTTTTATATAAGAAAATGGAGATACAAAATTATTATAGATTGGGTTTGCAAATAAAAATTTTAGACAGTTTTCTGCATCTGTTGCAGACACTCGGATGATTAATGATGTCTTTGCAAAAAGATGTTTGCCCTTCCATAAAAATTACAGGAAAGGGTTGGGCAACTAACGAATATAAAAAGCCTTACAAAACTGACTTTTTTTGTTCCGCTTACTTCAGTAAAGAGGTTTACCTGATGGATCCCATGTTTTCTTGTGTCCACAGAAGATGAGGATCCCTAAAGCATGGCACCAAACTCGTTCAGAAATATCTAAATTGACAGCTGTGTACAACTGCTTTTTAAGATCAATGGTTAAAAATGGTTTCAAGGAAATGAAACTGGTAGGTAATTTTTTTTAAAAGAGAAGAGAAAGGAGAAAGAGAGAGAGAAAGGAGAAAGAGAGAGAGAAGAGAAAGGAAAGAGAGAAGAGAGAGGAAAGAGAAAGAGAGAGGAAAGAGAAAAAGAAAGGAAAGAGAAAGAGAGAGAGAAAAGAAAGGAAAGAGAGAGAGAGAGAAAAGAAAGGAAAGAGAGAGAGAGAGAGAAAAGAAAGGAAAGAGAGAGAGAGAGAGAAAAGAAAGGAAAGAGAGAGAGAGAGAAAAGAAAGGAAAGAGAGAGAGAGAGAGAAAAGAAAGGAAAGAGAGAGAGAGAGAGAAAAGAAAGGAAAGAGAGAGAGAGAGAGAAAAGAAAGGAAAGAGAGAGAGAGAAAAGAAAGGAAAGAGAGAGAGAGAAAAGAAAGGAAAGAGAGAGAGAGAGAGAAAAGAAAGGAAAGAGAGAGAGAGAGAGAAAAGAAAGGAAAGAGAGAGAGAGAGAGAAAAGAAAGGAAAGAGAGAAGAGAGAGAGAAAAGAAAGGAAAGAGAGAAGAGAGAAAGAGAGGAGAAAGAGAGAAGAGAGAAAGAGAGGAGAAAGAGAGAAGAGAGAAAGAGAGAAGAGAGAGAGAGAAAGAGAGAAGAGAGAAAGAGAGAAAGAGAGAGAGAGAAGAGAGAAGAGAGAAGAGAGAAAGAGAGAAAGAGAGAAGAGAGAAAGAGAGAAAGAGAGAAGAGAGAAAGAGAGAAAGAGAGAAGAGAGAAGAGAGAAGAGAGAAAGAGAGAAAGAGAAAGAGAGAAAAGAAAGAGAAAGAGAGAAAAGAAAGAGAAAGAGAGAAAAGAAAGAGAAGAGAGAAAAGAAAGAGAAAGAGAGAAAAGAAAGAGAAAGAGAGAAAAGAAAGAGAAAGAAGAGAGAAAAGAAAAGAGAAGAGAGAAAAGAAAGAGAAGAGAGAAAGAAAGAGAAGAGAGAAAAGAAAGAGAAGAGAGAAAAGAAAGAGAAGAGAGAAAAGAAAGAGAAGAGAGAAAAGAAAGAGAAGAGAGAAAAGAAAGAGAAGAGAGAAAAGAAAGAGAAGAGAGAAGAGAGAAGAGAGAAAAGAGAAGAGAGAAGAGAGAAAAGAGAAGAGAGAAAAGAGAAGAGAGAAAAGAGAAGAGAGAAAAGAGAAGAGAGAAAAGAGAAGAGAGAAAAGAGAAGAGAGAAAAGAGAAAAGAAAGACAAAAAGAAAAAAAAAAAAGAAAAAAAGAGAAAAAGAAGAAAAAAAAAGAAAAGAAAAGAAAAAGCTTTTCACTCCAAGCAAGGCAGGAGTGCCACTAGCACGCAAGGGGTTGCAGAGAGTGGGAGCAAGAGTAAAGAGGCGTGATAGTGGAAAGGATGAAGAGAAGGATGGGCAATAGATCAAGGCATCTGGAGATATCGATTAACATTGCATTTCAATAGTTGGAGATTATAGCTATCAGGGAAGCAAGTAAGAGGAAGGGAATTCCACAGACAGGAAGTGCGAGACATGAAGATATTGGAGTAGAAGAGACAGCTACATTTAACCATTTCAACAGTGAAAGGGTGGGACCGAGATGCCAACCTAGTAGCACGTTTAAATTCATGCAGTTTGGGAACTACCAAAAGTAGCTTGTCAGAACAGTTACCGGGAAAGTATTTGTAGAAAAGACAGAGGGAAGCGACAGCATGTCTGTGGGAGAGTGACTGTAAATGAGATTCCAGATCTGGTCTTAGTGAGGACCATCATTCTTTGAACCTCATGGACTGGTGCTACAGGATCACAAACAAAAAACAATGCCCAATGACAAAACCCACATTTTATTTCAGGTCATTTAACAGCAGCAAGTAAAATAGGTATATAAAAAACAAAAAAAAACAAAAAACAAAAAAAACTTCAAAATCCAACCAAATAACCAAATATTTTTTGAATCTTTTTAATCAGGCCATCAGCATTTTAGTACCCCACTAATACATTTATGCTGATTAATACATCCCTTTCTTATTTGAACGACGGCTTGGACTAATAGCGTTAATAAAATCATAGAAAAAGTGCTGAAGGAAAATTAAAGTAATTAAGTTTTTAAGAAACTGTTTATTGATTTATAAACAGACATATCATACATTTAAAAAAAAAAAAAAAAAAAAAAAAAAATCATTTTTTTCAAACATTTATTCATATCGACTAAATAATGTTACAATCTTTCTTTATTATAGCATTTAATATTAAAACAATATTCTTGTTGCCCTGTTTAATTCTTTATAATTGTTAAACATCCCCACTGATCAACATTCTTACTATTTAGATTATGAAACTAGATTTACTTAAAAACTGAAACATGTTGCTATTCCACACCACTTCAAACAAAAGGCTAGGAAGGAAACCTCCATCTATACTGGAAAAGTAGAATAACAGTTACTGGACTTCAGGAACCTATTTTCTGAAAAAAATAAAATAAAATAAAAACACCGTTTTAAAGAGAAAGATCCTTCCCCCCCCCCATAAATTTTGACTGAAAGTCCCAGCTACTTGGTCAATAAATGCAGAACATTTCCTTGGAGGGAAACCATTAAATATGAGAACAGATACTACACTTAGTATTTACTTGCTGCCCTACAATGGCAAGATGTGACACAAGGTCAGTTTAATGTGGGGAGTCTGAGTGTGTGCACCTGGAGCAGGTCCAAAAGCTGGCATCAGTATTACTATTCATCATCATCATCATCTTGCAGCCTCAGCCGAGATTGAACTCACTACACCTCTCCAGTATTCCCTATCTGTCATAACTCCTAAAAGATCTTCCTTAGGGATCAATGTGTCTCGTTTTATCTTATCTGGAAAGGTTAACTTGCATGATCGATTGTCAGATGATGGGTGCCTCCAGAGTACAAATGATGACACAAGTTCATCTGTGGCACGTGCACAATGCCCGGCGAACTGGACACGTCTCTTGCAAACTAAGGTTGATACTGTTTAGTGCAATGAGGGAGGTAATGCCACAGGCAGCTCTTCCTCGGAACTTCAATATTTTTTCAGTTGTGCTCTGTCTGCAAAAAGAGTCTAATGAGAAATCAAAAGCATTTTATACTCCTGAGAGCATACTACACTTTGATCCCATTCTGATGGCCAGAGAGTTGAGAAAAGTGTAACTTGAGTAGCACTATCTCTTCAGTTAATCAATGCCAAAGGTTTAACTGATAAGAAAACAGCTATTAGGACAGAGTCTAGTTCTCTGAATACAAAGGTCTTTGGAAGATGATAGTCTTTCAATCCTTGCCACATGTACTGCCCATTACAATTGAATCATTTGCAGTACAGTTTCAATGTCTGTGACCCTGGCTGACTTAAGAATCTAATGATGAATTCACTAACATGTGGAGGTGGTGCTGGTGGAAGCACTTACGTAGGCATTCATAATGGATGGTAATATCAGTATGAACAATGGAATAGGTAAATCAAACTCAACCTTGGCCTGAGGATACTAGTATTCACATTAAGGTGTTCATCTATATCATGACAAAAAGTCCCAGCACTGGTATGCTATCAGAGCTGACAATTTTTTTCGTACCATTTCACCCCAAGCAAGGAAATAATGCCATTAAGGTGCAAAATGTTACTGAGAGAATGTGTAAATCTTAATGAGAAAAGACAATAAAATAGTTTTCAAGAAAACAGAAGATGGCAGTTGTCACTACATTTAAATTTTTGAAGACTGTAGGTGGCAGAGAAGCAAGAAATTGAAAGAGTTCCACAGGCAAGAAATCAGAGAAAAGACTATTTGAATGGAACACATGGTTACAACCAGTTAGTTAAACAGTAAATAGGTGAGACCTAATTGCCAATCTAGTAATATAAAATTCATGTAGTTAAAGTACCAAGGAGGGAAACCTCATCAGATCAATTGGCATGAAAATATTTGTAGGAAAAAAAAAAATTTGTAGAAAACTCAGAGGGGAAAACTACGTCAATATGGTGGGAAAGTGACTAAAGCCACAGTGCCATGTCAGGATAGATTACATTAGGGACTCTTCTTTGGATTTTGACAAGAATCTCAAAGTACACTACAGTTCAAAAGATTGAAGACTCTCAGAGTTAGCATGGGATGAACTCGACAGAAGAGTGAAAAAAAAAAAAAAAAAAAAAAAAAAACAAAAAAAAAAAAGAAATTTTCGAGTCATTGAAAAAAGAATGGAATCAATTACCAAACTTATACTTTGAGAAACATTTGCAATGCATGCCAAAAACTTGTGCTGCAGTAATCAAGGCTAAAGAAGGATATTTTGATGAGAGCAAAATGGTATCATAAAATGCTTTTTTTCTTTTCGTCATAAAATTTCTAATAAAAAAATCATATCTCACTTTTATTTTAAACATGTATAATTATTTTCTCTTATTTAAAGTACAAAACAACTACTTTTTGGGCCAATTTAAAAAATTACCAGGGGTGGCTTCAAACTTTTGAACTGTAGTGTCAGAGCAGCCAAACCAGATATGGCAGTAATATTCAAGTCACAGCTAAAAATTTTATACAAGACACAGTGCAAAGAATTCTGGAAACTGTTGTAATAAAAGAGAAGAAGCCAACATTAAATAAGGTATTTTTCTCTACAGGCGACTGTATATTGAAAATATTATATATTATATAAAAAAACATTAAAAAAACAGATTGATGTCGACTTGAGTGATTTGGTTCTGTCAAACTTGAGAATGATGGAATTAAAAAAACAGTTGCCTAAAAATACATAGAACAATACTTGCAAATGAATGAATGTAGCAATATTGGAAATTACTTGGGAAAAATATAACGATCTTACTTATTATAAAACGCAGATTGTGTGTGTGTGTGTGTGTGTGTGTGTGTGTGTCTGTAACGTTTATATATTGGATCGGATTTCCTACATTTTTCAACCGATTTCAACAAAACTTCACAGGACTACATAAAATTACCTTGTGGTGGTTCTAACAGCGCCAAAAATGGGAAAAATATAATTGTTTTTGCACAAAATCAATTTAAAAACACGATTAAGAGACATCGTGAAAATGGAAGGGGGACAACTCACATCGGGTTGTTTGTGTGTGTGGGTTCCTTTAAATATGGGAGCGGATTTCCTATATTTTTCAGCCGATAAAACAAAACTTCACTTTTTTTTTTTTTTTTTTGGCAGGTAGTGTTTCTTATTCTCTTGCACACTTTTTTCTTTATTTTTAACATTCAGAATGCTTTAAAAATTCCATTTACAAGACAATTATTTATAATAAAATTCTATTCAATTGGTAGACTCCTAACGATTGAAAACAATGTTTTTGTTTGAGTTTGGGTTTGACCAATTTGTAAAAAATAAAAAACTAATTAAGACATGCGTGTCCGTCAACCTTAAACAATAATCTAACGATCTCTACTGATTGTACGAACATCGGAATAAATTCTTTATCTTTAGGGAAAGATAATGAAATCTAAACATACACAAGTCCTAACTAAAAATAATAACCGGAAAGGGAAACTACTTTAAATACACATGGAGTCCAATTTTTTTACTGTATTCAATAAGTAAAAATCATAAATTGTAAAAGATTATTATTACCGAAAGGCTACTAAATGAATAAGATTTGTTAGATCATAATTAATAAACCCAAATAAAGTTAATATTTTTTGTATAAGAAACAACGAGTGGAAAATATATTCAAATCAGAATTCTAATTATGAATCACCACAAGAAAAATATGCAATTTTTTTTACTGTATTCAATAAGTAAAAATCATAAATTGTAAAACTAAAAGATTACAGAAAGGCTACCTACATTTTTCAACCGATTTCAACAAAACTTCACTTTTTTTTTTTTGGCATGTAGTGTTTCTTATTGCCTTGCACACTTTTTTCTTTATTTTTTACATTCAGAATGCTTTAAAAATTCCATTTACAAGACAATTGTTTATAAAATTATTCTATTCAATCGGGAGACTCATAACGATTGAAAACAATGTTTTTGTTTGAGTTTGACCAATTCGTAAAAAAAAAAAAACTAAGACATGCGTGTCCGTCAACCTTAAACAATAATCTTTGTCAATTTTATTTTTCAGTCTTTATGATGGTGGATACTTGACCTATCTCTTACTGTTATATCCCTGGGTAATGCTGGGCTCTACTGCTAGTATAAAATATATACAAACATACACTCATGTATTAATTTTATATTTATTAATATTTGTTTACTTTATATATATATATATATATATATATATATATAAACTGATCGCTCTTTCTTCCCTCATTTATCTTTTTAATGACAGTATCAGTTTTAACATTTCTATTTTAATTAATCTGTATATAAGCAAGTATGCAAACATATTCATGGTTGAATACTATGAATATATATATATATATATATATATATATATATATATATATATATTTAATTACACACTTGCTCCATACTTTCT
This sequence comes from Acanthosepion pharaonis, assembly GCA_903632075.3. Classification (NCBI taxonomy): domain Eukaryota; kingdom Metazoa; phylum Mollusca; class Cephalopoda; order Sepiida; family Sepiidae; genus Acanthosepion; species Acanthosepion pharaonis. The sequence goes on from CAHIKZ030000488.1 coordinate 433,379, forward strand.
CATAGGTTGAGTTGTCATTTCTCAAAATTCTTTTGCAATTTATGCACATACAGATGAACATAAGACAAATTTTATTAGATTTCACCATGAGCTTATTCAATCTTATTAACTGAAGAATTAAGATTCATCAGAAATTTCAAATAGGAAAATCATGAAATTTTCACGGGTTAAAACTCGTCATCATTATTATCTGTATAAAACAAAGTCTGTGAATCATGCTTGCATGGCGCGTTGTCCGTCGGGCGCTTAATAATGATTTAAGTTTCAGTGAGAGAATAAGAAAAGAAAGGAATATAGAAGTGTTTTATGGCTGTTTCTGTGAAATGGAAGAAGTTGTAAATTTCAAATCTTTTCATTTGTACCCACTTCTCAAAATAATGACCAACATAATGATTATTATTTCAATATTTTTTTAAAGTTCTTAAGCTCAAATATTTAACGATGTGATAAAGGAATTTCAATGGTTATTTTATTGCTGTATAACTCGTCATTAGCTTATTCAATGATTAACAGAAGAATTAAGATTCACCAGAAATTTCAAATAGGAAAACCGTGAAATTTTCATGGGTTAAAACTACTCCTTTCAATCATGCTTCTGATATATTAGAGAAATTCTTGTCGGGTTATTTGTGGAAATCTTCATCAGAAAATTCAAATAGGAAGCCATGAAATTTTCACGTCTTTCTAGTAATATTATAATTGTTCTACTATATTACCAGACACTAGTAGAATGGATGACAATTTCACAGCTTTCTTAATTTTCTGATGTATCACAATATTTAATAAATAAGCTCATGGTGAGTTCCATGGCAACAAAATACTTTCCGAAATTCATCCATTGCATCGTTAAATATTTGAGCGAAACAATCTTAAGGAAATATAGCAGCAGCAATCAGAAGTTTCAATGTAGGTCATTATTTAAAGAAGTAAGAGGGTACAAATGAAAAGATTTAAAAAACTAACAAGGTTTTCATTTCACTGATGCAGACATTAAACACATGAAAGCATTACCATCTCCTCTATATTCTTTCTCTCACTGAAATCAAATGGCATATCTGATATGTTTTTTCTGCCTTTCTTCATGATCAAAACAGAAGACTATTATTTATAAAGCATTGACATGATGTAATGCTAACTAAAGAACAAGCAAACCTTTCGATTGGTTGATTCATTTTCTATGGCTTATCAAACCTTTTAAGTTTATTTAAAGCCAAATAATAAAAAAATTGTTTTTTTTTTTGTTTTAGATAATAATTGTTTAATGACAAATGTAACTAATTAACCCATAGCTGGGAGGAGAAGAGATGGATTCATAAATTTCCCAAGGGTATTTGCATGTAAGTGAATATAATGAACCCAACAAGAATTGAAACTGCTCTCCAATTAACAATTCCAAGACATTATCCACTGTGCCATCTGCACATCTAAACTTACAGCACCTCGTATTCCCAAACAGTCATCCAGCTAAGTACTGGCCAGGCACAATGTTGCTTAACTTTGGTGGTTGTATGGGAACTGGTATTTTAACACTATATGGCCATAAGTCAGAACAAGCAGATTTCTTATGATTGCAATCTCTTAATGTGCTTAATTTATAAATTAAACTATTATAGATATGTATAGGCAAGAAAAAAAAGAAAAAGAAAGAAAGAGGTTGGAGGGGGGTGATACTATCCATAGTTTCAGGTATCTACTGGAGTCTTTTGAACAATTTCCTGCAGGTAAATGAAAACTTCTATCTCAGAGCTTTTAAAGCAGTTTTTACCTATTCCACACATAAGCCCCCACCACTCAAAAAAAAACAAAACAGAAACAACAAAAAATGGTATGTGTAAGTCTAGTTAATCCTAAGTGGAAAAGACACCCACCCACCTCCGCCACCATCACATAGGGTGATCATCCATCAGTGAGGAAATATGCTTCCTGAAAAGGATTGGAAATAACCAATTTAAATGCCATTAACTATTTCCTTCTGAATGAGAGCACAGATCAGAAAAACCTTCACCCTCCTTCCCTTCCACCATGCCTACTTCCAGACCTCACCAGCATAGGAAAATGAAGTGGGCCATTTTGGCAGTGTTAAGCTTGCTTGTGTATTAAATAATGGATAGGAGATTTTCACAGCATCACACTCACTACTTTGACTATCAGGCCAGTGACAAGATTATGGCTGATTTCCAGTTTAAAAATCCAGTCATATATATATATATATATATATATATATATATATATATATATATTTTGTGTGTGAGAGAGAGAGACACATATCTAACTAATAAAAAATAACCAAACACAACAGACCAATAATCTGCATCTCTTTGCTTTTTATCATTTCTAACTTGATCTCTGATGAAGGTTTAATAAAGTGAAACATGTTAGACCGAGATCTGTTTCCTACTTGTTCTTGATGTTACCATATATATTAAGATTTTTAAGTAATTTTTCATATATTTATTCAAAAATTATAACATAAAAATGTTATAAAATCACTACAAAAATAGCCATTTTGTTTCAACACTTCTGGTGTCTTATCAAGTGATGGTGTTGAATGTTGATTATATTTGCTGTACTCTGTATTGAGCACTCTTTTAAGAATAGTATTTGTTGGTTATTGGAATTTATTCCATATACACCAATCCTATACTTTGTGTCTGCATATATATATATATATATATATATATATATATATATATATCTCTTTCTATACTTCGTTTTTGATTGGTTATTCTAGCTTTTGTAACAATGTTTCCCCTAGTGTAGGATCGTTAATTAATCTGAAACTTTTAAAACCATTTATTTTCTTTTTCAACATCATCACTTGATAAGACACAGAGTGTGTTGAAACAAAATGGCTATTTTGTAGTGATTTTATAACATACTTATGTTATAATTTTTTTTAAAAAAAATTATTTTATATATATATATATATATATATATATATATATATATAAAGCCAATCTGACCCCAAACTACCACCAATAAGGTGGAACAGTGCTGGGAAGCACTGTGCCTTGAAAGACTTTTGGGCCTCAAACTCTCTCGACCTCAAATGGGACTATTGCATACAATCCATTGATAAAGGTGCAGGTATAACATCCAGTTATGTACCGCTTCAATAAGTACACAACTGCTCTTGCTATCCTCTACCTTTACAAGTGCCTGTTAAGTCCAAAAATGTTGTCATATTTGGGCAGGAGCTGCCCAGATCTCACTCCGCAACCTTAATAGAGTTCAAAAGCATCTCCAAGGCCTTGAGGGTGACAAATTATTCTCCATCCTTCAACCTCTCTCCCACAGGCAGGATGTAGCTAACCTCTCACTGCTGTGCTGCTACTTCCATGGAAAGTACTTGGAAGAACTTCATTCCTTGGTGTTTGCAAGGCAAACCTACACAGCAAGAACACGTCATGCCACTTACATAACAGAAAACCACACACATTCCCATTATATTCTATCGGTGAGAAGTAAGTTCCACTCAAGCAGCTTCTTCCCATGAGCCATTGCCCTGTGGAACCAACTCACAACAGGAGGTTTCCACGATCATTCCAATCTTAAACTATTCAAGGCTAGGGTTAATCATTATCTTCCGCTCCTATATACACTACACAAATGGCCTCCTAACATAAACCTCAACCTTAAGTAGCTCCTGGGCCTTGAAAAAGATGAACCACATTGTGTAAAAAAAAAAAAAAAAAAAAAAAAAAAGAAATTATATATATATAATTCTCTACATATGTGTGAAAGCGTATGCGATACCCTGCCCTTGACAGATAGCAACCAGGAGAAGTAACACAGTTTCAGTGGCTAAGACAGTACTGCCACCTCTGGCACCACCAGCAGCTTTTGCTACCAGAAAGGGTATTGTTTTTGTATACATGTCAGTCTCTGGCGATTTCTTTTTACAATTTGTGTGTGTGAGTGAGTGAGAGAGTTCTGAAAATAATATCTACTCTAGCATTTGGTTAAAAAAGACTGTGCAAAATATATACCAATAAAATTCCATAGAATAATAAACCGATGTTACATTTCCTGTTTAGAAAAATGTTTCCATTTAAGAATGTTTTTTTTATTTATTTATTTTTTGAAAGACGTAATAAATACTTGCCTGACTCAATTAGTGGTAAAGATTTCTAGTTATTTCCTGACTTAGAGATGAAAATTGTGTGGTTAAGTACAACAGTTTTGGTGCATTTTTCACATTAACAAACAAGAGGAATAAAAAGCTTAAAATTACGTCTTTCAGAGAAATATTAGTTTACAAATAAAATGTTTTTTTGATATCTATTTACAAACTAATATTTTTTTTTTTAAACATGAATATTAATATTAAGCAGAAATAACATGGAGTGTTTTTATAGACTAGTTTTAGCAATAAAAAAAGTTAATGGATTTTTCTAAACTTCAATACATGTACAGTAATTCATTTTAATTCATAACTAATTATTAAATAAATAAACTGAAGCTAACTTCAATAAACAAGAAGTTCAATAAAATACCAGGATATCAATTCAATAAACAAAATTCTGTAAAAAAAAAAAAAAACAAGTAAAAGGCTATTTTAGCAGTCACAGTAAAATAGACAAACCTGTTTTTAAGCTTATTTTACCAGTCTAAGTAAAATAGACCTGCAAGCTATTAAGCCAGTAGATATTTTTATTAATATGAAGGCAGGTAATGTAAAAAGATAACAAAACATAGATTTAACACCTGTTTATTTTTAGCTTATTTTTGCCATCAATTAAACACAATTTAAAATCTTTTCCACCATCAATTTCCACCATATGGATCATTAAGCTGATGGAGTCCGCATTCATCTGTAACTGGCTTCTGTCGAAAAATTATTGACTTTTCTCCCCTAGTGCTCCCTTTCAGATATTTTCCCATACCCCTATTTTTAAAGTAATACAGTATAGTTAATGTTACGTGTTCACCGCCAGAAGTAAGCTGCGTCGGAAACAACCAAGCTATCGGACTTTGGTTTACAAGATTTGGCTCCATACAAGGGCATTAGTGCAGAAGTGAACGGAACAAGCTAGATAAGAATTTGAACTCGCTTCATCGGACCCAGTTCCCATGCCAGTAACCGTTTCACTACTCTCACAGGTTATAAACAAGTTAAATAAGTTATTGTGTTATCATAGATGTCATCTAATAGAAGGTACACTGCTTTAAGCAGTTTGAAGCTGAAGAAAAGGAAGAGGCTATTTTGTCAGTGCCAGTAAAATAGACAAACCTGATTTTAAGCTTGTTTTACCAATCTTGGTAAAAATAGACACCCTGGGATAATTTTCCGGTATATATTTTTTATTATTATGAGGGCAGGTAATATTAAAAAAATAACAACACGCAGATTTAACACCGAAGTTTATTTATTTTCACTATCAATTAAGATAATTTAAAATCTTTTCCACCATCAATTGTTTTGACATGTTAAAATCATTTATTCATCATCAATTATTAACGGAAATATAGAAATCTTTGAATATTTTAAGCACTTCAGGCATAACAGTCTCTGCAAATCCCAAACTTGCCCTTGGGCACGGGTCTCCTGCCAATACATTTCAGGTATGCCACTGATGACAACAGTCACAGAATCCATGTTGTTCAAGTCCTGCCTCCACAGCTCACATAACCACTGTGCTAACGATCTCAAATATAATATATTCTTTGTTAGGGTCGTATTAAAATCAGTTTATGCCCTAAGCACAGGCCCACATTGGTGCTCCAGACCTTCCACTGGCTGCTAGTATATTGACTTCTCGCATAATATCCTACTCAAATTTTTGTAATGCCCCTTTGCCACTTGATGCACTAAGCACGTGCTTAGTTTGCCTAATGGTTGATCCAGGCCTATTCTTAGTTACAGTGTAACCCGGATATAAGAGAGTTGTCGGGACTGGAGAAGAAGTCTCTTATATCCGGGTTTGGTCTATTTTATATACATTAACACAGGCTCTAATTTGGGACCAGAGAAAATCTCTTATATCCGGGTTACACTGTGTAAAACACTATTTATATTTACCAGTAAAATAGCCTTGGTGTCTATTTTACTGGGACCAGCAAAATAGCCTATTCAAAAAGTAAAAGATCCCCACCACAACAACTGACTCCCCCACCCCGGTTTACACCCATCCCTCACACATGCTCCCCACCCCCGATATAAGAGCTCCATTTGAAGTGAACTTGTGACCCCAAAGAGGCTCAAACTATAGAGCCTCATTGTGACTGCAACCATTCATCATGACTGGAGAATGGTTTTGGTGGTACTGAAAAGTCCCAAACCAGTTATCACCACCCACTCCACCCGCATTCAACTCTTAAAAGGAGGTCAGAGGAGACCTCGGCTGCAAGGCTCTGATCATCTCCAATACAGCCAGATCATTAAATTCCCAAAATAAACAACATTATAAATATTGTGTAGTTTTTAGCATTTTAATAGCAAATGATAAATATTAATTAGTAATTATGTCTTGTAAGGGTCTAATTAATAGAACATTTTTTTTTATCTTTAGCAATACACCACAGCTTGACCATTAACTATTAATCTAGCTACTAGTAATTTCATCCCAATTTGAAAATCAGACAAGCTTATTTTCAATTTTCCCAGGTTACTTACTAATGCTCTTGGTATGAGCCACTAAATCATGGGTAAGCCTTTATTTATTTTGCTGAATTGGTAGATTTTATTTTCATTTAGTCCCAGATAAGGTGCTAATCATTTAAAGAAATTCTCTTGGTATAAAAATGTGTAATATACACAATTTTAATATTTTAATCTGATATATTTTCCTAAGCTGGAGAGGAAAATCCAACATTTTTTTTGTCTATATTTCTGAAATTCTAACTATTTACATAGTTTGGACTGTTGTCATCATCTTTATTGCCATATTCAACTTCAGGATCTTTCTCTCTTTCCGAGATGAAGTATTGTAACTATTTATACTATTTACATCATTCAGACTCTTGTCTGAATCTTTATTGTCATATTCACAATGTTTCAACCATTGTATATGCTCAATGTATATCACCTGAAGAAGGCAGGAGCATACAACAACCGAAATGTTATGAATATGGCAATAAGGAAAACAGCCTGAACAATGTAAATAGTATAAATTTTTTCTTTCTTACTATTATATAAAATTTTATTCAAAAATATTTCGTATGATCTTTCATTTTTTGCCTGAATTTTAGGGATGAGGAGTTATTATTTACATTGCAGATTGAGGTCCTCATCTTTGTTGTTGTTATCACCTGATCACCTGCCTAAATTTCTGGGACGAGTCACTGTGAAATTGATTAATCAATCATCCTAACTTATTAATTGAATTGTCCTAACTTACTTCTTACCAAATGGTAAGAAATAAGTTAGGACAAAAATTCTTTGCATTAATCGATAAACATTTTCCTAGAGAAAATAAACTCGGTACAATTTTTAATAAAAATACCCTAAAATTAAGTTACAGTTGTACTGAAAACTTAGAAATGATTATTAAGAAACATAATGCTAATATCTTAAACACAAATACCAAAGTCAAAAAAATATAAATCCTAAAATAAAAAGAAATGAAGATAAAGAAAAATTATGTAACTGTAGAAATCCTCAAAACTTAATAAATGCCGTATTGAATCCATAATTTATCAATGCAATCTCTCATGTATGAAGATCCAGACATAGTTAAATTCTACATTGGATGCACACGAAATGAATTCAAAAGGTGGAGCTAACATCAAACATCCTTTAATAATAATAAATACCAAAATCAAACATCCCTATCTAAATATTTCTGGCACTTAAAAGAAACCAATAAAATACCAACAGTAAAATGGAAATTAATAAGAAAAGCTAGAGCTTGTAGGTCATTAAATGACCAATGTTTTTTGTGCATACATGAAAAATTATACATTAAGTTTCTGAAAAATGAAAATTTACTAAATCCAATAAATGAAATAGCTATTTTTTGTAGGCACTGTCAAATATTTTCCTTAAGAAATAATTAATTTTGAAAAAAATAAAGAATAGAGATGAAACATACATTTTTATGTTTGATCTTTAATTAGTAACTAAATTCTAATATATTTATTTGTAAAAATACTGTATGGTCTATTAGTTATTAGAAGGTTGTATGGTACTTTAAATCTATTAGAATAAAATTTATTTAAGTATTAATAATACATCTTGCACATATTTAAATGACCCTTTTAGAAAGTCTTTGTATATAAAAATATGAATTAAGCAGATGAATGAAAATGCCTAAAAAAAAAAAAAAAATACTTTTTTATCATTGGAAACCTAGACAACTTACTGAATAACGGAAGTATACACTTGTTAGCAGACACTCCCACCCCACCTAAACTTAACCTGACTTTGTAAGTAACATATATTGGATACATAAGCTGCCGAGGGAAATTAAAACTCAGCCACCCCTAAATTAAAATAGATTTTCATTAACCTTAACAACTCATAATATTAATATAGTCTGCACTTATAAATTAAGTAAATTTCTTTGAAAGTTTATTCCTATCATCACTTGACAATGGAACAAGAGTATCGTTTTTAAGCTTAATTTTTATAATTAAATTTACCAATTTAGTTTCAGTTTCGAAACATGGAAATTCTGTGTTGTGATGGAATCATTTTTAAAAAGAAAATAATTATAATATTTTGCTCTACTGCTTGTATTGAGCACTGGATTATAAATGTTACTTTTCTTTCTTAAAGTATATATATATATATATAAGACATTTTTATGTTTAACGTTCTTTTTTATAGATACAAGTATTTAAGTAAATGCTCTGTTTATAATAAACAGTATTAAATAACATTTACCGGCCTGAATGTCCAAGAAATTTTCATAGAAAATATTCGTCCTTTGACAGGATTCGAACCTGCATCCTATACGGAACCGTCATTTACACTGACGTGCCTAACCTTATATATAAAAAACCTAGTGAGCCAGACAGAACCAGCCTACCAGGATTTCAATTAACAGATCTTCAGGGTACTACTTCCCTGAAGATCCATTAGGTGAAACCTTGGTAGGTAGGGTCAGGCTCACCAGGTTTTTACATTTTTCTCTACTTAGCGTATTGAGTACTTTTATATTTTAACTTAATTTACTCTGTCGGTGTTCTTTTTTTTTTGACTAGGCATTGCGGTGCTGATTGATTATTTTCAACCGAATTGGATGTTTTTAGTCTTCTTTTTTTTACTGAATTTTTCCCCCTGATGTTAGTTTCTTCAAACATATTTTTTGTTATTGTATAATCTGTTTTTTTTCACACAGCCCGAGCATAGGTATTAAAATAATACATTATACACACACACCATTCTACCATTAACCTTATATTATTTAATATTGGAAATGTAGTATTGAAAGATTTTTAAAAAATAAAAATTCCAGTCATGTGTGGCATCTGAAAGCTTGTAATCAATGCTCTTAAAAAAAAAAAAAAAAAAATTTACAACCTAACAATCAAAACATGAGGAGATAAAATAACAGCACCAGAGACAAAACACCCTTGAAAATGTCTAAAGAATTGTCCAAAAGTGCTTGGGGCAATAAAAATTATGGACAATTTTTATATTCATTAACTCCTACAAAATGGGAAAGTGGAAAAACTTAATAAAGAATTAATTAAATCTTCCTTGTCAGCCATATTCAATGAAAGCTGTTTGAAAGAAAAGTTGCTGCCTATATATATAAAAAAATCAGTGTAAGTATTAATTTGGTTGATGTCTATTATGAACAGAGAAAATATTAAAATGTTTTTCTAATAATTTTTCATATATAAATACCTTATAAGATATAAACAAGCCTGTTATAAAAAAATTAATTCAGTCTTCCTTGTCAGCCATATTCAATAAAAAATGTTTGAAAGGTTGTTGTCAAAATATTTTCTAAAGAATTAATGAATTTATTTTTAATAGAAAATTTTTATTACTTCAAATGTTATCTTTTAGTGGATACTCACCTTTCAAATAAAGGCCCATTTTTTTTTTTCATTTTAAATGGTGTATATTACCTCCATTGGTCTGTGCAGTCAAGGAAACTTAAGAAAATGTGCTCTGACCCACTTCCTAAACTATGATGAACTGAGTAAATGTGATTTGCTCATGAGAAAAATACACCAGTCAATATATATATATATATATATATATATATATATATATATATATATATATATATATATTTTTCTGTATTTGTTGCTTTTTTTTTTTTTAATTGGTGGAACACTAATTTTATTTATTTACCTCAATTGAGCTCTGATGAATAAGGCACAATAACTGGTCAGCTCATTGTTTTTTTTTTAGAGGGGGGTTGTATTTCTTTTTCATACCAACTAAGTTGTTTTTCCTATTCTTGACAATTTTTTTTTTTTTAAATTATATGTTTTAATTGCTGTAATAAAATTTTGTACTGCTTATAACATTTTCAAATTGAACAAACATTAAAATTTTCCTGCTCCCTCCATCTTTATTTTTTGTTGGGTTTAGAACTCTTCAGCCAACTCAGCGTGTGTGTGTGTGTGTGTGTGTGTGTGATAACTCATGAGGGTTGGAGAGGGACTCCATTTACTGCACTCATAGATGCAGTGGCATGCCTACGGTAAGATAACCTGACAGAGCCCAAAACTCTCAAGACTGATTTTGAATTCAGAGTTTTCTTTTTCCAAAACTGTTTGCCACTTTAAGATGAGAGTTCAGTCTACCCTACTATTTAACCCATAGCTGGAGAAAACTGTTGAAAGGAGTGCAGCATTTCACAAAGTAAATATTATTGGTATTGGCTTTGTAAATAGAAATTTACTTCAGCTAATTGCTCATGAGACAAATATAAGACAAACATGCCTGGTTGCAGAAAATGCAGGAAAAGGTTTGAAATGTTGAGAAATTCTTACTGAAAGTCGGGTTTTGTATCTTTCTCTCTTTTCTCTTTAGTTTCCCTACAAACAGGATGTTAGGCTGGAAGCTGACCATGCCTCCCTGTCAGCAGTCTGTATTGCCCACGGGTCATAGTTTAAGCCATGGAAGATGAAAGCCTTCTTTAAGAAATCCTTGTGACTCTTCCAAGACAATGCTAATAAATTGTTTGTATTTGCTGATTTTCATGGCTGTCACACAAACAATAAATTCTTAATCAGATAAATTTTTGAAAAAATTTTAATAAAGAAAGAGCCTCTAACAAAACTTGAACCTGCATTCACAAACTTGAGTTTTTATCTTTAACAAATTAGGCAACCAAAGTATTTACAGTTAGGCAAGCTTCTTTTTTTTCCTTTTAGCATTTAACACATTTAACATGGCCAAAGTCTTGAAGTTTGCATTACTTGCAATATCAACATATATTATGGCAAAGTACACACTGGGTGAGTTACAGAAAGTTGAACATTTAGAGCCGATATTTATGGGGTGGGTCAAATACTAAAGGGTTAATGGTTAGAAAAACAACATCGGTTAAAAACAACCTTACAATAAAACGTAACTAAAGTAGATGAAAGAAAATTACTCAAAATTGTATTCATGAAATCACTTCATCTCAATAAAACAACTTTTGGGTGTTTTTCATTTTTCTTTTATCTTAACATACAAAATTAAAGGTTATTTTACAGGTGGATGAAATGGTTAGTTATTGAATTGGATATGTTTTCTTAACTTTACGTACCCACCTGTTATTTGGCAAAATTACTTGCTTGGAATCCACAGTTCCTAATGAGGCTGCATTGTGATGGTTGGCCTTGAACAACAAAGCTTATCTTCATTCCTTCAGAGGCTTTGTGTATTTCAGTCCTCCTCAAACATTCAGGCCAGGATTCATGAATGCAACACAAAATGGTATACTGAGCAGTGCTAAGTCATTAAAGAAGGGTTTAACCAGGTTGGGTGGGAATTGACATTTTGAGAGAGAGAGAAGAAGGAGAGAGAGAGAAGTGAAGAGAGAGAGAGAAGTGAAGAGAGAGAGAGGAGAAGAGAGAGAGGAGAAGAGAGAGAGGAGAGGAGAAGAGAGAGAGGAGAAGAGAGAGAAGAGAAGAGAGAGAGAGAGAGATAGAAGATAGAGAAGAGAGAGAGAGAGAGATAGAAGATAGAGAAGAGAGAGAGAGAGAGAGAGAAGATAGAGAAGAGAGAGAGAGAGAGAGAGAGAAGAGAGAGAGAGAGAAGTGAAGAGAGAGAGAGAGAGAAGTGAAGAGAGAGAGAGAGAGAAGTGAAGAGAGAGAGAGAGAGAGAAGTGAAGAGAGAGAGAGAGAGAGAGAAGTGAAGAGAAAAAAACAACTGCTCCTTTCAAATGAATTGGCATAAAAAATAAAATAAATAAAAGGACAAAACACTACAGTCTTCATTCTGTTCTTACACAATTGGTCCCATTAAGTGACTATTCCTTGTAAGTGACATACTGCTTAAGCAACACGGTCAGGCATACAAACACGCAAGTAGCACCAGCACAGAAAGTAGAATCAGTGATCAGGTTTCGAATTCCAAATCGATCACATCCAGCTCACTTTATATGCGAAAACCCCTGGTAAGAGCGTATATCCAGCTAACTGTTAAATAAAATTAAATTCAGCTCTCTTGCCTTGTGTGGCAGCCAGTCTAAGAGAAAGAAAACTGTGTTCAAACCTGAGGAGGTCTGCTTGGAAACTTCGTGATACACTAGGCAACAATTCTCAGTTATTGATCCTTCTGAAAAGCTCTTAGAAAAAGCATAAACCTATCTCTCAGCTATGGGTTAAACAGCAAAATCTATCGCCCGGTTCATACTCCTTCGTTTCCTGCTTAGGACTTCATTTCTAGTGCCTTCTTAAGTCTTTTCATTCTCTTTCACTCCCAGTAGCCCCTTGCATTTTAATTGCATTATCACCTGACTGAGGGTGAATTGATTAAAAAAAACAAAAAAAAAAACTAGGCCAACTTGCTTTGGGTGGCAGCCAGTCAAAGAGAAGAAAAACTAGATTCAAACCAGTTCTTTCAAGAGAGGATCATATTTAAATACATGTACTATCCTAGGCTTTGCCATTATTCTGGAGAAGTTAAAATCCTGACAACAAAACATGAGAACTGTTCAAACATTTTATGGCACAATGTGCACCATTTCTCTGTTATCAATTCTTCCAAATAGCATGGCTGGTTCTCTGGAAGTTTTCACTACTAGCATCAAATTGTGAGTACAGTCTAGCAATTGAGTTAAGAACTAAACAGTGAAACAAAGGTAATGTTAATATTAGCCGTTTCCTTACAAGGAAACATTCAGCATTCATTGACTGAACATTAGTATGGTTTAAGTTAATTTTTTCTTTACTCTCTGGTCACTGGGCCAAGATCAAAGTGTAATATCTGTTCTCATCTCAAATGATAATGTTAATATTAGCCATTTCCTTATAAGGAAACATTTGGCTTTCACTGACCAAACAGCTAGTGTTCCTTTTGGTTGAAATTTATAAAATCTCTTAAAACAATTTTTCAGAAAATAGATTTCAAGTTCAGTAACTGTTATTGCTCTTTCCAGTATGGAAAGGCTGTGCCTGTGTATATAATAATAATAAATCAAAAAAAAAAAAAAAAAAAAAAAAAAACTTAAAAAGAATCCATTTTGGTTATAATTTATTTCGTAAATATTGTTATATTCATCTCTTCAGACTGAAAGTTCTTAATAAATGGAGACAATTTATCCAGACTGATATACTAGAGAAGGAGGAAGGGATAGCAAGAAAGAAAAAGAAAAAAAGGGGAAGAGGAAGAAAGAAAAACAATAGATTTTCATTTGAGAGAGAGAGAGAATAAATGATGGGATCATTCTTTCACTCACTCTCACTCCTCCCCTGATCTTTGTTTTAAAAAGAATTTTATATTCAAAAATCTGTTATTTTTCTTTTAAATTATAACTGAAATGGATCTTAAAGATTTTTTCTTGATTTTTTTTCTATTATTATAATGCTGTTCTGTAGTTTACATTGAGCTATATATGTGATTTTCTAAGCGCTACTTAGATGTGGCACAAGGCCGGAAGTATGGAGCACCCAGTGAGGATCGAACTCACTCCTCAGTCGCAATTGTTCTAGCAAGACAAGCTTGCTAACCATTACACCATGCAAAGGTGCCATATATATATATGGCTTTGAAAATGAAACATTCTTTTAAAAGGAACCTTTTTAGTTAAATACTTCTTGTTGGAACAAGACTGGAGGTAAACATAAGAGTAATTAAGGAGCTACGACTAAAATAAATATATTACTTAAAAAAAAAAAGTATAAATAAGCTCCTAGCAAGTATAGAACATAAAATGAATTACTAAAAACCTACAAGACAGAGAGAACAAGGAAAAAAATATATATTACTTATTACTATAAATGTTAGGTTTAGCATGTACATATTTGAGATGCTAACCCTGTTTTGTTTTTCACCATTTTAAACGGTGTAATTAATAACTACTGCTCTTGAAAAATTCTACTCTAGATTGTACTGCCAACAGTAATCAAACCTGTATCACCTTTTCCATTAGGGAAACCACTTCTATATCCCAAAACATACCAATTTAGCCACGGAGACCATATTGATAGATCAAGATTTGAATTACCTAAGTAATGCACATTTCTCGTCAGGACTTCTACAAAGCTGTATCTAGTAGCTTTAGTGTTTTTTTTACCAGAAATATAAACAACAGTCATTTTTAATGGTCTTTTTTATTCAGTATTATTTCTTTAATACTATAAATACTATTTTTAATCAGTACACATAATATTTGAGTTGGTATCTTTAGTGTCTTAAACAGCAAAAAAATTAATAATAACTGGAATGGACTTACTAAAGAATGATTGTGCATCTGACAGGAATTAAACCAGTATCCTTATATTATATATATATATATATATATATATATATATATATATATATATATATATAATAAAAAAGGCTTAAACACTAATATTCCATGATCATAATTTATTCCATTGGAATCGTAAATACCATCCAATTCATCAGACCTACAAATTCAAAAAGAAAACAGAAAAAAAACCCAACTCCGGAAATAAAAACAGAATTTAGAGAAAGTGTAAGTATGAGGAGGAGGGAGATTGAACCTTAATAGAGAGGATTTTAGGATATATATATATATATATATATATATATTCTGTGTACATATTTAGGCAGCAAATGTGATTTAAGGTAAATGTAAAAAGAACAGACATTTTGTGTGAATTAATTTTACTTAGGCCCAATGTAGTAATGGATAGCGGCTTGGATTGAGGAATCGGAGAAGAGAGTTCGAATTCTAGTTGAATCCATTCCATTCACTTACATGCTAATAACCTTGGGAAAGGTATGAATCCTCCTCTTCTCCCTCCAGCTATGGGTAAATAGCAGGATAGACCAGGTTCTATAGCCTTGGATGGCAACTAGTCAACTGCAGAAAGAAATGACAACCTACTGTGGGATAAAATCTGCCTTGTCAGACATGTATCGAAAGATACATGATCACCTAAGCATGTATCATGCATGGCACATAACTGACTGAATTTTACTGATGGACTTTTCAAAATTACAAATAATCCTTCTCAGACAAGGAGTAAAAATTGCATCAGAAATTGTCTCAACTTCATTTCAGAAAAAAAGTACAAGAAATATGCTCCTAACTTTCGACAAAGTCATTATTTGGGTAGAAAGAGAAAAAGGGGAGTTTCGTTGAACTAGTGAGTTTTGTGATGTAGACACAGAAAGGGGTAACAAGTTTTATTTTTTTTTGTTATATACATTCGAGTATGTGGGCTCTTCAGTTACAATTGGTTATATTTAGGTTGTTTTTATATATATATATATATATATATATATATATATATATATATATATATATATATATATATATATAAAACAACACCAACTTCACCTTGGTACTTGGAATGTACAAACTCTCCAGGACAACAACTCATCACCAGAAAGAAAAACGGCTCTTGTCGCATTGGAGCTAAAGAAGTACAACATTGATATAACTGCACTGAGAAGTAACCATCAGTCTCCTGTACTGTTTATGATCTTTTGTGCAATTCCCAAGCCAGTCTCAAAAGTCATGCCCCTCATAAGGCTTTGCAGATAATTAGTTTGTGGTTGTCGGAACTTCATACATCGAACTCAATGGGAGACTCCATCATATATATATATATATATATATATATATATATATATATATGTCAGCTTCAGAGTGCAATTAGAAGAAAAGTTCCATGTGTGCTTCTTATAGTAAGTAAAATAGATAGGTTAGTTAATAAAACGAGAACAAACAAAAGGGTACCAATATAATCAGTACGAAAAACACTAAATATTAATTATTAACCATATGACATATTGAAGTATGGAAAGAAAGGTTTTAAGCCATAATTTTCCGATACACCTGTGTCCTTCATCAATGGGTTGAGGAATAAACAGAGAAATGAGAATTACTCACCGACAGATGTTTTTTGTGGACAGTATATTTTCTGGTGGAGATCATATTGTTAGCAAAAAACCCGATGTCCGATTCCTCGTTGTGTGAAACGTTTTAGGAAAATGAACTTAATTTAAAATTTTGATTGGTGCAAAAGCGGGAAGCCGGCCTATTCTTATTAGTAAAGGGAGTAAGATTGTAAACATAGATGAAAAGAATTATAGGCTGCAGAGTGTAGTCAGTGTGGTCAAAAATTGTTCAACCAAGTTCTGAAATTGACAGTTGGTTGAACAATATATATATATATATGCTCCTGAAAAATTTATTTTGGTTGAGCTCTCGGAGGAGGAAGTGTGAGTTTGTAAACAGTGACTATTACTGCTAATAATGCAAGATTCTTCAGTAAAATGAATTGAGTTCTCTCAGTCAGTGTGTTTATCTAAAAATAAATATGCTTAAATTCATCTTCATCCCTGCCTTGTGGCAATGGCTCAGGGGTAGAATCTCTGACTGATGCCAATTCAGCCAGATTTCTATCCTAGCTAGAGGCAACCGGATGTCTAGCCACACTAATGAACTGTGATACAGCAAAACAGTCTGTCTGTGGATGACAATATATATATATATATATATATATATATATATGTGTGTGTGTGTGTGTGCATAAAATTTAAAATCGGATACAGAAATCCCGATAAATCCGGAAAATGAGGTGAGGATTTGCCTTTAATTCAATACAAAAAAAAATAAAAAATAAAAAAAAAATGGGAATATATATTAATAACTTTCAAAATAAAGTAAGAATTATATAGAAAAAATACAGAATAAATATTAATGGCTTTTTTTAAGTCAGTCATTTTCTTTCTTTAATCTTGAGAAGTGCTAGCTTAAAGGAAAAAGTATTAAGATTCATTATTTATGCATATGCACAAATACACACGCACACATTTCTTTCTTTAATTTTTGGATCTGATGAAGCCTTGAATGGTGAAACGCATAATCAAATCTATTTTCGATTAAATGTTTTCCATTTCTCATATATATATATATATATATATTATATATCTCATATATAAAATTACTATTTTATTATAATAATGGCTAAGTTCAATATTCACGGCACATATTCCATTAAAGAAATAAAGATTTTTAAATGTAAAAAAAAAAAATTCTTGAAAGCTTGAATTGCTATAAGAAAAAAAAAAAAAAAAAAAGAAGCTATTTCAGAAAATAAGATTTAAGATTTTGACGTTCAATGTTTTTACTCCTCCTTTATTTTAGCCGCTTAAAAAGTCTGTCAGGCAAATCTAAAAGATTTGAATTCGCTTTGTTGGATTTAAAGAGATCCTTTTTAATCCATCCCAAGCAAGAATTTTTTTTTTTTTTGTAACTACGCTCTTAATATTAAACTGGAATGTTCTGGTTTATACACACACACACATATATATATATATATATATATATATATATATATATATATATATATATATATTATCGAACAACAGGAATATAATAATGAGCTGTTCCAGCAGAATAATGCCCACTCATTTAATGTATATACTCCTTTACAGGTTCTGCAAGATCTTAGTAATTCTGAGTCCAATCCCTAGGCTGGGCAGGATGTTTTTTTTTTTTTAAATTATCAATTGCACTTGGTGTGAAAGCTATAGTTTGATGTAATAAGTACTGGCACCAAAAATTAGATTCATAGCTTTTACTAATTTTTGATCATTTAATTTTAAAAATCATCTGAAAAAAAATTCTACAGAAATACCTAATTTCTGCAGGTTTTTGCTTACAAACTGACTTTAGAATTTTATTATTCCAAAAATAAATCTAAAATTGATATCTTTGGTATTGTATACAATGAATTGAAAATATATTCAAACTAGAATTCTAATTATAAATCATAAGCAAAATATGATACTAAACTACTGCACTATATAAACATATTACATCTAAATTGTTCAATATAATTTCCCTTTCAAGTAAATGAAGGTCTTATTTGATGGCACAATGATTTAGTAATAACTCGCAGTAGAGCCCGGCATTGCCCGGGGATGTAACGGTAAGAGATAGATCAAGTATCGATCATCATAAAGAATGAAAAATAAAACTGACAAAGATTATTGTTTAAGGTTGATGGACACGTATGTCTTAGTTTTTTTTTATTTGTTTGTATTTTTTTTTTTTACGAATTGGTCAAACCCAAACAAAAACATTGTTTTCAATCGTTATGAGTCTACCAATTGAATAGAATTTTATTATAAACAATTTTCTTGTAAATGGAATTTACAAGACAATGTAAAAATAAAGAAAAAAGTGTGCAAGACAACAAGAAACACTACCTGCCAAAAAAAAAAAAGTGAAGTTTTGTTGAAATTGGTTGAAAAATGTAGGAAATCCGATCTCATATATAAATGAACACACACACAAACAACCTGGGTCTTATAATAAGTATAACTTGAAATGAGTTGTCCCTCTTCCATTCTCGCAACAGTGATGCCTTAATCATGTTTTCAAATTGATTTCGTGCAAAAACAATTGTGTTTTTCCAATTTTTGGCACTGTCAGAACCACCGCAAGGTAATTTTACGTAGTCCTGTGAAATTTTGTTGAAATCGGTTGAAAAATGTAGGAAATCCGATCTAATATATAAATGAACAGACAGACACACACACACAACCTGGGTTTTATAATAACTATGATGTGTGTCATGCACCTTATCCATATAAAATTTGTAAAGCTTCCATAAATTATAAATTTTATAAGGGTGTAAATTATAAGTTTTATAAGGGTTTGACCAATCATCATAATGAAATTCCAATACTATGATTTTGGACCTAAACATGTTTCCTAAAAAAAAAAAAAAAAAAAAAAAAAAAAAAAAAAAAATGATTTGGAAAAAAGTATTATGTGTCATTATTTATCATATCAAACCCCAACTTTTAAATTGAGTGCAATGCCATGGTTCCAAAACTGACCTGCCCTACAGGCCAGAGTGTATTTGGACAAAGTGGAAGCGGGGGCAAGAACTAACTGAGCAATACTAAATAAGAACTAGATAAAATAACCCTAGATGTGGTCAGTGGAATAAAAAACAGTCTACCTAGAGAAATTAAATAAAGGCTTCAGATTGAAATTTGTTGAAGGTTACAAAGATGAAAAAGCCCCTGATGAAAGCAAGATAGCTGAAACATTGTCATAACAAAGATAAGGATAACTGTCTGTAAATAAATAAGGTCAATAATAACTGCTTGTCTTAGAAAAATCTGACAATTTCCTTGTCCAGAATGGTCTTCAGAACTGTCACCCCCACCCCTAGAACGCATTTTGAACAGTACCTGACTTATTTAATAAGCTTTCTATAATTCTTGCTATATTTTCTCAACTGGTGCAAGTAGCAGGAAATAATGCCTCCCAGGATAATGTTTCTCATTTGGATGACCATATACGTTAGAGTACAGATCATTCTTAACACCCGCGGTAGACATTCTTCTTTTATTTACTGTATCCATTAATGGCTCTCCACAACTTCCCATCCTTTGTAGCTCTTAGCAGGTTTAACTTTTTGCTATCTCTCCTAATCCCTGTTCTGCCAACTATTTACACCAGCTCATTAGTTAGGTTTTACTTTATCCCTCTTGCCTTCAAGGTCATGTGAGTGTCAAACTTTCTAAGCCCTCTTTCCTCATTATGTGCCCTAGAAATTTCATTTTTTTTTCTGATGAGAAGTTCTGAGCCTAACTGTCCTGAATATCAACATTAAGATGGATAAAGACTTTTTCTTCACCCCCCCCCCCGAGAAAAGATAACTAGACAGCAGTTTTTGTAGGATATTTTTTGTTATGTTTCATAAATTATGCAACAGCATTTAATAAGGTATGCCCAGCCATTTAAACAAAATCGTCAGATAGGTTACTTGCCGTTTCCCCTCCATAATTCTTGCCTTCAATATGTCCTGTGAGTGTCAAATTCTCCAAGCCCTCTTAGGTGTCCTAGAAATTTAAATGGGTCACTTTCTGATTTTAAGTGCCCCTTTTCATTAAAATGTTGATTACATACTCCGAACATAACATTCTCAGTATCCTTCTGTAGAGATTTCTGCTGCCTCCCTTTCATCTTTTAGGAGACTATTTAGCATTTTATGCCATATAGGAGGACTGAAGTGAATTCAATTTTCCCCCCTTTCTTTGTTTTTAACAAAATTCTTGTTTTTTAATACTTTGCTTAGCTTTTGGAAGGCATCTTTTGCTATTCAAGTCGAGGCAATAGTGTATTAATACAAGCGCTGAAGTACTGTTGCTACACTCCTAACATTGGAACTTGTGCATATATTCATCTGTATGTGTAATCATTTGCTATCATTTACTTATATTACCTGTATGTTTAACCTTGAGGAAGTTGAAATAGTAAAGAATATCACAACATCCTGTCAGTATAATATATGAAGGCTGTTGAAAAATTCTCAGCCTAACCAAGATAAGATTAAAAAATTTGTTGTTTGTTTATTCAGTCAGATTTTGGTTCACTGGAATAGTGAGAAGTGAGTATGTTTAATATTGAGTATTTAATCAGAGCATAAAGTGTCAAGTCATTCCCCATGCTGGCTAAACAAACGACAAACAGGGGACAAAGCTGATGGGCCTATATGTTACAAGTAAGCTTGTCATCTGGAAAGGCGTGGTGCGGATGGCATACTTGTGCTTACATGGCTGATGGACAAGCCTTGTTGAAAGGGAAATTTGACTTCATTGGGAGCAAGGTTGTTGCCGAAATGTTTACAGCTAGGTGGGGTAGTGCTTTTGTCGCTTCACAGTTCAGTGAGAGTCTTCATTGTGATTTAGAGGGATTGTCCAGGCTGCATTTCTTTATAATTATACAAATATTTTTTTTCACTATTTCTTTGTTTGCTTGATCATTGGCTTCTCTGAATTGCATACTAATGAGTGGAGGTGTATATATATATATATATATATATATATATATATATATATATATATATATATATATATATATATATAAATAAAATAAGAACAGTAAGATCTACAATCTGGTGTTCTAAGTAATTATTTTTAATTTTAAAGGACAGTGCTCAATACAGAAGAGCATACTATTATAATTATTTTAAAAATATGGTTCCATTGCTACACAGGACATTACCAGGTTTCAAAACAGAAACTAAAATTTTAAATTTAATTATAAAATTAAATTTAAAATCCAGAGCTCCTTTCAATTTTGAAGCAATTTTTGGAATAACCTATTAAAAAATTTACTTCATCCAAAAATCGCTTGAGAATGAAAATATGGATTTTAAATTTAATTTTATAGCTTAAAAGTTTATTTTCTGTTTTGGAACCATATTTTTAAAATAGAAAATTTTATATATATATATATATATATATATATATATATATATATATATATATATAGTGTGTGTATTTAATATATTTTCTGCTTAGATGTTATTTTACAGATACAATTTAAGTAAATGCTGTTTTTAATTAAACAGTATTAATTACATTTACCAGACTATAATTACATATGCACACACACACACAGAAAGCATATATATATATATATATATATACACAAGAATTACTTATTGTCCATATAAATCCTTGATGTTATGTTCATAACTCCAGTTTTGTGGTACAGTGTCCACTTTTCAAGAGGTTAATCTGTATATTAAATATTTACAATTCTAATATCTTTTCCTTTTCAATTTTAATATATAACTTACATACAGTGTCTATAAAGTCTTTTTACAATTTAAAAAATATATTATACTGCAATTGATGAGATTTCTTAAAGTTGATAATCACATTGCATTTGTATATTTCACACATACTGTTGATGAAAGAGATACTATTAAATTAAACTGCTAAAAAAAAAAAAAAAAAAAAAAAAAAAAAAAAAAATGGCTACTCTTTAAGAAAATGCACAATTTGTGTTATGGTTTATTGAAACAAGATTGGATACACACACTTAGCAAAACTACAGAACTTCTTTCTATGTTAAAGACATCAAATAAAGCTATATGACATCACTGATGCCATTGCCACCATTAATGATACAGTGAACATGGCAAGAAATCGAGTAATGTGCTTTGTGTGACTAATGGTGACCATATAGAGGTGTATTAGTTAAAAAAAATTAAGAAAAAAAAAGCTTCAATATCCACACTTCATTTTGTAACAATATTTTGACATATTAACTTGGACGTTTGCTTTTGTAATAATTTTTTTAAACTGTAAACATAATCTATGAACACACTGTGTGTGTGTGTGTGTGTATATATATATATATATTTTTGTGACTGGTGGGGATAATTCCAAGGAGGATATAAATCCAGGCAGAGCTCAATGTAAACTACAGAGCATAATAAAAATAATTATGAAGAAGAAGACCTTAAAGATTCATTTCAGTTATATCAAAATATTCAGCTCTTCAGACCAGAAAAAGATATGAAGATATAGATATTCACAAAATAAATTATAACCAAAATGAATTTTTAAGGTTTTCTTCTTCATAATTATATATATCACACAAAACCTTTTGAACCAGCGATTGGAAATTATGTCCTGTTGTATACATACTGAAAAGTTCCTTTTGAGTTAATATGAAGTGGAATAAAAAGAATGTATATTTAACACACCAATACATTTCCAATACACTTTATTTTCACCTCCTCCTCATGTGCGCTTATTCATTCATTTATTTTTAAAATAAAGCATTCATAAATTCTTTATTTTTCAAAAATAAGTTGCTTAGGAAATCAATTGACTGAAATCAGAAAAAAAAAAAAAAAAAAAAAAAAAAAAAAATCGAAAGGTAACCAAGGTAGAGGAATCAGTTGTGTGTGTGTGTGTGTGCGCACACAGAGATATGTACATAAATTGAGTGCTCTGGCTGTTGATTTGGTGTTTATATATGTCACGTATATAATTTGTTAAAAGATTAGTTTAGGGGTAGAGTCTACGATTGATGTTAAATTGGTCAGGTTTTGATCCCGTCTTGAAGCAATTGCTACACTGATGAGCTGTGATACAGCGAAACAGTTTTGTGTGTGCATATATATATATATATATATACACACACACACAAATAAATAAATTTAGGAAATCAGCCGATTCCACTACCTTGGTTACAACCTTTCAGTTTCTTCATCTGATTTCAGTCCATCTTGTGGGGGTGTTTAGCTACTCCACAACAATAACTAAGCTTATCAACTGGATTCTGATGACTAGAACATGTAACAGGATTTGACCAGAAATAGGGCAAGAACAGTGAGGCTTTGTTAAAGAAATGTGATCTTTATGATCAGAAAGTTATCAGAGCAAGCAATACAAAGGCTGAAAGATTACATTCCACAGATTACCCAAGAGCATTTGATAAGAGACGAGTGATATGAACTACTATGAAAACTTCATTTATATGAGAAAGTTATTAAAATAATCCAAAATATTTACTAGAAACAAATCACCTGCATAGAGAGAGAAAATGAGTTGAACAAGTACAGAAAAATAGAAAAATGAAGATTTCCTAATGTGCAACATCACTGCCATTTTATTTACTACTAGACTACCTGTGATCCATTCGGTCACTGATGGTTTAGGTTATAAAACAATTGAAGTTGATTTCAACATCAAAAAAAATTGTCTGTTTGAAGAAAGTTGATTGGTCCTCTTTCAGCATTATTTTGAGACTATCTGTACAGCTGGCCACTCATATTCAATGATACCATCTACTATGATGGCTAACTAATCCCTATTACAGACGCTTGCTCAGGCGCATTTGTGTTTGTTCAACACCCACAGAGCCCACCTGTGGTTTATACTGCAACCCTGCTTAGCAGACCTTAGTTACAGTTTCTGGGAAAGAGGGTGTTATCTAGCATGATCAACAATTTGAACAAGGCCAGCATGCTCAAGCCTTCAGGCCCTGCTGACTTGTAACTTCATGCTAGCACAACCCCCCACCAAAGGTTCCGTCTACCAAATTTCACTCACAAGGCTTGGGTCAACTCATGAAAGGGTGCCATATCCTGGGATTGACTCCTCCAGTCTGATAACATCAAGAAGTTACCTTCCTGACAAATCGATCATCGTGAGATTCGAATACAGATCTCATGGTCAGAATATGAACATTCTAACCCCTCAGCCATGCGAGACTATCTGTACTAAACATGTCTCATTCATTCTAAGGCTAGTCACCACTGACGTAACAAGTTTTCACAGTGTGCTAAGGATCAGTACCATATTTGTGCCATATAATTATATAATAATGATCCAAGAAAATATTTGAATATTTGTAGTATTATTCACTTATACCAGAAAAATATAATAAAATATTATATTGATTTTGTAAACAAGTAATTCTAAAAATTAAAATGAATATGTTATCGTGGCAGTCGCCTGTGGTGTGGAGTGTGGGTACTGTTCACTTTGTTTTCTGGAAACTCCCTATCTATTGGTAGCCAATGGTTCGCGTACTGCACTGGTACACATACCACACTTTGAGTAGCACTGTTTTAACAGATGTCAAAATTGTTGCACAGAAATTCAAAATTGCATTGAAATAGTGAAAGATGTCTTCCAAAAGCTAAACAAAATATTAAGAAACAGGAAATTTTCATTAAATACATGGGAAAAAAGTGCTGAATTGCTATGTAATATCAGCCTTCCTTTACGACAGTGAATGCTGGACAATTTTCTCACAGATGAAGAGGAGACTTGACGCAACAGATTTTAAAAGGAAAACGGGACAAACAAACAAAAAAGGACACTTGTAATTAGAATCAGAAGGACACTCGTCGAAATTTCTAGAACAAACAATGAAGAAAAATGGCTTGGAGAATTTAACATTAACAGGCCATACCGAGGAGCAGAAGGAAACATTAAGTAACCTACTCAATGTGCTTGTGTAAATGGATGGCAAGAATACAGACTAGAGGTATAGTAAGGTAACAAATATTGCTTAGAGCTATGAAGGATAGGAAGTCAGGTCCTGGTAGTATATTATAGTAACCATTGCATTTTTTTACTATAATTTTTTAGCAATACGCTTATGTGTGCTGAAATCCTCACAGTATTTAACATGATTGAAGTTATTGCTAGCATTTTTTATCGAGATTTATAAACTATGTTTCATTCAATTTTGCAAACCAATCGATGAAAATTGAATAAAGTGATTTGTCGAGAAAAATACTTTGACAAAATCCCTACTTCGTGGCTTAATAATTTCTTTAATTTTATGGGATGTCATGGTAAGCAATTTTTTTTTTTTTTTTAGAAAATTTTTTTCTTTTTCCATTTTCAGAGCAAAGAATAAATTCTTAGGATTTCTTACTCTTGAGCATGCATCATAAAACAGGCCATATGTAAATATTACTTTCTGGAGCCAAATTCCAACTTTTTGAAGCATTTGGCCTTGTGATTTGTTTATAGTTTTTGCAACTGCACAACAAACTGGAAACTGGATTCTGGTATATATAAAAAATTTAAAAAGATATACAAAAGATAATATTGCATTTTTACTAAATGAATATTTTTTATTTTAATTACTAACTAGTGGGAGTATTTTTTATGTTAATTAATAAAACTTTAAATTTTAGAAAAAAAAATTAATGAAAATTTATTGTACTAAGCTACGCACCCTAGTAAAACCAAATGTAATTTATACCCCCCCTTACCTGTTTGCACTTTCCCACAAAATTTGGTTTTGATCAGTCAATGTATGGCTAGTTTAGAGTGTGTGACATACAGTCAGACTAACAAAAGTCACAGAATTTTATATATAGATTCAGAATAATTTCTTCATCTTTGAATGTTTTTGTTTATATTGCAACATTTTAACTTGTTCAACCTCCAAATCTTCATTGAAAGCCTGTGTATTTAAATGTCAGTTCTTGTTCTGAGGAAGCATGTCCTTCTCTCATAGATACCAACATCTGGTGCCAGTGCCTGACAGCTTTTGGAACTGCCACCACCCAACATGTTTTGAACTTGTGACCTTCAAGTGAATTCGGTGAATTTTAACAGAACTCACCATTTTAGTTGGAGCATGTGTTTGTAACGTCATTTGTTCTTTTGAAATAAAATGGAGTGTTGATTGATCATGGAGTGGGAAAGAGAAGAGAAAAAAATCAAAGTACAAGAATGTGTGTGTATATATATATATATATATATATATATATATATATATATATTTCTTTTTCAACATAAAATGAGTACATATTTAAATAAAAATTGGTAGTGTGTGTGCGTATACATACATATATATATACATATATATATATATGTGTGTGCGTATACATACATACATATATATATATAATGTATATATATGTATATATAATGTATATATATGTATGTATACGCACACACACATACATACATACATACAATATATGAGTATATTCAACTCTCTCCTGTCGATTTCGACGTATGAGGGTCAAGCAGATCAGTTCCCAGGAAACCAACAGCACAAGAGATTTGATTATAGTGGTGAAGGTTTCGTGCAGGACCATCCACACTTTTTGAAGGGCCAAATACAGGGACCTGGTGCACTAAGTGCCACAAGGTCCCCAAACGACCCTCCGCAGGTTTTGAATTCTGAGTTGTCCTTCTCCTAGACCAGTTGCCATCCAAGGCTATAGAACCCAGTCTGTCCTGCTATTTAACCATAGCTGGAAGGAGAAGAAGAGGATTCACACCTCTCCCAAGGGTATTAGCACGTAAGTGAATGTAATGGATTCGACTGGAATTGAACTCGGCTCTGCGATTCCTCAATCCAAGCCGCTATCAATTACTTCACCGTGTATATGTGAGTATATATTATATATATATATATATATATATATATATATATATATATAAAAAAAAATAAATATGTTATGTGTATCAATGAGTAAAACATACTACTAAACCGATTACTTCTAGTTGATTTAAGAAAGTTCCCAATACATAAACTCTAGATCAATTCAAAAATTTTCCTTTAAAAAAAAAAAAAAAAAAAAAAAAAAAAATATAGAAATACCTCACTCACTACTATAGTTTAACCTTTTAGACCTTCAGGCTTGTTGAGCCACCCCCCTACCAATTTTTATTTAAATATGTACTCATTTTATGTTGAAAAAGAAAAAAAAAAAAAAATATATATATATATATATATATATATACACACACACACCCAAGTATATAATTGGTATATACGGAATGAATTCCAATAACCAACAATTACTATTCTTAAAAGAGTGCTCAATACAAAGTAGAGCAGATATAATTATTTTTTATAAAAAAAAAAATTATAACATAAGTATGTTATAAAATCACTACAAAAATAGCCATTTTGTTTCAACACACTGTCTTATCAAGTGATGATGTTGAAAAGATTTATTTTCTTTTCAACATCATCACTTGATACATTACAGAGTGTGTTGAAACAAAATGGCTATTTTTGTAGTGATTTTATAACATACTTATATTATAATTTTTTTATAAAAAAAATAATATATATATATATATATATATATATATATATATATACACACACACACACACACACACAGTGTCCTTGACTTATGCTAGAGATCCATTCCTACACTATGACATGATCCGATTTTTGATGTAGGTCGGAATTCATCTACATAAGCACCCACGAGTCTGCCTTATGCTCGGAAGACATAATGAAGGGTAAAAAATTTCCCAAATCGACACAAATGAGAGATAGCAAATGTAGCAAAATACGGTGTACAGCCAGTGAAGAAACAATGCCATCTTCCTTATATAGCACCCCGTGATGACATTATTGGAGATGTCGTCATAACTGCAAAATACAGTACATTGGGTCTCACGTAACTTGAGGATCTTCCGTATCCTTATTTTTTTTTTTAATTTAATTTTTAGCAATGATAGCCCCCACCTAATAAGGTATTTAATTTGCATATATAATTCCATCAGCAAAAAAAAAAAAAAAAAAAAAACACATCACATCCAATGAAGCCATAAAGGACAAAATAAATCCCACAAAAAGATTTTTCCTCTCTGTCATTAACTTTCCTAGTAAAGACAAAGTAAATCTTAAAAACAGAGACTGTAGGTAACATAAGTTGCTAAATGTGCATAGGGACAACTTAGGTTGCCTGCTCTCAATGTGTGTTTGCTTCTAAGTTTCCTAAAGACATATAAAGTAGAGAAAGCTCATCATTTTGAGTTTTGTTTCAAAAATACATTCTAACCAAATAAATCACTGCTTGCAATTTACTTTCATGGCTTACAAGAGCAACAAAGATCATTCCATCATTTCTGGTTTTATCTTGTCTGCAGTTATTTAAACTTGAGCAATTATACCAAACACTTTATCATTTTGGGGGGAGGGGACATTTTCCAGAAATTGCTTCCTGTCACTCCTTTTAATTCAAAGAGTAATGATTTTGAAAAAAGTGTGTAGGTGTATAACTATTTACTAAGATTAGATTAAGGCCACAATAACTGGGTCAACCAACCTGTTTACCATTACCAAACAGCAAGCACCCATATATAAGCCTCTTACAGGTGCTTAACTTGGAATTTATATACCATTTTAAGCAGAAAGTAATCATGAAATTATGGAACAGGTAAATAACAGAGGGGTGGGGCTGGTGGTGGGATTGACAAAGTCAATAAAAAAACAAAAAAAAAAAAAAACCAGAAATTTTACAATATTTGTTTTCTTTTGCTAAAAACCTAAATAGAGATTTGGTTGGCATCTATATTTTTCCTAACATAGAAGCAATTTTTTTTTTTTCCAAAACTAAGTTTATTCTTGGAGATAAAGAATTTAAGCAATATTAGAAAAACAAACTTCTTTTTTTAATAAATAAGAGAATGAGAGAGATACAAAGCGAAAGAGGGAGACAGAGAGGAGAGAGACAGAAAAATTAAAGAGGGACACAGAGAGAGAGAGACACAAAGCAGGGGAGAGAGGGGAGAGACACACAGGGGAAAGCTAAGAGAGAGAGAGAGAGAGAGACACACACACACACACACAAACAGGGGGGAGAGAGAGAGAGCGAGAGAGAGAGAGAGAGAGACACACAATTTTAAAGAGTTTTTTTAAAGAGAGAGAGAGAGAGAGACAAAGAGAGAGAGAGAGAGAGAGAGAGACAAAAGCGAGAGAGAGAGAGAGAGAGAGAGACACAAAAGAGAGAGAGAAACAAGAGAGAGAGAGACAAATGAGAGAGAGAGAGAGACAAAGTAGAGAGAGAGAGAGAGAGAGAAAAAGAGAGAGAGAGAGAGAGAGACAAAGGAGAGAGAGACAAAGCGAGAGAGAGAAAAGCGAGAGAAACAGAGAGACATAGAGAAAAAACAGAGAGAAAAAAAACAAATGAGACAAGGCAGAATATGAGAAACAGTAATTTGAAAACAAATGACAATTACTATAAACAGTAATTTGAAATTATATATATATTAGAAAAGAAAAAAAATTGAAAATTAGAAAATGCCAACCAGCTCTTGTTTTTTTCTCATCAGAGTTCAATCAATCAAGGAAAAATAAAATATCTGTGCACCATGACCAAAAAAAAAAAAAAAAAAAAAAAAAAAAATGGCGGAAACTGGCTACGAAATTTGTTATTAATAGTCTTCAGCAGATCACATTCCAATTTTCGTCTGAATGTCCTCAAGTCCATTTTCACCGAATCTAAGCAACCGTCTTTGTGTGAACAAAAGTAATGGTTGTTAGGGTCTCAATATGATCAGCTTATAATATAAATATACATCATATGTTATGTCTATTTCATCTCCTCAATTTTTACCTTTTTCTTAGTTGTTGTGCACAGCCATTTTATTTTTCCTCAAATCGAGCTCTGATGAGAGAGAATCAAAAAACCAGTCAGCTTTTTCCAATTTATTTTTTTCTTCCTCTTTTTGAATATATATTTTTCAGATTGCATTCACAGAAATTGCAATTATTTTTTTTCTGTTTATTTCCCCCTCTTTTTTAAAAAAATTAAATATGCCTGTTTCTATAGTATTGCTGAAGTTGATTGTGTTTAATCAATAATGGCATCCAAGTATGATACTTGGGGGGTCGGAATTGATCAGATAAAAAGAATATTAATAATAAAAAGCAAAGACAACCTCTATCCCACAATACACATTTCATAAGCTAAATGCAACAACAATTATGGGACAGAGATAGTATTTATCTTTTTAACAATCGCCGTCTTTGTCGATTCATTTAATTCAACAGAGATATCAATCAGTCAGTTATGTGCCATGCATGATGCAGGCTTAGGCAATCAGGTAACTTTCAATACATGAGTGACAAGACAGTTTTTTTATCCCACAGTAGGATACCATTCCTTTCTGCAGTAGACCAGTCCAAGGCTATAGAACCTGGTCTGTCCTGCTATTTACCCATAGCTGGGGGAGAGAAGAAGAGGATTCATACCAAGGGTATTAACACTTAAGTGAATATCACTTCAGTTATGTGCCATGCGTGATACATGCTAAGACAATCATGTCTCTTTCGATACATGACTGACTAGGCAGATTTTTTTCCTGCAGTAGGTTGCCATTTCTTTCTGTGGTAGACCAGTTGCCATCCATGGCTACAGAACCTAGTCTGTCCTACTATTTACCCATAGGTGGGGGAGAAGATGAGGATTCATACCTTTCCCAAGGGTATTAGCATGTAAGTGAATGTAATGGATTTGACTGGAATTTGAACTTGGCTCTCCAATTCCTCAATCCGAGCTGTTATCCATTACTCCACCATGCCTCTCCTAGATATCAATCATATAGATCAAATATGCAATGAAAATTTCAGGTTAAAATTCAGTTAACTAAACATGTTGGATTATATGCTTCATAATATACATATATATTTACTTGGAAAAAAAAAAAAAAAAAAAGTAATTTAAATATTTTCTCAGAGTGAAATATTGCAGAAAAATAAATAATTCACTTTACAAACATATTTACCTACAAGCAATTTAGAAGATTAACAAATTCAATACAAAAATCAATAAAATTTCAAAAAGTAATCCATTTCTATAATTTAATCATGAAGAAAAAGATGCCTGGAGTATTTTAATTTTAAAATTCTGATTAACGAAAAACATTCCATCATATTAGCTGTAATGAAATTATTTTTTAATAAACTGCATTCCTGCTAAGATCAACAATCGACCAAGAAATGGGAACACCTGAAAGTGCATTTAAATTAAAAGATCTGTTCTGTAATGATTACTCAACTTGATAGGCGACCGATTATTGCAAATGTTTACTTTCACATTTCTGAAAAAAATAAATATGCAATATTTTCATTTTCATCATTAGAATTTTCTGATTACTGAACATTTAACACACTGCATCATTTATAAATATTACTTTCCCCTTTTACTGTACATGGAATCGCCCCAAAATATAGTGTTTTATATATTAGTTCTATAGATTTGAAACTGCAGTAGCCTGGCTCTCAATTTCAGTAAAGATTGTTTTAAGTGTTGCCATAGAAGAATATGACTACACAACCAAGAAATTCAAATTCAACTTGCATTAGCTGGACTAACATTTTGCTTGGTGAAAATAATCACCTAAAGATAAAAACGGATCTGGTTCTCTAATTATTTTTAATAAAATTTCATTTTTACACTGGAGTCATAATTCCCAAAGATATTTGAATCATTGAACTTGTTCTTTATGATGCGTTTCTTTTGGTCTATTCATTCTGTAGTCTTCTTTGGGGGTACCATCCATAAACAAAGAAGCCTCTTCTTCTGGAAAATTGTACATTTGAAGAAGGTTGTAGAATGAATACGTCAAAACATTGGAGGACATTAATGGTCTTGGAATGATGATTTTTCAAAATCATAAAAGCTCGTATCTATATGGATTGTACATGAAAAGGTGGTTATAGGAGGAGCTGGTGAAAATATTCTGGTAATGACAAAGGTAACAAAACCAGGGGTCAAAGTTTATGTTGTACTAAAATAACAGTTTGGGTTGACTTTTTTTTTTTAAAGAGATGCCAGAAATATGCAACACTTAATTAAAATTATATTCTGAACAACTAATTTCTAAATAATTAAAAAAAAAAAAACTTACACCATATGTACTTTTAATAAATGGAATACACACAAACATATATGAAAATAAAACAAAAGAAAAAGAAACAAAACAAGTAGAAAACTTAAGTGCTTCTGATTAAACTGTTGAATGAAAAAAAAAAGAACATTGATAGACTTAAATTTAGCCATTTGCTTTATTTATATCTACAAATGGGAAAAACATTATCTATATTAAGAACTAATTTCCTTTTAATGAACAAAGCAAGAAAACTTTGAATGAAAAGACTTGAATGAACTATTAACAAACAACATTTATATATTACATTTTCTGCTCATCATAAAATAGATTAAAAATACAAGGAGAATCTTTTTTTTTAAATAATAAACATTGAAAAATTTAGTCACAAGAGAAAAACAAATAAATGAAAATTATTCTTTTTTTCTGGTAAAAACTTAATTTTTTGATTGTGAATAATTGAATGCATTAATATACTTATATACAATATACTTTATATAGAAAATGCATGTGAAGGCATAATTTTATTATATTTTATATAATATAATTTAAATAATACATAATTTAAAATAATATATAATATTTTATATGTATTATATATATTTTATTATATTTTTATAATTATTTTAATCATTTCACATCAAGCAAAGTAATAAAGCCACAAAGAGTTACCGAGTGTAAAAGAATATTAAAAAATGAAAATGTTATAAAGAAGAAAGAATAGAAATTAAGAACACAGAAGATAACGGTTGATATTTAAATTTTGGAAACCACTTTTGACTGGAGTGGAAGAGAGTTCTACAAATGAGAAGGGTTTTATTTCTTAAACAATGGTGTTTTTATTATGTTGTTTAGTATTATTAATTATAAAGTTAAAAAAAAAGAAAAAAAAAAAAGAAAAAGAAAAACATTTTGAATTTAGGACAGTTTAAATTTTTTTTTTTAAATGTTTTTCTGGATGGTTCTGGAAGAGTGTGAAAAATTTAGTCTCGAGTCCCTGTTCAAATAATTCTTAAAATTTTCTAAAATTATAGATAGTATCATAAATCATATTTTGATCTAAGATTATTTTCTTTGGTGATATTAGAAGAAATTTATGCTGAAAAGAACAAGATTAGTCACAAAAATGTGCAGAAATTAACAACAATTAAACAAGTTTAAACACAACAGGCTTAAAACAATACCCCCTTCCTCTTATCTGACATATATTTAACTCATACGACAACTGCCTGGAAAAGATTCCGACTTATTAAAACAAGAATTAGTCATATTTTCACGTGGTAAACAAACTAGAAATTTGACTCTGAAACTCATTATAACTTAATTTGACTGAGAAAAATGTCCTCTTTTTTTAAATTAGCATTTCTAGTTTATCTGAGGAGTATTTTTCATTGCGAAATGTTAGTTGGACCCCAGAGAACAAACTGTTCTCTTTGAAATGTAAGAATTTTAGAGTAAAATTCTAAGAAATCATATATAGTTACATAAATTTTAAACTCTGAATAGATTGATTGATCATTTTTATGGCTTAACTTTTTGCAGGTTATTTAAAGCCAGTAAATATTTTTAGATAAAAATTTTTTGGAGATGATAATGATTTACTGATACAAGTCCTGATTAATCTATAGCTGTGTGGGGAGGGGGAGAAGAGGTGGATTCATGCCTTTCCCAAGGTTATTTGCATGTAAATGAAGAGAGAGAGAGACAAAAAAACAGAGAGAGAGAGAGAGAGAGACAAAAACTGAAAGACTGAGAAGTGAGAGAGACAGACAGAGAATTACTTTAAACTTTATTTTTAGTGGATACATCTACTTGAGATGATATCATTGAGAGTGAGACCAACCAAAGGTTCCACATTACCAAGAACTAACGAGTCTTTGGTAATGTGGGGGGGGGTGCATTGGTTGGAAAGCCACCATCATAGATATTAAGGCCAACATGAAAGAGAACAATCTTATCAGGACATTCAGTTGCTTCCAAGGTGACACAGATGCTGCCCTGAAAGGCTGAGGACAGCCTTATTAAATAATCTTTTTCATGTTTTTTTTTCTAAGTTCAACAGGTGTGAATTCTTTTTTTATTGAATATATCTTTCGTTATATTAAATTTTGTTCATAATTACCTGACACACCTTGTATATAGCTGATGTGTGCAGGTGTTTGCAAAAATATGTGAAACCATGACTAGCACGTGTCTTATATCTTGACCAACCTAACAGTTCTTCATTAATGGAGATAATTAATTTGCATATTTGGTTTCAAAAGTTAGCTTTTAAAAATTAAGTTTTATTATCCGCTTCCGGTCTCTTTGTTATTTCTATAAATGAGAAATTCTTTCCTGAATGTGGTAACCACCTTAGCATTTAGATCACAGTTTTTTTTGGGGGGAGTAAGGATCAAAGAGATATAAGTAACGTTGATATTTGTTAGTATATTTTTAAAATTTAACATCTTATAACCTGGCACAAACGCAAAAAATAGATAATTAACAAAAGCCAGCTATCATACGAAAAAGGCATATCATAAAAGAGTAGAAAGGTATTGTGTTGAAATTTCTTTGAACATTGTAAATTTCTACTCATTCTTATTTTCTTTTCAGTATAAATTTCTTCCACTGATATCACCAAAGAAAATAATATCTTAGGTCAAAGCATAAAAATGACACCATGTATAAAATTAGACATAATTATCACTTTAAGAGTGAAGCACTGTGTTTTAGATAAATTCAATAATAATCTGTATTTAACTTCCTTTTCTTTTTAAATCTTGACCCCAAGCAAAAAAAAAAAAAAAAAAAAAAAAGCCACCAAGACAGAAGGCGTGTAAGAATAAGAAAAGACCATAAGAAAAGAGAAACATTAGCAAACATAGGCCTTCTTGTCCCCACTCCCTCAAATAAATAAATAAATGGAGTATCAAAAGGATGGGTTTTTCCTGCATTACATTTAGCTTTTATTTTAAGCAATGATTAGAATTGTAATAAGACCTAAACATATCCAAGTTAATTTATATATTATACAAAGATAAAACTTATTTATTAGATTCTTTACTGGAATGGTTGGTAAAACATCAGCTAAATTCCAGTTGATTCACATATTTTAATAATTTAGCAAATGTTTATAAATTTATGAATAAAAAATTTCTTTATAAATTGGTAAATGATAAATATTGCATTGCATTAGTTTTAATACAATTGTATTAGCTTTTAAAATGTTGTAAATATAAAATTATTCTTGCAAAAAAAAAAAAAAAATCAAATAAATATAGTTTAATATTTTTGTAGTAAATTCTCAAGAAAAAAAAAAAAAAGATGTGTAAATTCACTTTTATATGTTTAGGTTTTATTCCAATTCTAATCATTGCTTTTTAAAACAATAAATATTTTCAAAAAGTGAAGGTAGTTAAAAAAAAAAAAAAAAAAAAAAAATTAAAAATTAAAAAAAATAGGTGGTCTCATGGAAAAAACTGACCCACTGAGACACCATTTTACCATGTTTTTTGTGGACGTGAAGATCCATGTTTGCCAAAACATTAAGGAAAAAGAATAATAAAGGAAGAGGAATCAAGAAGACAGTAGATAACGATTGACATTGCATTTAAATTTTTGAAGATCAAAGTTGGCTGGAAAGCATGAAGCCGGAAGAGAGGCGAAAAGAATAATAAAGGAAGAGGAATCAAGAAGACAGGATAACGATTGACATTGCATTTAAATTTTGAAGATCAAATTTGGCTGGAAACATGAAGCCGGAAGAGAGTTTGCGAGAAGTGAGAACAATAAATTTAAATTTTAGAAGATTGACATTGCATTTAAATTTTTGAAGATCAAAGTTGGCTGGAAAGCATGAAGAGAAAGAGTTCCACAGGCGAGAAGTGAGAACAATAAAGGAAGAGGAATCAAGAAGACAGTAGATAACGATTGACATTGCATTTAAATTTTTGAAGATCAAAGTTGGCTGAAAGAAAGCAGGCGAGAAGTGAGAACAATAAAGGAAGAGGAATCAAGAAGACAGTAGATAACGATTGACATTGCGGAAGGAAGAGTTAACGATTGACATTGCATTTAAATTTTTGAAGATCAAAGTTGGCTGGAAAGCATGAAGAACAATAAAGGAAGAGGAATAAAGGAAAGGAATCAAGAAGATAGATACGATTGACATTGCATTTAAATTTTGAAGAACAAAGTTGGCTGGAAAGCATGAAGGCGGAAGAGAGTTCCACAGGTGAGAAGTGAGAACAATAAAGGAAGAGGAATCAAAAGACAGTAGATAACGATTGATTGCATTTTGTTTTGAAATCAAAGTTGGCTGGAAAGATGAAGCTGGAAGAGAGTTGGCTGAGAACAATAAAGGAAGAGGAATCAAGAAGACAGTAGATAAGATTGACATTGCATTTAAATTTTTGAAGAGTTCTGGAAAGCAGTGGGAGAAGTGAGAAACAATAAAGGAAGAGGAATCAAGAAGACAGTAGATAACGATTGACATTGCATTTAAATTTTGAAGACCAAAGTTGGCTGGAAAGCATGAAGCCGGAAGAGAGTTCCACAGGTGAGAAGTGAGAACGATAAAGGAAGAGGAATCAAAAGATAGACAATATTGACATTGTATTTAAATTTTTAGTTTGGCTGGAAGAGAGTTCCATGGAGCTGGAACAATAAAGGAAGAGAATCAAAAAGTCCCACATTTATATTAAATTTCTGGAGAAGTTGGTGAAAGCATGAAGCCAGAAGAGAGTTCCACAGGTCGAGAAGTGAGAAGGAAGAGGAATCAAGAAGACAGTAGATAACAATTGACATTGCATTTAAAGAAAACCAAATTTTCATGAAGCCGGGAAGAGAGTTCCACAAGTGAGAACTTGATGAGACATTAGACATTGTCATCAATCTATGGTTGAGGCCAAGTGAGAAGTGTGAGAGAAGAAACAGTTAGGGTTGCATATAGCCAATTCAACCCTAACTTGATGAGACATTGTCATCAATCTCGTGTTGGCCTTAAATTCATAACGTACCCTAATGGAAAAATGATCTGAACAATTACCATGAAAGTACTTATAGAAAAGGCACAGGGAAGCTACATTACGATGGTAGAAAAGTGACTGAAGACAAGATGCCAGGTCAGGACCAATAATATTGTGGCTTCTTTGGATTTTATGGAGAATCTCTAAATACACACAAGAGCACCAGACCATACATGGCAGAAACATTCAAAGCGTGGACGAATGGTAGACTTATAAATATTCCATTTAATTTTTGATGTTTTTGTTACAGTGTCAATTGAAAGGCCCAAAACTGTTAATGAAGCAAGTATTAACATCAATGGAAGAACTCTTGAGTCAACATCCAGCTAACTAGAGGCAGTATCTCAATAAACCACCATTAAGAAGGCAATGGGAAACCACTCCACTATCAATTCCAAGAAATACTACAACCAAATAACAAACAAAATATGAAACTTAATAGCGCAAAGGGGGTTAAGTCTATGGGAATGTCACCTGACCATTATACAGTGACTGTTAGCATAAACGGCGAAAGGGGGATAAAATTCCTTGGAACTGATCCCTTGCCTGGACATGTACGACAGGTGTCACCTGATAGTCATCCAGCAACTGTTCACATCAAACAAAAAAATAACTCTCAGGATATGGAATGTTAAAATGTTAAACAATTGCGGCCAGCTGGAGAATGCAAAACAGGAGAGGAATAGGTTAAATATCAACATTTTAGAAGTATGTGAAACTAGGTGGCTAAACTACAGAAATTTTGCCAGTGACAACCACAGGATTATATATGCAGGCAGAGAGAAAAGTGAAAAAGGAGTGGGACTGATATTAGATCAAGACATGAAGAAATGCACTCTGGGTTACTGTCAGTTATCTGAAAGAATTCTTGTAGGTAAACTGAAAGGAAAGCCTTTCGACATATCTATTATAATTGTGTATACACCAACAACACAAAATATAGAAGAATAAGTTGAATCTTTCTACTCCATTATAGACAACACCAAGGCTCAGTGTAAAACACAAGATATAATTATCATGGGAGACCTGAATGCCAAAGTAGGCAAGGAGAAAGATGGTGAAATAACTGACAAATTCACACTAGGTACCACAACAGACATGGAGAAAATGGATCCAATGGGGTACAGCCAATGACCAGGTAATAGCCAACACTGGGTCCCAAGAAGATCCAACATGATTATAGACACAGAAGCCCAGGAGGAGAAACTAAAAACTAAATTGATTGACTATCAAAAAGAGATTTAGTGCAAAATCTATTCATGTGCCAACTGCAAAAGTGATCACTTGTTATATGTAAACTAAGAATGAAACTATGGAAACAGAAGAAGCCTAACGCAGCATCCAAATTGCAATACAACAGACTCCTGAACGACCTGACCCTGAAGGAATAATATATAGACAGTATGAAAAGAAGATATGAGGGACAAAATTGAAATGGAAAAACAAAGTAGGACACTAAGACGAGCTTTAGTGACATCAGCAAACAAGATCATCTCAAAATGTAAATTACAGGTCGGGGATACGAAAATCAATCTGGTACAGAAATTTAAATATCTGTAAAGTATTCTAAAGGAGGATGGAAAGTGCAACACTGAGACATGAAGATGTACTGGTATGGTCAAAGACAGAAAATTTTTGTTAGAAACAAAGAAAATAGTACTGAACTGTTATGCAATATGTCCTCCGGTATAGCAATGAATGCTGAACAATCTCCTCAAAGAGGAAGAGGAGACTTGAAGCAATAGAAAACATCAGGAAATCTCTTGACAAGTCAACCATGTTGAGATTCAAATCTGGGTCTTATGGTGAGAAAGCAAGCATTCTAACCACTTGGCCATGTGCCTATATAACAGCATTTATAAGGAGAGTAAAATGAAGGATTCCTTTTTCACTGATTGGAGTAAACTCACAAAGTCATGAATAAAGTTATTCACAACTGTTTAGTAAAAGCATGGCTGTTTTAAATTCATCCACATAACTAAAACTCATATGGATGACATTAAAACAGTAACTTGCTTCTACTTGGACTAACACTGAAATGTCTACTTTACAATCCTTATTGTCAATAATTAATTACTGCTTTATTCACTTTTATTCAAGGTTCATTTTCCGCGACATTGTCATAAATATTAACATCGAAGCAATTAGTACAGTAATAGTGATTAGTGGATTCATTTTCTTTTTACAGTTTATCAACCCTTTGTGGGTTATTTAAAGCCAAGACATTTTGGAATTTTTCTTTTTTAATCAATTCATCCCAATCAAGGTGATAATGCCATTAAGATGCAAGAAGTTACTGGAATGAAAGAGAATATGAAAGACTTTAGAAGGAAATGGAAACTAAATTCTAAACAGAAAACAATGGATAAACCTCTACTCCTGTTCAAAAGATGGGAGAAGAGTGTGAACCAGACGATAGTCAAACTTAGCGGCCTGACAATTGTGCTCAGCATGAAACAGCCTGTCGTCTTCGAGTGTAGACCTCAATGTTCACTCTTATATTTACATACGCTCTATCTTTGATATTGAGTACTTTATCCCATAAATATAGCACATCTTATATATATACACACACACACACACAGTTTTTTATGAGTGAATATTACAGTAACAAATTTTTTCAAAATAATTTTTTTTTTCTATTATTGAACCCATTGGTTTGGAGGGGGGGGTTCCATACTTTTCCCAAGGGAAAGTAAATGCTCAACTGGAATTTGAATTCTCCAATTTCTCGCTCCAATCAAGGAACATGATGAAAAATAGTCTGTCGTGGTAGAGGCACGTGTGTGTGTGGGGGGGGGGTCTTTATTGCAAAGTGAAATTGCTTTGCTCAACAAACGTTGGGGGGAGTGGAGGAGGGGTGTTGGAATAAAAATATTATCCCCGCATGTGCATTAATAAAAAGAGAAACTAGCCTTAGAATTGATTCCAAACAATATCTGTTACCATATTTCAGTACGACATGATAGAGGGGGAATATTGCATCTCAAAACTTCCCCCTGGGTACAATATACATACCAAATTTGAGAGGTCTACTGAAATTATTTGGCTGTGTATAGTGAATAGGCCCTTACATATATACACACACACACACTAAACGGATAACACCTACAACTAAACACAAAGTTCTGGAAAAAAAAAAAAAAAAAAATGTAGAACACAACAACACCAAAGTCATCAAAACCTAACCATTAACACTACTTGTACTATTACCAACAGTACCACCACACCCACTAACACAATCACCACTATAACAATCAACACCACTACCATCACTCCTACCACTCTAGGATCAATCACCTCATAACCATCTCCTCTACCATTAGTACTGCTTTTTAATACTGTCTTTTTTTATCATCATCATTATTATTATTGTTACATTATCTGTATTATCATCATCATGGTTATCACAGCTATTATAATAATAGCTCTGTTATATTAAATTGAGCACTATTTTATTAACACCGGTACTATGTGTGACATCACATATTTTAAAATGAATTTTTTATTAATCCAATAGATTTTTATCACTTTAAACATTATTTTTAGTGGATACTTTTATTTGAGTAGATGCTCCGTTTAATGGCAACTCCCTTTGCCCTGAGAGATGCAGGTTTGAATTCTGCCAAAGAACATAAGTTTTTCTTTAATATGATTTCTTGAACATCGAAACCAATAGACGAAAATAAACATACTATTTAATAAATTAATGAAGCTTCTACTCAAAATACAAGTACCCACTAAAACTAAAAAAATTTTATATATGTGTGAGTGTGAATATATAGAAAATAGGAAAGAACTGGTTAGGTAAATAATCCAAAGTTTCTTAGTATTTTTGTTATTATTTTTAAAAAAATAGTGCTCGATACAAAAGTAGAGCATAAATATAATTATTTAAAAATATGATTCCAACTCGCAACATAAGAGGTCTCATGTTTCAAAACAAGAGCCGAAAACTTCAATATAATTATTTGAATTAAATTGAATTAAAGTAAGCTCTGTTCCATCTTCAAGCGAGATTTTTTTTGGAATAACTTATTTCTGAAATTTATGTGTTTTAATAGTATATTCATAATTGAAATCAAAATTTCCATGGTAACAGCCAAGGTGGATTGTTTAAAATAGGTAGGGGTGTGTTGGGTGTTAATAATAAGTATCAGTATAGAGTTACTTTCATAGATGTCAAATCAGGGTAAGGTGGGGGTGTCTAAATTTGAAACAGAAGATGTTTTCGCCAAGTCTGTTTATGTGTCTATGGAGATTTATTTATTATTTTTTTTATGAAAGGGATTTGTGCATATAAAAACTGCCATAACATTTGTTTTTTGACAACCTCATAAAGGGTTATCTTTTTTTGTAGGGTATTTAAACTATTTATTTGAGCTATGGATTATAAAAGTTATTATACTGTATGTTTGTTTTTAGCTAATTATTCAGTGCATAAATTTGATGATGTCGGCAAAAAACCGTTAACTCATGTCTATTGTTTAATAGATTTTTATTATTTAGAAACTTAATAATGTGCAGTTTCTCATGGAGGCACAAAGGGCATGGGTCATCCCAAGCTTTACAAGTTCTAGTCCTATTTATAATTTTCCATTTTACTTTAGGTGTTCTATTTCCTTTAGATGCCAAAAATATTTAGATAGGGAAGTCTGATTTATTTATATTGTTGAAAGAGCACTTATGCTGCCTCCATCTGGCTTTAAAATCATTCTTCGTGGACCCAATGTATATCATATTAGTATTAGGACTCTCAGTGGATGATATAGTACATTGGTATACCACAGATTTGATGCAGCATTTATTTTCTAATGGGCAGTCTTCTGGGTTTCTACAATCACATAATTTTTCACTGTTATTGTCCGATTTAAGTGTAGGGTTCTTATTAATACTATTCAGGCACGGGGGTTTGTTCAAGATTTTATTATAAAAAAGGTCATCATAACAACCAGAAAAAAGCCAACTATGCCAACGTGCCTTACCGTCCTGCTGACTATATCCGTGTTTGCAACAAGGTTTGTATATGTAGATCAAGGTGGTATGCAAAAGAGTCGTAGGAGGCAAGAAGGTCCACTCAAGCCAATCAAGGGTACAGAATTTATCTGTCATATGCTTCACACCTATGGAATCAAATGTGTGTCCCAAGAGTTATCTTCAGGCCAGGGACATCAAAACGAAATGAAAGCCATCACATGAGATGCAAGGGAGTGGCCCTCATCGGAGTAAGATGTGACATTTACCATATATATTTTAAGACATTTTTATGTTTACACATTCTTTTTATAGATACAAATATTTAAGTAAATGCTCTGTTTATAATAAACAGTATTAAACAACATTTACCAGCCTGAATGTCCGAGAAATTTTCATAGAAAATATGCGTCCTCCGACAGGAATCGAACCTGTATCCTACACAGAACTGTCAATATAGCCTGACGTGCTTCACCGATTTAGCATTTCAATTAGCAAGGTTGATTTTACTGTTTTTAAATTACAATTCTCTATGATTTTCTCTCGTACATTCATATCTGCTCCATGAGTATCCAAGTGTAAACAAATGACATCACAGCATACTGCTGCTGTATGCAATAGACAACTACAGAACTCAAAATTGATCGCTGCATTTAAGTATTGCATTAATACCTAAGCTTACCTTTTAAAAGTTCAACGATAATTCTTCTGCCACCAGACAATTTAATGTATGTAGGTCCTTACTTTCTATACAAACAAGTATTTTTATTTCATGGTTGACTTTCGCAATTAATTTCAATTATTCCCAGATTTATTTCCAAGATATAAAAACTTGTCATAGAATAAAATTTTTCACAAGAAAAAAAAAAAAACACCACAGTAATGAAAACATGGGAATCCAAAATTCCTGTAACATGATCTACTGAAAATTAGAGAGTTGTATCCTTTTAATTTTCAATCAATATATATATATATATATATATATATATATATATATAACCAATTCACCACAAGCAAGACAGGAGTATCGGGGGGGGTATGGAAAGTGAAACTGAGAGAAAAGTGTGTTGTGTAGGTGGGGTATTGAAGGAAATGAAAAAGGACAGGGATCAAAGGCAATTTACGTTGCATTTAAATCTTTGAAGAATGTAGTTATCAGGGAAGCAAGCAAGAGGAAGTGAGTTCCAATGTCAGGAAGTGCAAGAAAAAAAAACTGTTGGAGT
The DNA here is from genome assembly GCA_903632075.3 of Acanthosepion pharaonis. Lineage (NCBI taxonomy): Eukaryota > Metazoa > Mollusca > Cephalopoda > Sepiida > Sepiidae > Acanthosepion > Acanthosepion pharaonis. Next base: position 477,067 of record CAHIKZ030000488.1, read on the forward strand.
AAAAGTCGCAGTTACATCTAACTATTTCAACAGTAAATAGATGCTATTTAACTATTTCAACAGTAAATAGATGCTATTTAACTATTTCAACAGTGAATAGATGCTATTTAACTATTTCAACAGTAAATAGATGCTATTTAACTATTTCAACAGTAAATAGATGCTATTTAACTATTTCAACAGTAAATAGATGCTATTTAACTATTTCAACAGTAAATAGATGCTATTTAACTATTTCAACAGTAAATAGATGCTATTTAACTATTTCAACAGTAAATAGATGCTATTTAACTATTTCAACAGTAAATAGATGCTATTTAACTATTTCAACAGTAAATAGATGCTATTTAACTATTTCAACAGTAAATAGATGCTATTTAACTATTTCAACAGTAAATAGATGCTATTTAACTATTTCAACAGTAAACACATTTAAATTCAGGTAGTCGGAGCACCAGGGGAAAAAAAGCTTGTCAGAGCAGTAGCCATGAAAATATTTGTAGAAAAGACAGAGGGAAGCCAGATCACATCAGTGAGAAAATGTCTGAAGTCAAGAAGCCTATTCAGGACTGATTACATTAAAAATCCTTCTTTGAATCTTGTCAAGAACTTTGAAATGAATGGTGGGGGCACAAGACCAGATATTGCAACAGTATTCGATGCAAGGACAAATGGTAGATTGTAGATGTACAAGATGGACTGACAAGAAATACCTTCTGGCGCGACACAGTGAACCAAATTTCTTTGCAGCAGATGTAGCTATTGATTCAATGTAGTTGTTCAGTTTCAAGTCAGTTGAAAACGTGAGGCCAAGAAGGTGTAATCAGACGCTCTTATGGAGACGAGTATCAACCAAGGTGAGGTGGGGCGTGCAGTAACATCTCTTTATGGTGGTTGAGAGCAGTTTAGTTCTGGAGGCATTAATATTTACAAGCCATTTCCTGCCCCAATCAATCACACATATATATATATATATATATATATATATATATATATATATATATATATATATATATATATAGTAAAGGTAATAAATCCATTGGTATACAATCCAAGTGGATCCTATTAATATAAAATATTAAAATTGATAAAAAAACAAAAAACAAAAAAAAACAAAAAACAAAAAAAAACAAAAAAACTCAATGTATTTATTATAACAGAACCAATAAATAGTATTACACACCAAAATTACCTCATATGGGGGTAGGGGATAGTTCTGTTGATGTAGAGAGACTGTATACAGTGGAGGTACTATACAGTATAAATTCACCAAACTTTGTGAGTAATATATATATAATATATATATTGGATATATATATTTATATATATATTCATATATATGGTTGATAGACAAAGTTACATATATATATATATATATATATATATATATATATATATATATATATACACACACACAGTGAATTTGTACTACCACCACTATATACAGGCACTGTATGTGTCTAACAACATATGTGAATATATATATATATATATATATATATATTACTGTCCACCTCATACAGACCCCAAGAAACATTCAAGGGCGAGTCACCGACTTAAATTTGTTGTAAAGAGAAGCAGAAGAGGTGCATATCAGTAACATGTATAACAGTTGATCCTAGACTTGAAGAGGTTAAGATTCTAGTGACCGAAGAAGCATCTTTTCGGGGGGGGGGTCTGTTGCCCAAAGTGACAGTTCTAGGAAAAAAGCTATCCGAGTGGAACTTTCTCTTTTATCAAAGGAACATGAAAGGAATGAGGAAAAGTTGATGCCGTCTGCATGCAACCGTGAATCCCAGATGCTGCAGGTTACCCCTCCACTTAGCTCCACCAAAAGCGCCTGTCAGGTGGTTATACTTAAATCTATAAAAAGGCAAGCATTTTCTCTTGCTTCCACATGCAGCTGCACATTGGTAAGGTGTCTTCTGTTGGTGGACTTTCATTCTTGCAGTCCTCTATTATTTGAACTCACACACAACAAGCACATTCTTAGAGATGGTTTCGTTGTCTTCCTTTCATTTCAATTGTGTACGCATGCAATTACTTCTAATACAAGCATACAAGTGCCGTTTGTTTTAAATTTATCGTTTTCGTGTCTTATCTCTGCCTGGCTGGACTCACACGAGTCTGCCAATATTGTTTGTGGGGGAAAATTCACTCGTAGTCCATAAATATTTATTAGAATGTCCAGACACTCCTATCTAAAGCGTTGATTCTCACAACAAAGTAGTGACTTATTTTTACTCGAACATCATAGAATCTTGTAACATTGTGAAGGTCTGAACTTGGCAATGTAGTTCGTCTGAAAGTTTGCCAGAGAAATAGCGAGACGTGATTTAAAGAATGTACTAAAAAAAAAAAAAAAAATTCTTAAATTAGCAAAAGAAAAAAAACAAACTTAGTTTCACAAATTAAGCAATAATACGGTTGTTAATCTAAAAAAAATATTCTGCATAAAAATGCTTATTCTACGAAAATAAAAAAAAATAGTAAATTTATTTTAAATTAAAAAAAATATTTGACATTCCAGACGGCTCAAGTAAAAACGTTTTTTTTTTTTTTTTGAAGCTGTGTAAAATTAAACACATATTGCTAAAATTGTGAATGAAGAATTTTTTAAATATTTTTTTTTTTTAATTAATACAATAAAAGCCACTTTAGGCATTTTTTGCATGGCTTCTTTCTTTCAGTCTGATTCCAAAAGTTAAATTTTCGGACTTGTGGGTGCAGAGTTACAAATGGATTTGAAAAATTTAGTGATTGAAAAAAAGTCATCAATAAAAAAATACTGAATCAAATAATCGTTATCCAAGATTTATTTTATAACCCAACTGAAATAGTGACTTAAAAATAAAAATCAACTTTGGAGTCGCTTTTTGGCTTTTATAATTTTTTTTTTAAACCAAGCTTAGGTTAGTCAGTAAAAAAAACATATAAACGTGAGTCACCCAGTGAGGAATGAACGCATTTAATCAGAATTCATCTGCGAGATGAACTCGTTAACAAAGTGCCCGAAGTCTTTTTTTTTTTTTTTTAAATAAAATAACCAGTATTTATTTACTAAAATATGTATTTACACACAGTTTTAATTTTAACTGTACCGTTTTACACAGTTTTACTTTTTTTTAAATTATAAAAACTTTTTTTTTCATATGAAAAAAATTGCACAAATACAGTGGAGAGTGTCACGTTATTCATTTTTGGAAAAAAAAAATAGTTAAAATTACTAAAGAAAAATTTCAAATTAAACAAAAATGCAAACCTTGCACCAAAACGAAAAAGAAAAAAAAAAAGGAAAAAGACAAATAAAAAGAAAAGATAGAGTGGACGAAGAAAAACACTTTTTCCTTTCCTTTTTCCTTCCTTATTACCCCCCACCCCTGTGCTTTTTCCGACAAAGAATAGGAAAAAGTACGGGGAGTGGGGGGTCACGGAAATGGGGAAAGAAAAAGAAAAGGAAATTAAAAAACAAGTGTGAGAAAGATGTAGAAAAATATTTTTTTCTTTTTAATTCATATCGCGAAAAGAAAAAAAAAATCAAATCAAGGAAAGCGTGATAAAGAAAAGTGTCTGTCTACTAATGACACGAGTTTTTAAAGGTAATAGTTCAAATTCTTCAGAATCAGATTTTTTAAAATAAAAAAAAAAAAAAAAATGAATTTTTTCCAGATTTTGGACAATTTTTTTTAATTAATTTTATTTTCGCAAAGACAAGAATACTATTGGAAAAAAAATTATAAAATTATCTTCTTTGTACAATGGTCATTATTTTTTTCAAAGAAGTTTAAGGCCCCGTTACTAGATTACTTTTTGAAAGACCAAGAAATGGATTATCAAATCACATGATCAGTTCGCCAAAATGTGGTCATTTTTTTTCTAAGCGTAGCATTTTGCTAACAGTGATGTTTTATTTCTGGTAAAAAATTTTAAAAAATTCAGGTTTACTCACGCGGCAAATATTTAAAAAATCATACTGAATTCCAATCATAAAGACATCTTTTTAATTTTCACTCAGTGTTACAGATGTTTTATTTTTTTCCTATAACTGAGCACAAGTTACGTGAAAAAAAAAAAAAAAAAAATAAAATAAGCAGAAGTCGAACGAAATATTTCTACTAATAATCACTACAGAAAAAAGTCTTGTCTCCGTGATTTTTATTTAAATAAACCGCCAATTTTACAATGGACACTAGCTGTGTGTTTAGAATAGATTCAAAATCCCACAGAAATGAAAACAATTAAAATAAAATTCATTATGCATCGGAAAAAAATTTCTTCACTAATGTCCTAAATTATTTAGAAAAGGAAATAAAAGTTTAATTACACTACAATTTTATTGTAGTTTTTATTTTACGATTTGGAACAGATTTTATGGAATTTGGTAAAAATTAAAAAAAAAAAAAAAAAAATGATTTACAATTTACATTCTCCAATGAGTCCTGCTTTTAACTAAAAAAAAGAAATAGATAAATAAAAATTTGGAGGCCAAATTTCATTTCTAGAAATTTCATGAAATTAAGTGTGTATGTGTTTAACAGATGTAAATAGGATTTTCTAAAAAATGAAAATTTCAAAAATAAGTTCATTTGTGAATAAGTCCTGAAAGTTTCATTAAGATCCGGCAATTATTTGTTTTTTGCAAGAATTTGCAAGCTAAAAAGTGTTATTTTACCGGAAAAGAAGGCGCGAAAATGTCCATTACCAGTTCTGTTACACGGTCAGTAAACCATTGATACATTTTTATAAAACCAACATTTCGAAAGTGTTAGAAAACAGTAGAAAATTAAAAAAAAAAAAAAAAAAAAGAAGATAAATTACTTTGGTTTTTCCTCTTAATAATAACAAATTTGACGATAAAACTTTGTTTTTATTAAGTTTGGGGTCTTTTTTCATCATGCTATGCTTTTTTCAGCGAATTATTGGCGGTACCTAAATTTTATTTTAGGATTTTGGGGGAGTCTGGGTGTAAAAGTGTAATTAATTTTAATAAAAAAAAAAAAAAAAAATGAGTGTTCAGAATCCTAATTCTTCTTAAGAATTAGGATTCTGAACACTTCATTTTTTTTTTTATTAAAATTAAAGTACTTTGTTAGTTTTGCTACATAAGTAAATTAGGATTTCATTTTTCTTTTAAATATTTTTGTAAGATAAAAATAAAAAACGCTGTCTAAAAAAAAAAAAAAAAAATCTCTTGTTTTTTAAAATGTTTTTTTTTTTTTTTTAAGTAAACTTGATAGAAAAGTCTAACAAACTGCATGCATATTTATTATTGTTTGGGGGGCGAGATTTTCCCCCCCCAAGTGAAACTCACTTATGTTTGGTTTGGATGAGGTGCTGCTTAGCTTAGCTTATCTAACGATTTTAAAAAAAATGGGAAAAAAAAAGATCGTTAATCATTATTATTATTATTATTATTATTATTATCCGGATCAAACACATATCCCGAATTTAAATTCTAGTTTTCTAGTTTTGATAATATATTTCCGCATTTAATCGCCATATGGCTTTTTGTTTGTTAATTTTTTAAAAATAAGATTAAAAAATATTCCATGTAAAAAGGTCTTGTACATTATTTTTAAGGTGAAAGGCCACAACAGATCTTATTTTTTTTTTATGTCTTACGCTTTAAGAAATAAACAATTTCTTCACGTTTGTTTACTATTGTTAAACTTACTTAAATGTTTAAAAAGAAATGTTTGAACAGCTGTTAATTAATAAAAAAAAAAAAGGGTTGTTTCGCTGTAGTGTTATTAATTAAATTCATAATTCTGTTGGATTTTTTTTCAATTAATTATAGTCCAACAATTAGAGAAAAAAAAACAACAACAAAAAGAGAAAAGGACAATAGTCAAATTGTGTTCACTTTTGAATCAGAGATGACCTGTTTGTCTACCTGGGAAAAAAAATCAGGTTCTCATTTACACCTGAAGTGAAATACCGACTACAGGAAATAAATACACAATTTACCTGAACCATCAAAAGGAGACCTATATTTAGGAATCTTCATTAATTCACTAAAAAAAAAAAAAAAAAAAGAGCAGACAGTGATGAAAAAAAAAAATCCAAACTTGAAAACGATTTTTTTTTTTTATTGTCTAAAAATGTTTGCTATTATTAAAAAAAGAAAAAAAGCACCAAAGTATTTTTTTTTTAATATTTTCTTTTACATTTTTTAATCCTTTTCGTTCCATATTTTTAGAATAAACACACGGCGGTGAAAACTTAGACATACACATACATGCACACACACGTGTGTGTGTGTGTGTGGATAATAATTACATTCATTTTTACCATATCCAGAGTGGTCTGAAAGTCTTGTCACTAACCCTACATAATATAATTTTCTATTTCAGATAGCTGACGGGGTTAGGGTTGCAAGGGGGTACGGGGTGACAAGACTTTTGGACCACACTGTGTGTGTGCGCGCATAACAACTCTTATTGACTGTAGTGTGCACGTACGTACACACACAACTCTTGACTGTGTGTGCGTATGTAACACATGTGCGTACATACATACAGTCAAGAAGAGTTGTTACTTGCCTTTCTTACTACAAAGGTAAAATGGTCACAATTTTTATTTTATTTTTTGCAAGAATATTATATCCTCTATTTTTCTCCAACAACAACAACAGAAAAATGGTCAATCTCTTTCGTTTAATCTTCCCCTGTTTGAGCTGTTGACAATTCTTGAAGTTACCTGGAGAATGTTATTTCTGACGAGTGACCAGAGTTGGTTTTCTTTGGCCACAAACCGGACATTCCAATGAGGGCTACATTTTTTTTAGTTACTTACTTTCAAGATCAAATAAACACAAATTGTCATCACTTGAGACAAAATAGCGAGTATTTGGTAAGAAGAGTCTTTTTACAATTTCGTAGTCAGAAATAGAAAATTAAACACTTGTGGTTAGATGTCAAATTTTAACATCTTTTTTAATAATACCCAGAATTTTTTTTTTTTTTTTACCAATTTTAATCTCTGGACAGCTTTAAAAAAAAAAGATAAGGGCCCATAGCAATTTGAATTAAAATCGTTTAATTTTAGTTTAAAAATTGTAAAGTAGGAATATTGAAAATGTGATAAAGATGTATCTTTTTAATTTTAAATCATAAAAGAAGAATATATTAAATTATTTTTTTAAACTAATTGATTTTATTTACAAAGGGGAAAAAGTTGGGCTGTAAAACTGTTGAAAAAGTAGGCGGATTACAGTCGAAGAAAGATAACATCACAAAGTAAATATAGACAAACAGATATTTAAAGAAGACATTAAAAAGAAAGAAGCTACGAAGGTAGTTTAGATTTTACACACTTAGAATTAAATTAAAATTCTTTTAAAGGGGGAAAAAATAACAAAAGATGACGTCCCATGGGAGACTAAGAAAGGTGATTTTGATTACAATTAGTAATTCAAAACAACATTTAAAAGTTTAAATATAATGTATTAATATCGGAGACAAACGAAATAAGTGGTGACGTTTCTTTTCTCTTTTTAAAGTATGTTGAAAAGAAGAAAAAAAAAACACTTACTGTATAAGAAGAACCGTTTTCATCTTGAAATTCTCGTGTGTCTGGAATAGAAAGATGCATTACGATCGGAGGAAAATGTCTCGATGTGATCAAAAATACGTTGTAAATTTCCTTGACGGATCACTTTATAATACAGATATTAAAAAAAAAAATAGCTAAACTATTTTAAGGCAAGAATATACAGCTTCTTGGAGCTAACCAAGTGTCAACTTGGTTTTTCTTTCGAACGACCGTCCACTCCTCTTCTTTTTTCCTGAAACTCTAGAAAGAATTACGTCCCCCTGATCAAAACTAGCGCCGCCACGTGACCCGATAATGCCCGGCCGTCAGCAAGCCGATGTCGCAGACCATACCAACTCTATGCCCTTATTGGTGAGGACCGAGCTCTATGTAGCCTTGTGCCTGACTTAGCTAAGTTTAATAAATATTTGAGGCGTTAAAGAAATACTTATTAAACTCATCTTGTAGAGAGAACTGCTGCTTTGTGGAATAGACACCAGTGTAGAATATTTCCCGTCACTACAAGTGTTGTTACTAGCTGAGCATACATCGCTAAAAAAAAGAGCATAGTGTGAATAAAAAGGGCCTTAAACTTGAAAATAATTTTTTATTGTCTAAATGTTTATGTTATTATTATGAGGTAAGATCAAAGTATTTTGGGGGTATTTTAATCGTTCCTTGCACGCCCGAAATTTTCGTTAAAAATCTTGTTTTTTTTTTAGTCGGCAAAATTGACAGAAAATCGATCATGTCAAAAACCGTTATCTAGTATCATGAGCTACATTTCTTTCCTTCTCTTCTAACGCTCATAAAATACGACACAGTAATTCACTACCTTGAATGGCTCTTACTTACACCTTGTATTCAGTGAACAATAATATTTTTAAAAAACACTGTAAGTACTAACTCTTACTGAATTCAATCTTAGCGATTTATTGTATCCGTTTTCTGAATATGCTCACCTTAATTACTTTGGGCGTCTACTGTGGCCTTGTGCCTGACTAGGCTAAGTTTAATAAATATTTGAAGCGTTTACTGTAGTGTAAAGAAATATCAAACTCATCTTGTAGAGAGAACTGCTACTTTGTGGAATAGACACGCGGGAGAATATTAAACACTTTGGGTGTCTACTGTAGAGCAAAATTTAACATGCTTGCAGTACGTAGAGACCAGTGGCGATTCCACGGGGGTGCAGAAGGGGGCCAATGTCCCCCTCCCCGAATTTTGGCTGGACCCTCGGTTGCCTCCTCCTCCCCATTTTCCTAAAAAAATTATGAAACTGATCAGTCTCTGATTTTGATAAGATTTGATCTTCAGTACTTTTTCCTCTGCGTTTTTCTTTTTCATTTAGCTTCTTTTTTTCTTTTTTTTAACATTCACATGCTTAAATTTTCCCCCTCCACTTTCAAAGTTCCAGAATCGCCACCTATTAATTGATAGCAAGTTCGATCCTTACTCAGTAGCGTAGCTAAGGGGGGGGCAGACCGCCCAGGGTGCCAGCACAGGAGGGGTGACACAATGTCACCCCAAACAAAATTTTTCAACCAGGCTAAGGTGCCAAAATTAGTCTGAAAACAGTGGTGGAGACACAGGGTTTCGCAAGCGGGCATATGACCCCCCAGAAATAATTTATGACCCCCCAGTTTTGTCCCCCCCCCGTCAGAAATTTTCTAATAAATTATCGGGAAATTTGTGAATAGGAAAAATAGCAATGTTTTCAGCTTTCATGTGTTTCAGTTGCTATAATCTTGGTTACTAACAAGAGACATTGTTGTAACATTTTGTTGGATGATATGGTGTTTTAACTCTGCATCATTAATAACAACAAAGCGACGTACGAAGCCAAAAGTGCAACAATTTCAGTCTTGCTCGTGTATCAATTCGCTGAGATACAATTTTCCATTGAGTGAGCGATATACTTTTGAATATATCTACTAGTGTTGGGACGATTAATCGGAATTAGAATCGGAAAAATCGGAACTTTTGGGTGTATCGGAATCGGAAAAATCTGTGCCTATTTTCCGATTCCAAAAACGATTCTTTTAAATCTTTAACTTAATTTTCCATTATTGGTACTAATGATAAATATTTGTTGTTTTTAAATTATCACTAAAACTAAAATCATAACATCAAAATACGATGTAAATTTATTTTACTTGTATAAAGAAAAACAAAAAAATAAACTTTGCATAAATTCTCTAGGTAACCTTTAAAAGAATGCATTTGATTTACAATGTTCCAAAAAATGCTTAAAAATTAAATAGAACATTTTTGTCAAGAAAAATTAAATGGTACCCAGTAAATGATGCAACGGAAAATTGGACACAGGAAAATTAGCAACAGAATTACGTCAACCATGAGCCAGTCGAGACTGTCGGATCTGGCTGTGCTGTCCATTGAAAACGAGCTTACAAGACAAACAGATTTTGACGATGTCATTGACCAGTTTGCCACAATGAAAACAAGAAAACATTCATTCTAAGTCCATAGTATCAAATGCCATTTTTTTGTGTATTGCCGTGTTTTGTATTTAGTTGTTCTGAAAGTGAACAGTTGCATTTTAAAAATCTTTTGATTTGAACTGATTATTTTGTGGTATTGGATTTTGTCTTGGATCATACATGTAAACAGTAACGTACCGGTCAGTAGAGTAAAGTAGAGGTAGAGCGTGACCACCGATATATCGGTGGTCACGGGTAGAGCATGTATGAAAATTTAGCTACAGCTAACCATTCAGCATAGGGTGAATCGGGGTCATTGGGGTGACATTTGAGCGGACCGCCCCGGGTGACGTTTACTCTAGCTACGCGATTGTCCTTACTATACTGTACTTGTGCTTGACTAAACTAGGTAATAACTTTGGACGTCTACTGTAGCAGTAGACATAGGTCAGTCTCGGGTGACTATGGAGTGTACTAGCTAGTTAGTCCCTTTTGCAGTCACCTGCTCAGGCAGATGTGTTTCTTCAACAGTTACAGAGATAACCTGGGGTTTCTACTGCAACAGTTTTAGACAAACACAATACGCTCAAATTCTCGGTTACGATCACTTATTACTTCGTGCTTGGCACAGCCGTCGACGGCTTCCGACCTATTATGTCTACCCTGTCATTCATAAAATTTGGATAAACAAGTGGTGAGGTTTTCTAGTACTTCCCAACAATGTTGCATGCTGGGATTGTTTCCTTCTTTTAACCAATCGACCAATGTTAGGATATAAAAATTTTATTTTACTACTTTTGAAAATGTTAGTCTTCAATAAATGTTTAATTGTCTACGTCAGCGTTTCTCAACCTTTTTACCCTTGCGTAACCCTTAAAATAAATTACCTATCTCAAGGAACCCCTGCGCAAAAACAAAATTATATATAACATATTTTTCTCATTTTATTTTCATTGTAGTTCACGTGGTAACTAACTTATTTAAGGAAAAATTAATACTTCTAGTCAAATTTTTCGGTAATGCTAAATAAAATTAATACTATTCGTTTATAATACTTCATTAAGGAGTTTTCATTCACACAAAAAAATTCTAAACCCAGATGAGGCTATGCCGAAAGACAGAGTGTAGTCTGGAGAAGTAGACAAGCCCGACCCCGTGTATACGGGGTCTACGGGAAATTTTGGCCCGAGCCTACGGTTCGGAACGCACCTCGTTAAAAACTGGTATAGTACCACATCTTGCCTTGTGGGAAGGTTAGAAAATAGGAAGACTTTTTTTTATAGCAAGAGGACAAGGCAAATCAACATAAAGGAGCAGAAGGTATTTGACATCAAGAAGATTGCGTCAAGAAGGCACCAATTACCAGCCAGCCTTAAGCAAGTATTGAACTCACACTCTTTGGGTTCTGTCACTGGATCTAACTAACGCCTTTATCCACTGTGCCATGTGGAGAACTTGGAGATAACTGGGGACATCCATTAACATGGACGTGGAATAGAAAGTCTACCGCAGTGAGCGAAATAAAGGTTCAGTTCGACATTCCAACCACCTGAAGACATCCATTAGACATGGCAGTCGTGGAATCTCAGAAATATAACAGATCTACCGCAGTTGATGGCGACAAAAATAAAGGGTTCAGTTCGACATTCTCATCTCACCTGAAGAAGGCCGAAGCGTATAAAATGGCGACAAAAGATGAGGAAACGTTAATGTAAATAGTGTAATAAATATGGCGACAAGATGAAGGGACAATAGTCCGAATAATGTACAAAATGAGGACAATAGTGAATAATATATAATATCTCATCTCAGAAATATAGACAGATAATGTTTTTCCTTTAAAATTTTACGCTGTGTTTGAGTCTTATTTTGTGAATTGTGTCTATTATGACTTTCTATTCCTACTAGACTAAGCTTTTGTGTCTGGCACAAGAACTTAGATTTGGTAGGGAATAAAAATTCTATAAATATTCATGGTCGGAACGCTAGCGTTCTAATCAAACCACTCAGTCCTACTGTATAGCAATGTTTAACCTATTCATCTTGTAATATGTCGAGGCTGATTAATTTTATAATAGTCTCGATCCTCAAGTGGCACCCTCCATTTTAGCCTTGTACCTGACAAAGCTACAGTAAAGCATCTACTGCAGAGGTATGTTTAGCATACTCATCTTGTAACATGTAGAGACCGATTAACTTGTTACTCCGATCAAAACTGGGCGCCCTTTATATGTGACCTTGTGTCTGACTCAGTTAAGCTTATTATATAAAGGGTGTTCCAATAACTTGGACCGATTTTAAATGTGAATTAAGTTTAAGCGTCTAATGATTTTTTTCTTTTTCTTTTAGGTTTGGCAGACATTTGGGCAATATTATTTTTCACACATAACTGCCATGACTTAAATAACATGATCCAATAGAGAAATAAATGTTCACCAATAACACTGATTTATTTACTGCTGACTTTGATCCTCCTTAATGAAACACCCTTATATATAATCCATCTTAATGAAACACCTTTTACTTTGAACACGTACAAGTGCATTGTTTAAAAAATGTATTACTCATACCAGCTTAAAGTGTGTTCGATCTTCATTAGATACCTCACAACTGTAGCCTTGTGCCAGACTGACTTATGTTAAGTAAATACACTGAACATCTAAGAGTAATGCTTAGTCAACTCATCTTGTAATAGACCAATAATTCGTTAAATTTTATCCTCATTGGGTACCCTGCAGCGTAGTTTTGTGTCTGACTCAGTTAAATTTAGAATATTTTTTTATTCATTTCATTCCCAAGCAAGGCAATAAAGCAACTAAGACGCAAAGGAAGGTTTACTAAGTGTGAAAGAATATAAGAAAAAGAAAAAGATTATTAAGGCGAGAGAACAATAAAAGAACAGGAATTAAGTAGGCAAAAAATAACGATTGACATTGCATTTAAATTTTTGAAGATCAAAGTTAACTCGTTTGTTTTGTTTTACGGCATATCAACCTCAATGGGTTATTTAATGCCGACAAGATTTTTATTGTTGGTAATATATTTTTTTCAAAAATTCATTACTGGTAATAATTTTTTTACAAAAACATATTGCTGGTATTAAAACCTATTTTTAAGTTTTCATAGTATTTTGACCCCAGTGTGGGGTTAACTATTTTCCCATAGCTGGGACCCTAACAGGTGCTACCACCCCGGGTCAGGGTGGACCTGGGAACATCAGCAATTAAGAGGTGGTTCCACGCTCCTCAAAACCTCCTGACCAGAGGCCTTGCTGTCGGATGTAGTTTATCGTCTTACCCAGGATGCGGATGTAGTTTATCGTCGTACCCAGGACACGGATGTTGTTTATCATCATACCAAGGACGCGGATGTAGTTTATCATCATACCCAGGACGAAAAGTTAACTGGAAAGTAAAAAGCTGGAAGTGGATTCCACAAGCAAGAGAAGAAACTGTTAACATAGAACCTACGGTTACATCTTTTCATTTCAAATGTAAAATGGTGAGACCTTGCTGCCAATTTAGTAATGCGCCTAAATTCGTAAAACCACGGTACCAAAGAGGAAATGTCACCGGAGCAATTACCATGAAAATATTTATAGAAAAGGAACAGGGAAGCTATGTTACAGCATTTGGGAAAATAACTGAAGCCGAGTTGTCAGAAGATGAGTAATAACATTACAGATTCTTTTATGGATTTTACTAAGAATCTCTAAATATATATCAGGAGCACCAGACGTGAGAGAAATATTTAATGCATAGCGAATGGTAGAATTATAAGATAGATTCTGTCGAGAAAAAATCTCTAACATTAAACAGTGAAACAACTTTCTTAGCATGATATGATTTTGTTACGATCCGTTGTAGTCAATAAATACTTAAATTATTAAATACTTGTGTATTTTTTATTTATTCTGTATTCATACCTTCTTCAGTAAACTATGAAAACGAAGAAACATCAGTGAAAGGGAAATACTTAATCTCTTTTTACATACCGTTTTTAAAAGCGCTGAGATCATGCAATACATAAAATCGAATACAGTGTAACCCGGATATAAGAGACCCGGATATAAGAGAAACCCGGATATAAGAGAGTTTTTATCTGGTCCCAAATTAGAGCCCATACTTACCTAAACAAAATAGACCAAACCCGGATATTAGAGAAACCCGGATATAAGAGACTTCTTCTCCGGTCCCGACAACTCTCTTATATCCGGGTTACACTGTACATTTTCTTTCTGATAAATTATAGGTTGAAAATTGTAGCAGATTAAGATTTATTCGTCTTTATGAGTTGATAGGAATTAACAGTTAATTTTGTAATATGAATTGCATTTGTTACCTAACTAAACACTAAGTAAACCTCTGTTTAACCCGTCAAGCCACCCAGTCATTCTGTAGAGGAATACAAATAATTATATATCCTTGCATGTGTCACGTGACAACCTCGCACGAGCGGGAAAATAAAGGTAAATATGTTCAGCCCTCGGCCAGCAAGCAAACTAGAAAGACTTCCATCTTTTTAGCGCTTACAGGTCGAGAGATACCGGCTCTACATAGATATCTCTGGTGAAAACCCATGATATTTGAGTAAGAAGATATTTCTTTCTTTTTTTTTCAGTATTTTCCATTGTTTATCATTTCCAGGGTACTTCACATTACTTATTATTCCCAGGGTACTTCAAATTGCTTATCATTTCCAGGGTGACTACCTTCAGGAATTAGTTGGAAATGCGTCTCCAGCTGTGCTTCCATTTTAATTTATTTATATCACGGTAAAATCATTTTTTATTCCGAGATCATCCACTCAGGAGGATCTGATTTTTTTTTTTTTTTTTTTTTTACTAATTAGTAATACTAACCAGAAATTCACGACTAGTGATTAAAATAAAATTTCTAGTCCCTTATTTTTCTAGAAAGCTAAAACCGAGAAAATAATCGCTTAAAAAATAAAGATGTTTAAAGATGAAAAATTTTCCGGTAAACTAAAATAATGTTTTTAAGTCAAATTTTTAAGACAATCCCGTTTGTGTTGTGTTGGAATCTTTGCAAAACTTCTTCTTTTTTTTTTTCAGCGGATATGTGTTGCCGATTAATCTTCATGGAAATGTAAATATTTATCATTTTTCGAGTAAAATTTATACATGAAAATATTGGTGGTTATTACAAAAAGAATAACATTTTCTCAGTTTTATTTTTAAATAAAAATCCTATTCATTATAAAAGTAAATGATTAATGAATATGTACTGAAATTTTCATTTAAATTGGATAATTATCTGATTTTTGGTAATTTAAAAAAGCGCTGCTCTCCAAATCAAATTTGTTCGAGGCTTCGTGGCCCCTAAGTTGGAAACTTTGAAATCGACACGTAGTAGACGGGGTCCCCGTATCAAAGTTTCGAGGGGTGGGGGCAGAGACCCTAGCGCCGGCCCTGAGATTAGCTTAAGCTGGACTGATTTCGGAAAATTTAGAAATTAAAATTAAAATAATGAAACATTTCGTCATATTTATGTATGTATATTTATTTTATTGACACACTGTGTCTTATTTTAAAATTAAAAAAAAAATGTATACAAGTATCAAAATTTGAATGACGTTTTAATTACCGTTTGCTTTTTGTTGTTATTTAAAAGTTGATTATACAACAAGATTGAAGCGGAGATCCGTTCAAAAATGCAGTTTGTTGTAAGCATACAATAGCTTTTCTTGTTCCCGGCAGAGTGGGCCGAAAATTTTAAAGGGTTAAATCAAATTTATAACCCGTTTTTAAGACCCCCTAGAGCAGCGTTTCTCAACCCTAACGTTCCTCAAAAGGTCCGCAAGTGTTCCGTGAGAACAGGTGAGATAAGCTATGCACTATTGACTTTTTATTTAATTTCATATACATTACTAAACACACCCAAGATATTCTTGGTTATTGTAATATTGTAATATAGACCTCATCCTATTTAATTTAACCTATCATATTATTTAAAATATATAACAATCATTGGGAAAATATTTAGTGATGTCTTTACGGCACCAATGTGAAACCACTCAGAGAACGGGACCTGTACTTAAAGTTCTTATTTAACAAGTATCAAGAGCAAAGACAGAAATCGTCTTCTGTCAATTGAGAATGAAATCTATGTTTGTTTATCTAAAGTTCGACCTCAAATTAAGTATTTGTGTAGCAAAAGACAGGCACAGGCTTCACATTAGACTAGCATGTTACACTTTATCAAATGGCTTTGAAAGTAACATTTTCTTAGCTCATATATTGGTTCACAGGACATTTTGCCTTGATTTACCTTGTCTTCTCAAAATTGCCAGTTGAGTAAAGTATAAAAAAACTTAAAAAAAACTGATACAGCAATTATCTTTTTTCGTTTTGTTTACATTTATATTATAGTTTATATGATATTGGTTACTTAGGTTTATTTTTTACGTTTGAGTTTAGAATTTTTTGTGTGAATGAAAACTCACTGATGAACAAAAGGAACAGTATGAATTTTATTTAGTATTACCGAAAAATTTGACAAAGAATTATTAATTTTTCCTTAAACCAGTTATTCAAAAATATATACAATGATATTTACTACGTGAACTACGATGAAAATAAAATGAGAAAGATATGATATATAATTCTGTTTTTGCGCAGGGGTTCCTTGAGCCATGTAATTTATTTTAAAGGTCACGCAAGGGTAAAAAGGTTGAGAAAACGTTGCCCTAGAGGTTGTTCGAAATGGTTATTAAAATTATAAGAGTTAAAATTAAGAATAAGATGAAAATGATCTGAGTAATCCTTTTCTTTTCCGCTGTTTGTAATGTAAGTACAAAAATCACCTTTTTATATATTTCATGTTAAAAGACTTAAACTCGTTCGTCCTGCGCATGCGCAGATGACCTCAGTTTCGAATCACTTTGCGGAAATGACTAATGAGTCTGATCTTTAACCTGAAAAATATGTTACAGTGACATGAGATGCTGGGGGCTGAATCAGGCTGGGAGACGGAGCCCTCTTGATCTTGTGGGGATCACTTACATGTGCCACACCTCCATTTCCTTCAATATCATTGATTCGTAAATATATGATACTTATCATATGACAATTTTGCCATCGCAGGTAATTTGAAATTTTCTCTAAAATCACGGATTGGTCCATTTCCTGACCAATCGTGTATTTTAGTATCTTTCTATATTTTTAGCGCCAAGCTCGCTGGAGACTATCCATCGTTATAAAAAGACTCTCGCTGTTTGCCAACAGCCAGTAGCAGTTCAATTCTTGGAAAATAAGGCACGGCGCTATATTGACATTTTAATTCTTAATTATCACTCAATCGAGTAATCATACTAATTCCCATTGATATCACTCATGAACGTTACATTTTTCTACACTGATAAAACACTGTGGAACTATTCTTTATTTAGCTAAGACTTCAATTGAACTTTGTAGTTAAATAACATTCAATATTGTACTCAACATTAATTAGCTAAACTTACCCTTTTTATTACGGAAGAAGGGAAGCAACTTTCTTTATACTATTGTTGATATCTGTATATCATTGTTAATACAATATTTTATTAATGTTCACTGAGCTTGATTATTTTTCTCTCGTGTTTGTTGTGCATTATTCATGTGGGGTGTTGTTTTACAAGAACACAGCCTTCCTTCTTTATTATATTCACGGTGACCCTAGCCAACAATACTTACAGCACCACTACAATCTTTTCTTTTCTGGTGTCTGTTCTTTCTTCCTGATTCTTTTCTCTTTCAAATTAGACACTCCGGACCTTACAATGGAGCACCAGACGGCACGGTCATCAGCAGACTCTTCCGACGTAGAATGGGGAATGCCACAAGAGAGACTTCTTCAACGTGTAGCACTAAAAAAAACAAACATTATTAGTGAAACTTTTATGTATTATTTTATTTCGTGGTACTTATTGTAAATAAAGTTTATCTTTCTAATTTCCATGAACTTCGAGCGTTGATGTCTGTTTCCTTCGGCATCTTGTTTATTGTGGTGGCCTTGTTAGGGCCAGAAATAAAGACACAAAGAGAGGAATTGAGTTAAACAAATATATTAACAGAAACAGTAATACAAAATATATACAAACGAGAGTGTTACAGCAAGAATGTTCGGTCCGAATGTCAAAGCTGATTGCTAGAAACTTTCCCTCTCCAAACGGCAGTAACTGCTCCTATTTATAGCTAGGAGAGTCCATGCGTTATGTTACCATAACATTTATATTGAATGTTAACCTTCATATCGGACTTATTGTCGCTTGTCCCCGAATGTTCCGTAAACGTATGCGATCGCAAGTGGTCAACTTTAAAATCATTTTTCTGGTATAAAGAACATATTAAGTGTCCTTCAGATAGAATAATTAACCAATCAGGTGATTCCTCTTGAGCCCGGGATCGGTTAATAAATGTGAAAACAAATAAAGTGCGAGCCGGCAATTGTAAAAGTGAGTAGTAGAATATTAATTGGCGTTAATAGACTGACTTGGTACCGCGGCGACTTCATACTCGGCTGATGGCTATTGACAAACCGCCAGATGCAGAGACACGTCACTAGCTTTTTGTTTTCTTTTCTCTTCTTCAAAACGTGTGTATATATATATATATATGAAAATGACTTCGTCTTTCTTATGAGCATATACTCTCTCTCTCTTTCTATTGCACACAAATGCATACTTACAGAACCGATTTAATTGGCATAAAATCAAACTATGCACACTCAACACTAATTGTGTGCGTTTTTATTATTTAATATATGGAAGTGTGCCGTTGTAATTTATGTTAAATACAACTTTAATTTTGTATTCATTCTTATATTGTTGGAAACTAAAAACTTTGTTCTAACTTCAGTTAGCGGGCGGACTCAAGTTTAATAGACTATTTGCCCTCACTCTAAATATTACTTGTAAGTCCGGTACAAAATTCAAATATGAAATACCAATATTTACCTATCCCGGAACCTAATAATTGCTTATAGACTCAAATATCAGTCAGTTATGTGCCATGCGTGATACACGCTTAGGCTATCATGTAACTTTCGATACATAAGTGACGAGGCAGAATTTTTCCCGCAGTAGGAGGTTGACATTCCTTTTTGCGGTAGACCATTTGCCATCCAAGGCTATAGGACCCGTTTAGAAGAGGATTCGTTATTAGCACATAAGTGAATGTAATGGATTCGACTGGATTTCGAACTCGATTCCTCAAGTAATTGTGGCGCCGTATCATTATCATATCAGTCCACAATTATACTTACTTCAACCCCCCAGCAAAATTAATACCACCGCATAAATACTAATAAGTATTACAAATTGTAGCTTCTACCATTTACATATGCGCAATCGCCAAATCAAGCAAATAACCGGCTTTAAAATAATAACAAAACAGCCTTAAAAAATTAAAAATAATGGCAATTTTTACCTACCATAGTCTTAAACAGACCCCATCTTACGCATATACGTGTGTGCGAGAAAACATTATTCAGCGAACAAAAATAGAAGAACGGTCTGCGTGTTGACAGTGCGACAAACAAAAAATATTCGCTACAGAATCCAACATTGAATACAGCGACCAAATGCGTACGTATATACGCAACGACACATGGATGCGCATACATGCCCAGCCCTTCACTGTTCATATATGTTTATGATTGTGTGAGCACCGGTGAGTGAGCGTGCGTGTGTGTGTGTGTGTGTGTCAGCATACGTCAATGAGTGTACGTGCGTGTATGTATGTTTGCGTAAGTATGAGTGGTGTTCCGACGACAATTTTCCCTCCCACTTCCATAAAAACACCGATATACGCAACCATATATAAATCCAAACTTTAAAAATTAATCAGTTTGTCCGACGATCGCAAACAGCGTGAAACCCAGGGTCACCAACTCACATCAATCCAACTAAATATGTTAGTTCTATCACTGATATTGAGCGCTTTCCAATAAGTACCGCGCATATATAATATATAAATAATATATATAAAAAATTGCACGCACATCATACTTATTATAAAACCCAGGTTGTGTGTGTGTGTGTGTGTGTGTGTTTCGTTTATATATTGGATCGGATTTAACCATTTTTCAACATATTTCAACAAAACTTCACAGGACTACGTAAAATTACCTTGCGATGGTTCTGACAGCGCCAAAAATTGGAAAAAACACAATTGTTTTTGCACAAAATCAATTTGAAAACACGATTAAGAGGCATCGCGAGAATGAAAGGGGGACAACCCATATCGAGTTATACTTATTATAAAACCCAGGTTGTGTGTGTTCGTTTATATATGGGATCGGATTTCCAACATTTTTCGACCGATTTCAACAAAGCTTCACTTTTTTTTGGCAGGTAGTGTTTCTTATTGTCTTGCACACTTTTTTTTTCTTTATTTTTACATTCAGAATGCTTTAAAAATTCTATTTACAAGACAATTGTTTATAATAAAATTCTATTCAATCGGTAGACTCATAAGGATTGAAAACAATGTTTTTGTTTGAGTTTGGGTTTGACCAATTCGGAAAAAAAATACAAAAAAAACAAAAAAAAAAAACTAATTAAAACATGCGTGTCCGTCAACCTTAAATAATAATCTTTGTCAATATTATTTTTCAGTCTTTATGATGGTCGATACTTGATCTATCTCTTACCTGTTACACCCCAGGCAACATAGGTTCTACTGCTAGTATATATATATATATATATATATATATATATATATATATATATATATATATATATATACATTTTACATATCTATATATATATAGATATATGTATAAAATGTATATTCAATTTTAATCCAACCCACATGTGAGTCGTATATATTTAATCTATATATTTTTAATACTCAGGTGTTTTCGATTTGTATCCCATTTAAATTTTTGTTACCAATTTTGAGAATTAAATTACATTCAAAACAATTGCTAGCGTTCATTAAAAAAAGTCGCCATGACAACTAACGGCTTTAAAGGAAGTAACAGTACTAATTTTTCAATCGCAGTCACATGGAATTAGGTCTTCTTTCCTTTGTTGTCTTCTTCACCTTTCGTTTCCTTACCCGCTTACTCGGTCTGGATAATTGGGAACTTGTCTTACATCTACAATGCATTTACTATTTGGCTACAGAATCTTCGAGGTGAGGCATAGCTCTTAGCTTGTAGTCATTCCACCTTTCCTGTCTCTGTTCATTTCAGATTTAAAGTGAATCTTATATATGCGTCTATCGATAAAGATGCTCAGAAAATGGCCAGTCCTTGTACGGCTCCAGTAAGTACTTGACCCTTCCTACCATGTTCTGCTGTTACAAAAAAAATCGAGGATTCCTACCATATCTGGACGGGAGCTAACCAATCTTCACTTTCCTGTCTTGACAGAGTTCTAAAGCGCCTAATGCAGCCTTGTAGTTAAGGAATTATTTTCCACCCTAAAGACACGATGGAGTAATGGATAGCGGCTCGGATTGAGGAATCGATTCCAGTCGAATCCATTACATTCACTTACATTAATTCTATTAATAATAGAATAGGTAATGATCTAGTATAACAATCGTGTTTTATTTACTCATTCATACATCCCTTATAGTGGGCTAATCCTAACAAGGCCCAAATCGAACTCCACAAATAATCCACTATAAGCATTTACTTAGTATAGTGTTCCCTTTGTGAGTGATCTTACTCCTCTACAGATGATGAAATCGGTGTATTCTTGGTCCTACTGACAGAGTGAAAAAGATCGCAGGAAGTTGCACCGAATGTGGCGTGTATAGCAAGGAAGAGCAAGTTTGTTTCGGTCAGCATTCGATATCCTGAAATACATTACACCTGAGGAAGGCCCGACATTTATAGATACAATAGAACCCTGTTGAAGGCCTGAGATTACAACAACTCGACAAAGAAAAAGATGATAAATAAAGCAACACAAATTCGCAGTTCTTTCTCTTCTTCCTTTTATCAAAGAATATTTTCGCTTAGCCAAATCGTTCAGTAAAAGCGTCATGAATTATCTACGTCTTTTGACGCTTCGTAGCCGCCAACATTTCTTTTTTTTTTTTAAAGTAATTTAAAACAGAATATTTAGCACAGCGATATTTATTTATTCACTTTCATTACTTGCCTTGATAACGTCGGAAGACGAAGCGCGTCGGCAAGAACTAAAATTTCACCACCCTGGTGGAAACTGCTGAATCACCCTCGAAACCCGTGCAAACGTTAAAAAAATACGCTGCCTGGACCGAAAGTAAGCCCCAAAAAGACCCCAACTATTATGCACACTTACAAGAAAAATATGCAGAATATTCGAGAGGAAAGGAGGTCCTCACCATACAAGAGGCGTTGAACGCCGTTAATACTAGGACCATCTCCTTGCTTACCACTGACATAAAGAGTCGGAAATTAATTGGTGTCAACAGGGAAACTATGGTGGACGCATTGAAAAGCCTCAAGATTGGCCTCAAAATTCTGGCCTGGAGATTGAATGCGCTGTGGGACATTTTGCTGGCGATCGAACCGGAGGCCAAGCAGTTGGTTGGCAGCATTTTGACCACAAAGTCTGCCCGTTCGTAGACGGTATATATAGGCGCCCTCAAGACAAATGTGACCGTACATGGGGTGCCCGTAGACATTTCGGAAGACCGGATGGGGACTTTTTTGCCCGGTACGGCAAAGTGGAGGACGTCTCAGCGATAGTGAGCAAGGCGGGTATCGCTAGAAGGGACTTTGTCATCCAGGTGACATTGAGTTTCTCTGAAATCTCCAATGCCCCTCTTACTGGCCGTGTGGTACCTCGGGAGACATGTCCAAGGCGTGTCCTGGCAAGAACGTGGCGCTACAGCCCTAACCAAGCAACAGTAGCAGCAGCAGCAGCACCAGGCTCCCAGCAGTATTTGGAAGAAGCTGGTGAATAGAGGACGAATACGGCAAGCACCCCATCCCGCATCTGGATGTGCCACCACCTCAACAACATCAGCATCAACCCCAGGAGCGGCCAGAGGAGAGGCAGCATCAACAACAGGAACTGCTGCAACAACAAGAACAGAAGCCACAACAAGAAGAAGAAGAAAAGCAACAGGAGCAGCAATAACAACAACATAAACAACAAAAGCATCAAAAAATGCATCAACGGCTGGATTCAGGCATGGAGTTAGTGGAAATGCCGCCATCTCGGTCCTCCTCTTTGAAAAGATGACGGGAGGAGGAAGAAGACGAGAAACCAAACAAGACGGAGACGCTGATTGGACAAAGTAGGGCGGAGAGGATCATGCGTCACAAGCGTAAAAACGAATTGTGGAGATCGCCCCAGAATCAAGGAATCTCCCCGCTTTCCCTGCTCGGGCTCCGTCCCTCTCCACTTCTACAGCTCCACACCCGCCCACTTTTACGCCGCCCCAACCTTCCAGGGAGAAAAAGAAAAAGAAGAACTATTTTCCCGGAGCAGAAGAAATCTGCAAGGTGGAGAGACGGGACTAAGAGAAAGACCACTCCACTCAGAAGAGGGCCCTTTTGGTTCCCCTATTTAAGATCGCCTCTGTCGACAGAAAATCGGTGGAGTATGCCCGCAATCTACCTTAATGTGTGTGTGTGTGTGTGTGTGTGTGTGTGTGTGTGTGAGAGAGAGAGAGAGAGAGAGAGAGAGGGAGAGAGTCTGGGAAACACACACACACACGCGTAAATTTTTTTAGTGAAATTAGAGTAGATTTGAATAGCGAAATTAAATCAGAGCATTTTGTTTACTGATGGGGAAATCTAATCTAGGTAAGAAGTTGTACCCATTGAATCTGGGTCATCAGGAGACAATGGAAATGGTCAAAATAATTTTTATCGATTAAAAATTGAAATAGAGCTGAGTAAGCTAGAAGGAACTTTGGAATTCACATGATTTTGGTTGAAGCAGCCTGAACCCCGTGATAATCGCGTGAGAAGTAGTAGGGCCGAGGGTCAGTTATAACCAACCGGGTTTATCTATATAAACGCTTAGTTATGCTGAAAAAGACAGACGGGAGAAAATTCTTGAAGAGAGAAGAGAGAATTGGCCCGGGCGAGCGTTGGGAGGAGGTGCCCCACTATAACTTTAAGCCCCGCACAGAAATCATTATCCCTCCATCGCAAGAGTCATATATCGTTCTGAGACGATTTAACAAGATAGTCACACACACACACACACACACACACACACACACACACACTCTCTCTCTCTCTTTCTCTCTCTCTCTAGAATCAAGTGTATGAATTTTTTTTTACTTTTCTTTTCTGTAGCCCGTTTCTCTTCTCTACTATTCTTTTCTGCTATATAAAAGACATTACCAATTCAACCATTGAATCGATGTTTGTCTGGCTTTCTGCAGATATTATTATTATTATTATTATTTTTGCTGCATTCTAAATTTCTTAGTACTGACTCCCCAGCCGTGTCTACATCTTCAGTCGACCGTGAACGGACGGACATCACTTCTGCTTTCTGGATCAAACAAATCACAACGTGGGCAGGAAGCAGGATTAAACCAGCAGACCGGTCGAATAATCTACGGATGCTCAGGGGACCTATGGTCACTCCCTTAAGTTCGGTTAGGACCGAGTAGACACCTCAACCAAGAGAATAAGACGTCGGAGGTTGAGGGGCGGGGGTGAAAGTGTTAGATTAAGCGCCAGGTGTGATAAGGGACACGGGAAGGTATTTAAAAGTATGGTCGCACCTGTTCGAAGCGAAGGGCGTTTTCCCAGAGATCTGCGTGGCTGAGGTAGGGTTCCCGGAACTGAAAAAAACTTTCAAGATTTTGTGCAGGGAGATCCCGGTAATGATCCATCCCTCGCTATATAGGGCGTTAAAACTAACGTATCTAACAGACGTTGGCGGTATTGTCCTAGATAGACGGTTGACGTCGAAGTTGGGCACTGGAAGCCTAGGACAATCCGTCAGAGTGCTCACACCGGCAGATTTCCGCCCAGTATGTGAATTGTAGCTATTTTTTTCGAACTTGAATCATGTCTATTAAGATAGCCAGCTTGAATGCGAAGGGTCTGAGCGATTGGGGTGAAGTTGTCCGTCTGCTTCATGATCTCTTGTCGTTCGGTGTGGATGTCGCCGTGATCCAGGAGACGCACTTTGTTTGCAACGTTGATGCTTGTGTGCTATCTAACGACTTTGTCATCTGTTCAGCATACGGGGTCCGATTTGCCAAAGACGTTTTCTTGCTGGTTAAGCGTATCTTCGATATGAGGGTGGACCTTGTCCACGTCATTGTGAAGGGCTGGTTGATCGTAGCCGATATTGCCCTGAAAAGTGGTTCGTTCCGGATCGTTGCGCTTTATGCAACCAGGAGGACTGCGTCTCGTTTTTTCGTCACCTTGGACCGTTCCTGGTGGATTTATCGCGCTTAGTCTTAGCGGGGGACTGGAATGCCGTCCTGGACCCCAAGTTAGATAGGAGGCGGCGAGCTAGCGGGAGGTCGGGCGATCGTAGTTAGGTTGATTTGATCGGCGAATTTGGTCTTGTCGATAGATATTGGGTAGATCACCCAGAGGAGGAGATGTGGACGTAGACATGTAGTTGGCTATCTCCCAGGTATCTAGGTATTCAGTCAGAAGGGCCGATGTAAATCTGTTAGATTGTCCCACCATCCACTGGTTAGACTATTCGAACCACAGACTTGTCTGAGCCCCGGTAGCGTTAGACTCTAGGGCTAGAATGGCTGGATTCTGTAGTTTAATCTGTTTTTGCTGGACAGGCGGAACTTCCAGCAACAGCTGATTAGCTTAGTGCAGCGGGAACTAGTGGGGCGGTTATTGGAAATAGGTGTTGGGAGAGGCTTAAGGATAAGATTAGGTCCTTCAACACCGAATATAGCAGTTATTTGGCTGACTTTCTTCGGCTTTCGCCGACTGAAACGGCTAGCTCTGAGGGTGATATCACGGACGGCGAGGTTTTCGCGGCATTGAAGAGAGTCGGCAGTGGCAAGTCTCTGGGACTTGATGGTTTACCCTGTGAATTGTACTTGAGACTGTCGCACATCTTTGTTCCGATTTTGACTGCCGTGTTAAACAATTGGTTCCGCCAGGTGTCCGTCCCCAACCGGATCTTCAGGGGTGTAATCACGCTGTTGAAAATGGACAAAGGTGTTGGGCGGGATTTAGATGATTACAGGCCCATAATTCTACTAAACACAGAGTTTAAGATTATGGTCAAGATCCTGTCGGTGTAAAGAGGGTGTAAAAGACGACGAGCAAGACACGCTAATCTATTTGGATCAGTCCAAGGCTTTTGATAGGGTCAACCATCGGTACCTGGTTACTGCCCTGCAAGCCGCCGGATTCGAACCTGGCAGTAGTCGGGCGGGCAGTCCAGCCCTACATGGAATCGCTGTCCTTAGTGGGGTTCGAGCCAAGTTTTCCGCATACGCCAAGACGTTTCCACATTCGTGTCGTCCCGAAGAGACATTGATGTAGTGCTGAAGACGCTTGAGAGGTACGAAAAGGCCACGCTTGCCAAGATTAACTACGACAAGTTTTCCGGCTTGCGATTAGGTGCCTGGAAGGGCGTCAACCTTCCGGGGCTCTTTGTTTGGACGGATGGATCCATCCGCATTCTCAGAGTGTGATTCGGTCCCAGACTCCAGCTGGAGAAAATCCAGGCAAGGGTCGGCGCGTTGGTCCAGATTTGGCGCCGAAGGGGGTTGTCCTTGAAAGGGAGGGCTGAGGCGTGTGCCACTTACCGCTTTCCTCTCATCCTTTACCGGTCGACTGTACTTGCTCTCTGTAAGCAACGTAAGTAGGCGACCGAGAGCTTGCTCTCCTTCCTCTTGTTGGGTGGCCGCAATATCACGTCGTGCTCAACGTCTGTGTCATGGGGGCCTGGGAAGTGCACACTTGGAGAGTCACCGACACGCCTCGAGGTTGGCCGCGCGTTGACAGAGGATTCAGTCTTAACGGGGAGTGTGAGGGCCGCATTCCGTCGCCTTACCGTCACTCGGTTCCCGCAATAATTGCAATACTCGTCTAGTGGGTTGGGTTAGAAAAAACTTGTCTAATTACACTGTATTCAAATGTAGATAGCATCAAATACAATTTTGATTATTTTTTTCATTTTAACCTCCCACCAGAAATTGCTGTCACTATATAAGTAACTAGCAGTAGAGCCCGGCGTTGCCCGGGGATGTAACAGTAAGAGATAGATCAAGTATCGACCATCATAAAGACTGAAAAATAAAATTGATAAAGATTATTGTTTAAGGTTGACATGTCTTAATTAGTTTTTTTTTTTTTTTTTACGAATTGGTCAAACCCAAACTCAAACCAAAAATATTGTTTTCAATCGTTATGAGTCTACCGATTGAATAGAATTTTATTATAAACAATTGTCTTGTAAATGGAATTTTTAAAGCATTCTGAATGTAAAAATAAAGAAAAAAGTGTGCAAGACAATAAGAAACACTACCTGCCAAAAAAAAAGTGAAGTTTTGTTGAAATCGGTTGAAAAATGTAGGAAATCCGATCCCATATATAAACGAACACACACACACACGCACACACACACACACACACACACACCTGGGTTTTATAAGTATAACTCGATAACTCGATATTAATAAGTATAACTCGATATGAGTTGTCCCCCTTTCATTAATGTCTCTTAATCGTGTTTTCAAATTAATTTCGTGCAAAAACAATTGTGTTTTTCCAATTTTTGGCGCTGTTAGAACCACCGCAAGGTAAGTTTACGTAGTCCTGTGAAGTTTTGTTGAAATCGGTTGAAAAATGTAGGAAATCCGATCCAATATATAAACGTACACACACACACACACACACACACACAATCTGCGTTTTATAATAAGTAAGATGATTAGAAGTTAGGGATGTTTTGACATAATTATTTCAGGAAAATCTATGACAAAATGGAAAAAAATTGTGTGACGCGTTTCGTCCCTTAGGACATCATTATGTGGTTATTTTACCCGTTTTAGTCTGTTCGAAAAGATAAGTTATTACCCCTGTAGAAAAAAGAATAATTCAGCGATCTGACATGGCGTAAGGAAAAAGAAAGAAACCAAGTCTTTGAGATTCAAACCTTTTATGAGTATAACAGAAGAACGAGAAGAAAGGAAGAAAGTTTACAATAATAGTGTTTCAAAAAAATGATATTTTGCAGATTTATCTTCTCACAAAAAACAAACTTTCTGTTATAGACAAGCGTATGGTTGCAAGAAGGAAATACGACAACAGCAGAAATAGATTTACGTGTTTTATTTCAATAGGAACGTGTGGGTTTGGGACAGCTACCTTGTGGTATAGTTCATAAGCCGGCTGTCGGTCTGGGTTGATCTCTCATAGTAGTTCACACTGGTTGGCGTGGCGCTCCTCCTGCTGACTGTTGCTGACTGACCGTGACAGGTCTCTTCCCTGGCTTCCTGTTGACTGCTGTTGTACTTCCCCGTGTGACCCCTTTTATGGCGTTTTCTATGGCTTAACAGGCTCGAAAAACGACGCGTGTATAATTAGGAAGGAAGCAATTTTATTGGTCGAAAAACAGAAACACTTTAAAATATTATTTTATTTTTCGACCGGAACTCGTGCGTCGGGCTTATGCGTAGACGACGATAATGGTCATTTTGTGACGGGGGCCTTGTCCCGTTCACATCCGGCTCTCACTCTTAAGTATGTTAGTTTATTTGCCTACAAATCAGCCGAGATATGTCCTATTTTATTTTATAACATTTCTCTTAACAGTTCTTTAAATGAAATGTCTCCGTGTCCAGATTGCAGGAGAATTGAGAAGATATTTCTTTACATGGAGTAGGCGCTACAGTCCCGTGTTCCATATATCCTTTGGTAAGTTTTTTTTTCCGAGAGCAGTGTTTTTGCACGTGCTACTCTTTGAAAGACAACGTGGGGAACAGGAAAAAAGATTCAAACATGGTACACAGGTCAGGACGAAGCAGCTTCAGTAAGGAGCCTTCTGATTGGTTCTTTTTCAGTCATTCACAGGGATCGTTGTAACAATGCTAAGGAGCACGTTCAAAGTTGGGTTACTCCGAAAGACTCGTAATAATTTCAATAATCAGACTACAGGGATGTTTACATTGATGTGATTGCACATGCGCATGAATGAGAAGTGACGCTAAAATTTTTAATTTAATTTATTTTTTTTAAATATCTATTTTAAACATATAGTCTACCCGATTTCATTTATTTTCTTTTTCTTTTTGCTTAAAAATAATCCGATGTGTGACATAAAACGTTTTTTATTAAACACGAAATGCATCGGAATTCATTTTTTTCACCAATACTTTTTCATCATCATTTTGCGGCCTCAGCCGAGATTGAACTCACCAATACTTTGATTGGTGTAGTTCATAATCTTGTCTTCGCTAGGGCTATCAAGGGTGTTTTTATCGTGACGTCAACACTAAATGGATTGCCAACCAAGGCTCAGAGAGACTCCATTCACCCTCCTCTAAGAGCAGGTTTGAATTCAGAGTTTTCCTTCTCCTAGACTAGTTGCCAGTCTGTCCTGCTATTTACCCATAGCTGGAGGGAGAAGAAAGAGGATTCACACCTTTCCCAAGGGTGTTAGCACCTAAGTGAATGTAATGGATTCGACTGGAATTCGAACTCTGCTCTCCGATTCCTCAATCCAAGCCGCTATCCATTACTCCACCGTGCTTTTCATTTTTTTATGTGCTCTATAGCGGAGTTGTATATTTTATGCAAATACATATTGCGTTTTACATTATAGAATTATTATCGAACTATTCTTTTCGAGTTCGTGTTATGTAGCAGAAATAATTCTTCGTACAAATCACGAACTGCTTGTACAGTGTACCCGGATGTAAGAGAGTTGTCGGGACCGGAGAAGAAGTCTCTTATATCCGGGTTTCTCTTATATCCGGGTTTGGTCTATTTTATATACATTAACACAGGCTCTAATTTGGGACCAAAGAAAATCTCTCTTATATCCGGGTTTCTCTTATATCCGGGTCTCTTATAGTGATTTTCCAAGCGTAGCTTGGATGTGGCACAAGGCCGAATGTAAGGGGCACCCAGTGAGAATCGAACTCATTCGTAATTGTTCTAGCGAGACAAGCTTGCTAACCATTACACCAACTCGAGGTGCCCTATCCGGGTCTCTTATATCCGGGTTACACTGTATAACAAGATGAATGACAATTAAAACGCTAATTAAATGTTAGCTTTTGGAAGCTCGAGTGAAGAACATCTTACGTGTACATCTATAAACAAATGAGAAAGTCCAGTGATCGGCAATATTTATGGCTTGCACGGTTCGATTTCAAAATGGACAGCAGCGGGAGGAGAAGTATCGGGTTACCCCACCTTGTCTGCCAAGGCACCTTTTTCCCTTAACGCTCGATTGGTAGCATTATAATGTAGCAGAGTAAAAGGTATAAACTCGCTTTCCCTTTTTCTTGCAACGTGGCAAGACGGGCCTCGTTTTCCAGTCTGGTAAACCGACTTTGTAATCTCAACCAAACAACGTGGTTCGTGCTCACTCTACAAATAATCACAGGAATAGATCTTCCTCTTCTTTTCGGGATTATGTTGTTCCATGTATGAGTATATGTGAAAAAAAGCCCCCAAAACAAACAAAAATGCGTGTTGAAGACCTTTATTTTGAAAGATTTCGTTCTCATCCATCAAAAGAAGTAACTTGTCCGTAACGCATTATCTATAAAAATAAACATTCATATCATAAACTGAGAGCATACTTCGACGTGGTGTAATAGTTAACAAGCTTGTCACGCAAGATCAATTACGCCTGAATACTGAGTAGTGATTTCGATCCTCATTGGGGGTTACATATACTTTCAGCCTTGCGCCACATCTAAGCAACGCTTAGAAAATCACCAATTATAACTGAATAGTGAATTTGATCCTCACTGTGTGCCCCATGCTTTCGACCTTGTGCCACATCTAAGCTATGCTTAGAATTCACCAATTACGAGTGAATAGTGAGTTTGATCCTCACTGGGTGTCTCATATTTTCGACTTTGTGCCACATTTAAACAACGCTTAGAAAATCACCAATTAGTACTGAATAGTGGGCTTGATTCTCAATGGGTGCCGCATAGTTTTGACCTTGTGCCATATCTAAATCACGGTTAGAAAATCACCAGTTACTATTGAATAGTGAATTTGATCCCCACTGGGTGCCCCATACTTTCGACCATGTGCCACATCTAAACGGTTAGAAAATTACCATATTAGTATCGAATTTTAATAATGATCTTCACTTTGTGCCACATCTAAACAACGCTTAGAAAATCACCAATTACGATTGAATAGTCAGTTTGATCCTCCCTGGACCTTAAAATGGGAAAAAATATGGACTAGAATGTTTGCTATATTCATGTACGGTAGATTAAAATTCTGCAACTTTTCGGCTACCGTAGATAAAAAAAATCAAACATTTGGTTAAACTTCAAAAGAACAAGTTGGATCATTTAAGCGAGTGTATATGTGTCTGCAATACAGATGCAAAGAAGTGAATGGAGAAGAAAAAGATTGGGTGTGTCAAGATGGCGGACGAATCAAACATTTTCTCTATGCGTAAGCTAGTATTTTTATGTATACGATTAACACTACAGTCGTATCAAGTAAATAATTCTGTTTTTTAAATCATTAGAAGTAAAAAAAAATATTACAAAGAAAGCTAGCACTAAATAAAAGTAATAACAAATAAACTATAATGATCTCCCTACTTACTAAAAAGATTCCGCTGTTATGAGGCAAGTTCATTTATTGGTACTGACTGATGCCTCTTGTTACCCTAACAAAGGAACGCTTCATCACTCAGGCGAGTGTAGCATATAAAGGAACCCCTCAATTAGTGCGGTTAAGTAACTATTAAAAAAAGTCAATTTTCAATTCTATGGTTAAACTGAAGTATGTTTTACCGCACTAATCGAGTATTATAGATGCACTACTGGAATTTTGGTATATAAAAATTGTAGCCCACAAATCGAATGCGCCTTAATAGAGGGATGCCTGTACAGGAAGTCCTCGGGTTACGTTAGACCCGACGTACGGACGTTTCGTGTTTACGGCGCCATTTCCCATAATATAATTTGTCGTCACGCGGCACTATATGAGGAAGACGGTGTTGTTTCTTCACCAGCTATACACCATATTGAGTTGTGCTACATTCACTGTCTCTCGTTTGTGTCGTTATTCTGGGAATTTTTTGTCTTTCATTATGACTTCCAAGCCTAAGGCTGACTCGTGGGTGCTTATGTGGGTGAATAACGACCTACTTCGAAAAGCAGGTTACGTCGCACCGTAGGAACCTGTCTCTGACGTAAGTCGAGGACGTCCTGCGCGTTCATATTTGAGAAAAATAAAACTGAACTGAGTGACATCTATTTACTGTCACTTCAGGTCTCCTGTCTGCTTATGTCTGTCTGTCTTTCAGTTGGTTCATGTTCATCAGTCTGTCTGTTCCCACCTGTTTATCATTATGTTCGCATCTCTCTGTCTGTTCACGTCTGTCCGCCTGTTCACGTCCGTCATTTTTTATGTCTACCTGTCTGCAGTCTGTTCATGTTTGTCCGTCTGTTCGCGTCTGTTTGTCATTCTATCCCTTAGTCCAGTTGGAATTGGTAAGAAAGTGAAATTTTGATATCTTGCACAAAAATAATTATATTGTCAATTCCTGAATTGCGTTTGTGTTTGATTTTACAAGACTCTACTGCGTGAAATTTTAATGAATTTTTTATGTGCCGTCTGGCTGCCTAAGTTTTTTTCGTGCGTGGTAGAACCAGAAACAGATTATCTGACTAAACACAGAAAAAACTTTCAGTTAAATCGGATTAAAAAATTCTGTTTTGAAGTTATCGGAGAATTTCAAAAATAAAACTCTGACGTTGACTTAACACACACACACACACACGCACACACACACACACACACACACACACACACACACACACACACATATATATATATATATATATATATATATATATATATATATATATACAGGAATTACTATGTTTCAAAAACAGAAAATAAAAACTTCAAATTTAATTACAGAATTAAATCAAAATCCCTAGTCCTGTTTCATTTTCAAGCGATTTTGGGAATAACTTATTTTAAAATTTACTGAGTTTTATAAGCACATAATTCGTAATATTAGTTGTTAAGGGTACGGAGAAATTAAATCATTTTGACAAGGTGTGGTAGGGTATTCATTTTCACTGACAACTATTGTATCAAAATATGAGTTACTTTCGAAAAGAGGTTAAGTTAAGGTAGGGTAGGGGTGTCTGTTCAACAAATGATTACATCCGTTTTTTGTATGTCGTCTGATTTTTTTCAATGACAAAAAGGTTTTCGGCACTTTTGTTTTGCCGTTGAATTTGTAATTCTATGCATAAAGATTTTTTTCTAAAAAGGTTTTTGAATATGAGTACGTCGTATTAAAATACAATTTTAAAATATTATTCCTAATTCTAATTATTAATAGACTATACTTCTTTTAAAACAAATAAATGTATTAGAATTACTTCATTATTTAAAAATTATGATTAAAATATCAAATATAAATATATGTGTTTCATTTTTCAGCTTTTTTTAAAAACATTATTTAAGGAAAATCTTTGACAATATCGGCAAAGAATAGCTATTTCATTTCTTTAAGTAAATTTTTACTTTTTATAAACCTAATAATGTATAATTTCTCATGTATGCATAAAAGACATGGGTCATTTAATGACCTACATATTCTAGAATTTTTTTATTAATTTCCATTTCACAACAGGCGTATTATTGCTTTCTTTTAAGTGCCAGAAATATTTAGATAGCGACATCTGATTTCGGTATTTATTTATTCTAAAAGAACTTTGATGTTGATTGAAACGTTTCTTGAATTCATGACTTGTGCATCCAATGTAGACTTTTATTTTGTATGGATCCTCAGTTGATGAGATATTGCATTGGTACACTAATGATTCAGTGCGACATTTATTATTAAGAGGACAGTTTTGAGGATTTCTGCAGTTTCACAATTTTTGTTTATCTCTTTTTATTTTACTGTCTAAATTTCTTTGATTTTGGTTTAAGTGTTTACTCAAGATATTAGCATTATGTTTCTTAATAATCATTTCTAAGTTTTCAGTACAACTGTAACTTAGTTTTAGGGTATTTTTATTAAAAAAATGCACTGAGTTTACTGTCTTTAGGAAAATGCTTAACGTTTAATGCAAGGGATTTTTGTTCTAATTTCTTTTTGACCATTTGGTTGTATGGGGGGGGGTATACCAAATGATTTTTCTACTTCTGCTTTTTCTGTGGTTTTTACTTTCATTTTTTATGTAACTTAGTCTTCGGTTTTTGTAGCCATTATCCTTTAGGGGTTTATTATAGAAATTACTATGTTCATAGAAAATTTTCTCATTTACTGAATTTGCACTTATTCTCTTTTCGATAGATAAAGGTATATACTTAATTAAAGATGGAGGATGATTAGATTTAGGGCGTATACACAAAGGATTAGTATTGGGTTTTTTATAAGGTACGTATACATTATTCATTAAATCTAATGTTATATCTAGGAAGTTCACCTTTTGCATTTTAGTTCTTACGGTAATTTTAAGTTCAGGCTTTTAAATTCTCTGTATAATAGTTTTCTAATTTTATTAATTTTAAAGTTTGTAGAGTTCTTTATAACCATAAGTCCATCGTCTCTGTTTAATCCAATGTCAGTTATATTAATTTCGCGATATGCTGAAAATTGATAAAAAAAAAAAAACTAAAAAAAACTGGGAAAATTTATGCTTAAAGTTTGCATTATTCTGTCAAAAAATTACTTTGTTTTCATCAAAAGGATTCCCGACTGGAGTTATTGTGTTAACATTAAAATAGCCTGGAATATTTTATGAAAAATTTTGCTATTCTTTCATTAAAAAAAATATTATATTTACTAAAGTGACAAAAATTATGTTTTTCATAAACAAAAAAAGAAAAATTTTACTCAACTTTATATATCTTTGGAAGATTATATAAAAATGGAAGCAGCTTCTAAACTATTAAAAATGAGACATATTTTCAAAGAAAAGATTGAAAGGTCTATAAACTCGTTGAAGGCTAAGGAAAATATTCTAAAAGTCCATTACTCTGCTCAGGAGGAAACAATTAATAGTTGTTTAGACACTATGGAGTCTATTACTGACCAAATATTATATTTACACTGTTAATGATATTGAAGAATCAGTGTATGATGATTATACATATGAAGAATTCCGATGTGATGCATTGGAAGAATTAGCCAAGATAGGTGAACAAATTGGTTGGTTTATTGTTTTACGTCATATCAA
Organism: Acanthosepion pharaonis; assembly: GCA_903632075.3. Lineage (NCBI taxonomy): Eukaryota > Metazoa > Mollusca > Cephalopoda > Sepiida > Sepiidae > Acanthosepion > Acanthosepion pharaonis. Next base: position 512,362 of record CAHIKZ030000488.1, read on the forward strand.
CACCTCAATGGGTTATTTAATGCCGACAAGACTTTTAGGATAGGTTCGTATGAATAGAATATGTATTTCTTGTAAAAAATCAATTTGGTTTGGTTTATTTTGTTTTACGGCATATCAACACCTCAATGGGTTATTTAATGTCGACAAGATTTTTAGAATAGGTTCGTATGAATAGAATATGTATTCTTTGTAAGAAATCAATTTGATTTGGTTTATTTTGTTTTATGGCATATCAACACATCAATGGGTTACTTAATGCCGACAAGATTTTTAGGATAGATTCGTATGAATAGAATATGTATTTTTTTGTAAGAAATCAATTTGGTTTGCTTTATTTTGTTTTACGTCATATCAACACCTCAATGGGTTATTTAATGCTGACAAGATTTTTAGGATAGGTTCGTATGAATAGAATATGTATTTTTTTGTAAGAAATCAATTTGGTTTGCTTTATTTTGTTTTACGTCATATCAACACCTCAATGGGTTATTTAATGCTGACAAGATTTTTAGGATATGTTTGTATGAATAGAATATGTATTCTTTGTAAGAAATCAGTTTGGTTTGGTTTATTTTCGTTGGGGCCGAAAAAGCTTTGTCTTTGCCCATGCGTGGAGAGATAGATCCTGTGACGACGGAGCGGTCTCCCATTGGTCGATCCTGCCACAGGCTGACTATACAAAAAGCGTAGACCGTGGAGAAGTTTTCCCCTTTTCAGCAGACCTGGCCGAACGACACGCGTGTGTGGTTTTCTGTTTTACTGTGCTCTACCACTTGGGTAAGTCTCTCAGTCATTATCTCCATGTTAGGGAAGGATATATATATATATATTGTTTGTTGTTGTATTGTTTAACGTAAAAGAAAACCTGTTCTTTTTATAAGCGAGTTTTATTTTTATATTGTTTTGCTGATTATATTACATAACACTGACTAGAAATCTTATACTTATATTTTTTTTTACGGCATATCAACACCTCAATGGGTTATTTAATACCGACAAGATTTTTAGGATAGGTTCGTATGAATAGAATATGTATCTTTTGTAAGAAATCAAGTTGGTTTGGTTTATTTTGTTTTACGGCATATCAACCTCAATGGGTTATTTAATGCCGTCAAGATTTTTCGGATAGGTTCGTATGAATAGAATATGTGTTTTTTTGTCAGAAATCAATTTGGTTTGCTTTATTTTGTTTTACGGCATAACAACACCTCAATGGGTTATTTAATGCTGACAAGATTTTTAGGATAGGCTCGTATGAATAGAATATGTATTCTTTGTAAGAAATCAATTTGGTTTGGTTTATTTTGTTTTACGGCATATCAACCTCAATGGGTTATTTAATGCCGAAAAGATTTTTAGGATAGATTCGTATGAATAGAATATGTATTTTTTTGTAAGAAATCAATTTGGTTTGCTTTATTTTGTTTTACTGCATAACAACACCTCAATGGGTTATTTAATGCCGACAAGCTTTTTAGGATAGGTTCGTATGAATAGAATATGTATTTTTTTGTAAGAAATCAATTTGGTTTGCTTTATTTTGTTTTACGTCATATCAACACCTCAATGGGTTATTTAATGCTGACAAGATTTTTAGGATATGTTTGTATGAATAGAATATGTATTCTTTGTAAGAAATCAGTTTGGTTTGGTTTATTTTCGTTGGGGCCGAAAAAGCTTTGTCTTTGCCCATGCGTGGAGAGATAGATCCTGTGACGACGGAGCGGTCTCCCATTGGTCGATCCTGCCACAGGCTGACCATACAAAAAGCGTAGACCGTGGAGAAGTTTTCCCCTTTTCAGCAGACCTTGCCGAACGACAAGCGTGTGTGGTTTTCTGTTTTACTGTGCTCTACCATTTGGGTAAGTCTCTCAGTCATTATCTCCATGTTAGGGAAGGATATATATATATATATATATATATTGTTTGTTGTTGTATTGTTTAACGTAAAAGAAAACCTGTTCTTTTTATAAGCGAGTTTTTTTATTATATATTATTTGCTGATTATATTACATAACACTGACTAGAAATCTTATACTTATATTTTGTTTTACGGCATATCAACACCTCAATGGGTTATTTAATGCTGACAAGATTTTAGGATAGATTCGTATGAATAGAACATATATTTTTTGTAAGAAATCTGTTTCGTTTGGTTTATTTTGTTTTACGGCATATCAACACCTCAATGGGTTATATAATGCCGTCAAGATTTTTAAGAGAGATTCGTCTGAATAGTATATCAATTCTTTGTAAGAAATCAGTTTGGTTTATTTTGTTTTACGGCATATCAAGCTCAATTAAATGTCGACAAGATTTTTAGGATAGATTCGTATGAATAGAACATATATTTTTTGTAAGAAATCTGTTTGGTTTAGTTTATTTTGTTTTACTGCATATCAACACCTCAATGGGTTATTTAATGCCGTCAAGATTTTTAAGAGAGATTCGTATGAATAGAACATGTATTCTTCGTAAGAAATCTGTTTGGTTTGGTTTATTTTGTTTTACGGCATATCAACCTCAATGGGTTATTTAAAGCCGACGAAATTTTTATTGCTGTTAATTTTTTTTTAAATGTACTGTTGGTAATTTTTTTTCAAAAATGTATTGCTAGTAATTTTTCTTTTTCAAAAATGTATTGCTGGTACTAAAACCTATTTTTACACTTTCATAGTCTTTTGAGCTCAGTTTGGGTGGAACTAGAAACACCAGCAATTAAGAAGTGATTCCACGCTCCTCAAAACCTTACTGTCGGATGTAGTTTATCGTCATACTCAGGACGGTGAACAAATTGATGGATTATCTAGTATCTTTGTTGATAACGATAATTCTGAAATTTTTGATACCGTGGAAAATTCTGACAATCATAATATGTCAGATATACTCACTAAAATTGATAGTTCGGACATTTATGGCACTGATAAATTATCTAGTGTCTTTGGTCACGATAATTGTGATGTTTCTGATACTGTTAAAAATTCTGACAATGATGAGATGTCTGGCATCTCTTTGAAATTAAAGAATCGGTACTTCTGACACTGATAAGAACTGTAATATTTCTGACGCTGATAACATATATACTAGTGTCTAAAAACGAAAAATCTAGGTAACAGGACAATTTGTATGTAAAATTGCCTTGGGAGGAGGAAAAAATTAAATCTGTCCTTTCAAACCATGCTGTAGCCATTAATGTACAGATTATTTCTCCTGATAAATTTAACTACATTTGAGATACCTCATAGATATATGTTCAAATCTGAGGACCTAATAACTTCTAAAATAAATTTTAATTTTTCACTTAAGACAAATGAGGTCCTTTCACTGCACGAAGGGGCCCACGCTGGCATATACCTGTATTGATACTAAGAGCAGAAACAGGAGCTTACCTCTTTCATAGCTTAAAACATAATGACATATTTCGGGCTTTGCGCAATAGGCTACACGCATAACTTCCGGTTGAAGTTGATTAGATACAATCCTAAATAAATATATGTTGACCAATAAGAAATGAGCGCGCCTGGAATAATCAACAACTTAATCGGGACCTCTTTTAATTTCGACAACAATATAAATAGACCCCTGTCTAAAAGAAGAAAAGAACTCCAACAGGAGACACGCGGAGAAGACACAGAGAGACGAACACTTACAACTGTGAGCGGATACATCAAAGGTATCTCGGCTTCAACGACTAGTATTCCTCACATCTTTCTTGTCATCTTCACCCCCCACTTTACTTCTTTCATATATTCTACCTCCTTTCTCTTACTCACAGGACATATTACTAATCGAAACTAGCATTTCTCAAGAACACAAGTACTTTTACTGTTATGGTCCGGTTCCTTGTAGCACGGTGATAATCCAAGGTAGAACCAATAAAGAAGAACTCATATACGGATATGGAATAACACAGATATATTACAAACAGGAATATATACAGAGAAGTAGAAAGTGTTAGTATGAACAATCAGGTTTAGTAGTAATTGTCTGAACGCGACTCTATTTCGAACTGCCTCTGACTCGACTGACTGACTCGCTCGCTCTGACTGACTGACAGACTCCTGACGGACTTCACTCCAGACTTCAGACTGAACTCCAGACTTCAGACGGAACAGTATTTAGTCACCCCCCCCCCGCGAGAGCATCATGTGGCACAAGGCCGGTTTAACGTGGGATTAAATATGCCCTTTGAACCCGTATAAACGGGTGCAGGGTCGGTTTACCTCCCCGAAAGAGACTCCGCCCTTCGGCGTAGCCTCGTTCGGGTTCATCTCCGCCCGAAGGCAGAGAGTTCAACCGATCAGCCGATCAGCCGGTCGCCCGACTTCGGACTGAACTCCCTGCTTCCTCTTGAGGCGCAGTATTTATTATGTATGGAATAGTCCATTATGTTATTATGGGTAATGTCCCATAACTTTTATAAACTCTTGTATTCATTGAAATGTAATAAAAAACATATTTACTTACTTACTTGAATACCAGCCTTGAGCCATCAATTTTTAAGGGGGATTTTTTTGAGATTTAAAGGTCGTCTTATACGGAGAAATATACGGTATTTGATTCTTGTTTGAATATTTGATATCCTTTGAAATTTAAATATTTATTCCTCAACCACAGCAGTTTCCGTTAATTTATTTATCACTTCTTTCTGCTGTCAAACTACCTTCTGTCTTGAATTCTTGTGAAGATTATCTGTTGGCTCTTCTCTATATATAGCAAGTGAAGAGGCTCCAGACAAAATCTTAACTTCAAATTTACGAAGGCGCAAACCTATGCTTCTGATTGGCTAATAAATAAAAATTGTACATATTTTTTTTAATTTAAAAATGAAATTGAAACAATCCTCCTTCATTGAAATAATTTTGGCGATTCCTTCACATATTCATGTATCAGTTTTCTCACAAAGCCTCTGGCTTGCTTTAAAATACGTGTATAAAAAAAACCTAGACGATTATAATATTTATTTGTTTGTTTATTTGTACGTTTTAATTAACTATTACTTTTAATTATTTCGTATTATTAACTTGTTTGAAATTGCTCTATATGTTTGTAATGTAGTTTGGAAAATTTCGTACGCACGTGCATGCGTGAATATGCTTTTAACGTCTGACCGCCCATGGTCGAGACGTGAATCCTTCAAGGCTGCATCTTTGCAGTAAAAGAGAGAGTGAAGAGAGAGAAAGATCAAACTCGTATCTGCTATTTATAATTAATGTAACCACGTGACAGGCTCAGAGAAAATTGGCGGGAAATTTGATTTATGGTCTTACCCAGGACGAGGATGTAGTTTATCGTCATACCCAGGAATCGGATGTAGTTTATCGTCTTACCCAGGACGCGGATGTAGTTTATCGTTATACCCAAGACGCTAATTGTTCTTCGAATAGGCAATTTATTATGAAGTTATGCCAGTAATATATAAGGTAGAAATTGTTTTATTACTTTTATTATCAGTTTATTTGATAATGTGAATCTTTTCACGTACATTATTGGTTATCGCACCGTAGCCGAGGTTAGACTACAGACAAACATCACACTGAATTTAAGGTTTCTTTTTTTTTTTTTAGAATTGTAGTATAAGAGGACCCCCAATTTTTAAGGGGGATTTTTTGGAGATTTAAAGGTCACTGGAAAAAATATTTGTACGTGGGCGATTTGTACAAAATTCAACATTGATAAGAAAGTGGTAGCGGGATGCTAAAATTCCATTACCTACTCAGTAACAATATGTTTCTTTATCGCAACAAATAGGTGGCCTCAATGTTCGGATCCTCTCTACTCCAATAAGACATTTTTTTCACGTATTCAATATAATGTTTTTCTTAAAATTAGCGGATTTCATTACTTTATACTTTTTTTTGTCAATCTGAAACGCCTCGTTTCATTTTTTAACATTTATTAATTAACTGTTATATAGGGATAAGGTGAAGGCAACGACACTTGAATTTGAACATAGATCGCCATTTAGCAAACACAGGCGATCCCATTATGGAATAAAGTAGACCACGTGACCATAGAGGAAACACTTATATGGAAGGTAGCGTGTGCCTAATTGATCGCTATTTCTAGTCTATCCTCTATTACTATACGGACTGCTTTTCTTTACTCTATTCACTATACTATTTCTCTATGCGGTGGTTTCTATTTGAGCAAGTACTATTAGTGCGAGATTGTTCGAAGGCGTCTGACACCAGTATTGTTTAACGGCGTACTATAGTTGTAGTGATTTTCCAAGCGTAGCTTAGATGTGGCACAAAGTGGAAAGTATGGGGCACCCAGTGAGGATCGAACTCACTACTCAGTCGTAATCGTTCTAGTGAGACAAGCTTGATAACCATTTCACCGCCTCGGGGTGCGTACGGCGTTGTAGCTGCGATTACAAAGTCTCTGCTACAAAGTGGCAACACAAAAGTGGCAACGAGTGTTCGTTGACATCACAAAATTAACTCTGATATTCAATAGATATCCATTGATCTTTCTCATGAGAAATAAATAAATATCTGGATAACAAGAAGAGGGCACAGGATGAAAATTAATAACGAAAATAAAAAAAATTTCTTAAATCATCTTAGGTGATAACTTTTCGATCACCCCATATATAAGAGGATAAATAAAACTAAACAAGGATAATAAATAAGACGAAATTAACAATTAAAAAAAAACAATTAGGTAAACGATCTTCCCAATAGAAAATGAAATAAAATAAAACAAAAGAGACAGGTTGTAGGACAATTATAAAAAAATTATAAGGAAGTAAATCGGGGTACCGAGTTCGAATTCCAGTCGGGTTCGTTATATTCACTTACGCGTAAATCTCTTTGGGAAAGATACGAATCCATCTCTTCTCTAAGCTATGGGCTGAATAGTAGGACAGACCGGCTCCTATAGCCTTGGTTAGCAACCAGTCTACCGTTGAAAGTAACGGCCGCCTACTGCAGAAAAATCTACTACCTCGTCATTCATGAATCAGAAGAGACATGATGGCCCAAGTGTTTGTCATGTATGGAAAGGAGGTAAGGAGGTTGTGGGAAGACATAATCCCCCAAACGGGTATCACGTATGGCACGTGACTGAAGTAGTCAAGAGTGATTTAGGTAAGGAGGTTGTGGAGAGACATGATCGCCCAAACGGGTATCACGTATGGCACGTAACTGAAGTAGTCAAGAGTGATTTAGGTAATGAGGTTGTGGAGAGACATGATCCCCAAACGGGTATCACGTATGGCAGGTTGTAATGATGAAGTATCACGTCAAGAGTGATTTAGGTAAGGAGGTTGTGGAGAGACATGATCGCCCAAACGGGTATCACGTATGGCACGTAACTGAGGTAGTCAAGAGTGATTTAGGTAAGGAGGTTGTGGAGAGACATGATCGCCCAAACGGGTATCACGTATGGCACGTAACTGAAGTAGTCAAGAGTGATTTAGGTAAGGAGGTTGTGGAGAGACATGATCCCCCAAACGGGTATCACGTATGGCACGTAACTGAAGTAGTCAAGAGTGATTTAGGTAAGGAGGTTGTGGAGAGACATGATCGCCCAAACGGGTATCACGTATGGCAAACGGGTAACACGAGGTAGTCAAGAGTCAAGATTTAGGTAATGAGGTTGTGGAGAGACATGATCGCCCAAACGGGTATCACGTATGGCACGTAAAGTCTGATTTAGTCAAGAGTGATCCCCCAAACGGTATGGCACGTAAGGTAAGGAGGTTGTGGAGAGACATGATCCCCAAACGGGTATCACGTATGGCACGTAACCGAGGTAGTCAAGAGTGATTTAGGTAAGGAGGTTGTGGAGAGACATGATCGCCCAAACGGGTATCACGTATGGCACGTAACCGAGGTAGTCAAGAGTGATTTAGGTAAGGAGGTTGTGGAGAGACATGATCGATCATCCCAAACGGGTATCAACGTATGGACATGACGTAACGTATGGAGGTAACTGAGGTAAAAGAGTGATTTAGGTAAGGAGGTTGTGGAGAGACATGATCCCAAACGGGTATCACGTATGGCACGTAACTGAAGTAGTCAAGAGTGATTTAGGTAAGGAGGTTGTGGAATGACATGATCGCCTAAACGGGTATCACGTATGGCACGTAACTGAAGTAGTCAAGAGTGATTTAGGTAAGGAGGTTGTGGAGAGACATGATCCCCCAAACGGGTATCACCCCCAAAGGTTGTGGAATGACATGTATAAACGGGTATCACGTAACACGTAACTGAAGTAGTCAAGAGTGATTTAGGTAAGGAGGTTGTGGTGAGACATGATCACCCAAGCGTGTATCATGGATGGCACGTAACTGAAGTAGTCAAGAGTGATTTAGGTAAGGAGGTTGTGGAAAGACATGATCGCCCAAGCGTGTATCATGGATGGCACGTAACTGAAGTAGTCAACAGGGATTTAGGTAAGGAGGTTGTGGAGAGACATGATCACCCAAGTGTGTATCACGTATCGCATGTAACTGACTGAATGTAAAAAAATTAAAAGGAGAAAAGAAAATAAGTAAAAATAATACAAAAAAATAAGTTTGTTTATTGCCCTTTCTCTTGACGAGGAGAATATACAAATTTATATTAAAAATGTAAATAAATAAATAATTAAATAATAATAATAATAATTACCCAGAAACAATTGATCATCTTATACCAGGTTACACGGTATTGGCACCCACTGAATATAAAACCCGGCACGACAGAGTAGGCCAATATCTGCATTGGAAAAACTTTAACTTTTACGGGAAGAAAACTGAAAGAAATTTGTATGAACACCACCCAGACCCGGTTATGGAGGTAGGACCTGTTACAATTTTATGGGACTCCACAATACACACAGACAGAACAAACAACGCTAACCGCTCAGACATTGTTATTAGAGACCGCAAAGAAAAAAGGTGCCTCCTTATTGATATGGCAGCTCCTGCAGACTGCAATGTATCTTTGAAGATCTTCAAAAAGCTGTCAAAATACAAGGAGCTTGAAATGGAAATCTCAAAAATGTGGCACATGGGAACATCAACAATTCCTGTCGTAGTTGGAGCCCTCGGATTGGTTGGAAAACTACTGTACTACTACTGTACTGATGCGGCATTCACCCTGGGCGGATTGAGCCGGCTTCTTCCTGTTATGAGAAGAAGATTCTTGGGATAAATTACAGAAGTAGGGTACCCAGGCCTACTCGGATAACGTTCTTGCTTGCCGCGGGGTTCCCACAGACGCAGAGACAGGAACGACCAGAAGCCGCCGGTTACCGATGCAGACGCTCCTTGGATTTTCACCAGAGCCCTTGTTAGCCGGCGTGTGTGTCTGACCTGTCCGCCTTGGGTGGCCCTACCAGGAACGAAGTTCCGGGCGGCATAGCTCTGACACTACCGTTTACACCCCCCCACCGACTGTGAGGTAAGGGTTGGACTTTGGGGGCTTACAGTACCAGGTGTTCCCAAGCAGTCCCCCATCTAAGTACTGACCTGGCTCTACGATGCTTAACTTCGGTGATCGAACGAGAACCGGTGTTTCAGCGTGATTTGACCGTAAGCGATTGGTTGGAAAAGTTTCCAGTAGACTCATTAAAGGGATTCCTGGAAGCCCATGCCTTAAAGAAATACAAAAAATACAGCCCACACCTTCCGAAGGACTTTATCTATGTAAAATGTTTTCTTTTCTTTTTTCTTTTTTTTTTTTAATGTCATAAAGGAATTTCTGACCTTAGATCTCTGGGTGGGACCCGGAACGAAATGTGTACACACCAGAAATCAAAGGAATAATAATAATAATAATTATTATTATTAAAAAGGTTCGTGACAGAAAATATTATAATAGACAAGCTTTGTTCATTACACTTGCTTTTAAGAGAAGTGCTTAAAAGAATTAAAAGAAAGTCAGACGCTTTGTAAAAATTCAAGCCATAAATTTCTTCGTTAAACCTTCTGAAAATTTTGGCTTGTCCAGAAAGGTCATGGCGATTTTTAGCCGTTCCTTTTCCAACACGTAGCACACGTCAAATTAATCGATACATTTCCGATTGGAAGAAGGAGGAGGAGGAGGAAGAAGAAGAAGAAGAAATTTATCGACAGATATAATATGCTTATATTTCCGATGAGAGCACACCTCAAACTATCTCTTGAGGCTGAAAATTTAAAATGTCTTAATTCCTGTCAATTTTACATCCCTACGAAAATGGAAGATTATAAGAAGCATTTTAGACACTTGATGCCTTTTTTTATCGTAAAAGCCAAAGTGCCTCGCAAGCAACATAAAATATATGTGCTGTGTACGATGAAGGTGCTTTAGCTGACAGAATTCTACGGAAATGGTTCGCTAAGTTTAGAGTTGGTGATTGTAGCCTTGTTGATGAAGAACGCTCAGGCAGACCCCTCACACCTGCCAACGACCAAATCAAGAAATTGATTGAGAATAACCTGCATTAAACAACGCGAGAATTGGCAGAAATACTAAATTTATCAAAATCCACCATCCATAAGCACTTAGTGAACCTTGGGTACTCAAATCGCTACGATGTTTGGGTACCACATGATCTGAATGAATAGAATTTTTTGGATCGTATTTCACCTGTGATTTGCTGTATAAACGCAATAAAAATGTACCCTTTTTTAAGCAAATTGTGACGGATGATGAGAAATGGATCGTTTACAACAATGTTCAGCAAAAATGTCCTGGGTTAAACGACATGAGCCAACTTAGCCATCTTAAAATCAGGTCTTCATCCTAAGAAAGTCATGCTGTGCATCTGGTGGGATTGGTGGAAAGGAATCTTGTACTGTGATCTTCTGCCAAGTAACCAGTTAATTGATTCTGAAAAGTACTGCTCACAAGTGGATGAATTAAAGGCAGCAATTCAAGAAAAAACGCCCAAAATTGGCGAACAGGAAAGATTTTGTTTTCCATCAGGATCGTGCCAGACCCCACGTTTTTTTTTTGTTTTTTTTTTGGCAACCCGGCAAAAATTGTTGCAACTTGGCTGGGATGCCTTACCCGACCCGCCACATTAACCAGACATTGCTCCTTCGGATTTTCATTTATTCAGGTCCTTGTAAAATAATCTCAATTGTAAAAATTGTAATTCTTTGGATGACAAAAAAAAAAACCACGTTAATGAGTTCTTTGCCGAGAAAATACCGAAATTCTGGGAAGATGGAATCTTGAACTTGAAGAAAAAATAGAGAAAAGTTGTGCTAGAAAATGGTTCATATTTAGTTGAATAAATATTTAATAACATAATTTTGTTTGGTGCCTTACTTTCCCTTAAAAATTGGCATGAGCTTTCCGGACAACCCAGTTAAATGCCTGAAGCTGGAGAGAGTTACAAGAATTTAAGAAGATTACAAGAAAAAAGAATACAAGAAGTGAGAAAGGCACAATCATTAGTGGCGAGAGAAGGGGACAGCCGACACATATATGCCGGGCCTCGAAACCAGAAGGGCTTCAAGAAAATACATTTAGGGGTTTAGGGGGGGGATTCTTTACTAAAAGTAGAGAGCAAAATTACGAATCGGTATTTTATTGAAAAAAATACGCAGACGAAAACCAGTTCCAAAGCAGCTTAAAAGTGAATTCTTTGAACTTTCACTGAAGCAAAATGCGCGACGAATTCTTCAAAATCTAATTCCGGTACCAAATCTCACTCGATCGCAAGGGTTGCCAAGTTAGACACGTTCTTTAAAAAGTCTTGTAAGACACGCTAGATCGAGTCTCTTAGTCCTAGCATCTCCTTTTCCGACAATTCTTAAAATAATCTGAGTGCCGCATCTCAGAAATTCTCTCGCCGGTACTGGGTACAAGCTAGAGAATGGTTTCAAAGTGACAAGAAATTTGCATCGTCAGCAATGGAGGAAGAATTAAGATGCAAATGAAGAAAGAAACAGAAGCAGAAACTATAAAAGACCAGAAAAGTGAAATATATTCTGATATTAATCGAAGAGTGTTAAAAAAAGAACAAATTTGTTCCAGTGACTCTGTTGAATCTGCCAACCTCCTCAGTTTCGATCTTTAAATAAGTAAGTGTATCTTACATTATTTACATTATTCGAACTGATATCCTCATCTTCATTGCCATATATTCACAACGTTTCGACCGTTATACGCTCCGGCCTTCTTCAGGTGATTGGAATTTTTCTTCAATATCTGCCTATATCTCTGAGAAGCTATTATGATTACTTACATTATTGACATTATTCGGACAGTTATCCTCGTGTTCATTGCCATATTCACAACGTTTCGGCCGTTGTACGCTCCGGCCTTCTTCAGGTGATTGGAATTTCGAACTGAACCCTTTATTTCGTCCACCGGGTAGATTGTTCTAGTTCTACGTGCCATGGCTCCTCAAAGACATGTGTCTGCATGGCCCAGTGGATTGGTTAGATCCGGTCATCAGTCCTAAAGAGATGTAAGTACAATGCCAGTCTACAGCAGTGGTAAACCAAAACTTTGAGAATTGATTTAAAGGGAAATAATTGAGACAGACGTAAGAGTCATGGCACGTGGAACTAGAACAATCTGCAATCATAATACCTCATCTCCGAGATATAGACAAATATGAAGTGTATCTTTTTTGAAAGAATGTGTATTGTCAAAAGACTGTTTTGAAAAGAAATGTATCTTCTCAAAAGATTTTTCTGTTGTTGACAAATTTATATCCGCTTTTTTTGTAAAATGGCTCTTCTTCAATATCTCTGAGATGAGGTATTGTTATTATTTACACTACTTACAATAGGTATCGAACTCAAAACTCTATGGGTCAAGTCACTGAATCCAATCAACACTTTTATCTACTGGGCCACTTTATCCACACAAGGACACATGACCCAGTGGAGAGTTGAGTTAAAGGAAGATAACTGAGACATCTGGAAGAGGCATGGCACGTGGCACTTGAACGATCTACCCCGGTGGACGAAATAAAGGGTTCAGTTCGAAATTCTAGACACCTTAAGAAGGCCGGAGTGTACAACGACAGAAACGTCGTGAATGTGGCGAAAAAGATGGAGACCTGGCATTAGTGAACAAAAAAATCTTCTGGAGTTCAGTTAAGGGGAGATAATATTAGTTTTTTTTTTTTAAATAAAGCTATGTACTTTTAAAATAAGAGAAAATGGGAATAAAAAGGAGACCCTTAATATCATGGAGCGATAGTAGAAATGTTTATGCCATATAATGAGGAAAGAGGATTTGGAAAATATGGTTTTTGTCTCCGTTGTCTTCTCTTTCTTTCTTTCTTTCTTTCATTCTTTCTTATGCATGCTTTCTTTTTGTCTCCGTTGTCTTCTCTTTCTTTCTTTCTTACTTTCTTTCTTTCTTTCTTTCTTTCTTTTGCATCCTTTCTTTTTGTCTCCGTTGTCTTCTCTTTCTTTCTTTCTTTCTTTCTTTCTTTCTTTCTTTCTTTCTTTCTTTCTTATGCATGCTTTCTTTTTGTCTCTGTTGTCTTTTCTTTCTTTCTTTCTTTCTTTCTTTCTTTCTTTCTTTCTTTCTTTCTTTCTTATGCATGCTTTCTTTTTGTATCCGTTGTCTTTTTTTCTTTCTTTCTTTCTTTCTTTCTTTCTTTCTTTCTTTCTTTCGCATGCTTTCTTTTTGTCTCCGTTGTCTCCTCTTTCTTTCTTTCTTTCTTTCTTTCTTTCTTTCTTTCTTTCTTTCTTTCTTTCTTTCTTTCTTTCTCCGTTGTCTTCTCTTTCTTTCTTTCTTTCTTTCTTTCTTTCTTTCTTTCGCATGCTTTCTTTTTGTCTCCGTTGTCTCCTCTTTCTTTCTTTCTTTCTTTCTTTCTTTCTTTCTTTCTTTCTTTCTTTCTCCGTTGTCTTCTCTTTCTTTCTTTCTTTCTTTCTTTCTTTCTTTCTTTCTTTCTATGCATGCTTTCTTTTTGTCTCCATTGTTCGAAAAAAAAGAGGAAGAAATATTTTATACTCCCCATCGTTCTGGGGAGGTTTTGGTTGACAGTCTCAAATAATACACCGTTGTATATCATCTCTTTCTCCCTCTCTCTCTCTCTCGTCTTATACCGGACGGGTGGTCGCTAGTTGTTTTTTTTTTTTAGTTCTGATTTAAAAGAGAGATCAACCAAAGGGAATTTTAAATCTTAACCATATCGACGGGTATCTCTTCTAATGAAGACACGATATAACACGTCTACATTGTTCGACGTGTAAAACTTAACTCACTGAAATCCCCTTTTTACATCTAACATTCTGATTCTAGCTTCGGCCAATCACAAACGACTTTCTTTGTTTTCCTGTATCTGATCTCAAAGATTAAAGCGAGGAAGTGAGAGGAGTACTACAGTTTTCTATAAAATAAGATTCAGCTAGACTATTATTTAACAGAAGAAGGAGGAAAAATGAACCTGGCCTAAAAAGGCCTGAAGATTACAGGGTAAGAGTCTACTTATTTGTGACTGAAAAATACCAAAACTCGGGGAGGCACCAGGCAATAACTTCCGTTAAAGGAAAAACGAAAACGAAAGGAACGCTAGAAAATAAAATAATTTTGTCCAATCAAAAAAATTGGCACAAAGAGACTTTTGACGTTAGCCGAAACCAATTTTCGCGCTAAGTTCTTGAACCTGGTCAAAAGGATATAAAATAGATACCCCCCAAAAATTCTTAGAAGTGTCCATCTGCCATTCCTTTATCCATATTTAGTAAAATTATAACTCTTAGAAAACTGATAACGTAGAAAAACCAAAATATTTTATCAAAGGGCAAAAAAAAAAAAATAAAAAAAAAAATAAAAATAAAAGAACTACAAAAAAAAATCCCATTCTTTCGTTAGCAGGAAACTCCATTATAACTGTCTTTTAAATGGAGTCCTGCTTCTCGTGTTTCTGAATTGTTATCATCTGTTTCTAAAACATTGTCCATGGAATACAGCTCTTTCGGAAAAAAAGTTCCACAATAATTTATAGAATGGTGGGAGGGATTGGCTTCCTTTCAGATGTTTGATGCTGTAGGAAGTGCAGACAACTGCACTTTAGTTTTCGTCTCTACGACACAAGATGGCAACCACGTGAACTGTGTGGTATTGACAACGCCATCATTCTCCCATCTTGTGTCACTAGAACGTCTTCCTGGAGGGACTGCGATGGACTACAAGCCGCATATTTGTAACTGCATCAACAATTTAGCTAAAGTAGGTTCACTGTCTACTGGCATAAGTGATGATGTCAGTTTAAAACTCATACTTTCGAAAATCAAATGCTGCTTGACAGGCCGGGTTCCTGTCAACCATTCAACGGTTTCGTTAGTGGAAAAGGAGTGGCAGGTGAAACTTGTTGAAATGTACTGCAATTTGCATCCGTTAGAAACGGTTGCAACAAAGATAAGGAAGGTCCTGAGTGATTGCGAGCGAACTACAAATGTTAGTGAGTGCCTAGCATGGTGAATTCTTGAAGCTTTGAATTCCTTTAGATATAGTGACAAATTCGACCTTATTTCGAAACTGAAGACCTTTATTGAACAACAAGGTCTTCCATGGTCTGATATCACTAGATTCCAAAGAAATCGGTCCCATTTTCGAACAATGCAAAACATTTGTCTTGTGACTTTCCTCAACCAATAAGACCATTAAAGCACTGCAGCAGATAATTACGAAAGAAGCCGCTATCGTCGAGATGCAAGTGCTGGGAATCATAGGGAAGATGCTATCAGGGCTTTAGATGAGTACCTTCTACATCAGTGTAAATACCCTGAGAGACCCCACTGACACTATAAACATCGTCAAGGGTGTCATTGGCAATCTGAAGGTACTCATCAAGGACCCTATGTCTATTTTCGACTCCACAAAGGATTTCTTTGGAAATACATTACCAAAGAAAGTGATAGCGTCCCTACTGTTTGCCTAAGCAAATGAATTTCGACAGATGATAACTTCCGGTTTAAATGGGATTATGGAGGTTTTAAGCAGAGAATATGCAAAATCATTCAGCATAGTAGAGGCTTCTTCCAAGTCAGTTTTAACATCGGTGGGGGGGGGCACACTATGCTAGCTGAAAGCATCATCGTTGAAAAACAGAAGCTTGCAACTTAATGCTTATGTATCAAGCATAAACGATGTCATCAAGGCCAAGCGGATTCAAGTAAGGAAATCCATCGATGATCTGGATGCTGAGCAGTTCCAGGAACATTTACAGTTGGCACTGATGTGCGGCAGACAGAAGACTGGGATGAAGAAGATGTAGCAACAAGAAGAAATTGGTAGAAGGAACAGGGCT
Source organism: Acanthosepion pharaonis (assembly GCA_903632075.3). Taxonomy (NCBI): domain Eukaryota; kingdom Metazoa; phylum Mollusca; class Cephalopoda; order Sepiida; family Sepiidae; genus Acanthosepion; species Acanthosepion pharaonis. Next base: position 528,568 of record CAHIKZ030000488.1, read on the forward strand.
AAGGATGTCCAGATGGGAAAAAATGAGAAGAGTCTTGATCTAAAATCTAAAGGAGCAGAAAGATCTGTCAGTTGACTACTGGGTATCCCGAGTCTGCGCAAGTCCTGCATGAAATCCTCACTGGACTCATAGTTGGACATTCAATCAGACATATTTGGACAATTGATGGTGTTAACTGTGAATACGCCGGCGACATCATTAATTATGCAAATCCATTTTATAAGATTTCATATCTCAATGATGTAGCTGACTACTATCGATTGGCCAAATACAAAGTTGGGGCTGATTATGTTATGCAGGACTTGTATTTCGAAAATCTGCCCAGCAATCATGAAGAATGAAGAGGCAATAGAAGAAAAAAAACAAAACAAAAGAAAACGGCCCTTTTTAGCGCCACAAAATATTTCTGAAATTTTTTTCAACATTACACATAGTAGCAATTTCTTTTAAATATTGTTAAGGCTATTGGGTTAAAATAATAAAAGTTTAAACAATTATGTAATTAATAATAAAATTTAAAGTACTATAAAAATGAAATAATAAAATAACCAGCACGATAAGAATTAATCTTACTTATTATAAAACGCAGATTGTGTGTGTGTGTGTGTGTGTGTGTGTGTGTGTGTGTGTGTGTGTGCGTGCGTGCGCTTATATATTGGATCAGATTTCCTACATTTTTCAACCGATTTCAACAAAACTTCACAGGACTACGTAAAATTACCTTGCGGTGGTTCTAACATCGCCAAAAATTGGAAAAACACAATTGTTTTTGCACGAAATCAATTTGAAAACACGATTAAGAGGCATCACGAGAATGAAAGGGGGGCAACTCATATTGAGTTATACTTATTATAAAACCCAGGTGTGTGTGTGTGTGTGTGTGTGTGTGTGTGTGTGTGTGTGTGTGTTCGTTTATATATGGGATCGGATTTCCCACATTTTTCAACCGATTTCAACAAAACGTCACTTTTTTTTGGCATGTAGTGTTTCTTATTGTCTTGCACACTTTTTTCTTTATTTTTACATTCAGAATGATTTAAAAATTCCATTTACAAGACAATTGTTTATAATAAAATTCTATTCAATCAGTAGACTCATAACGATTGAAAACAATGTTTTTGTTTGAGTTTGGATTTGACCAATTCGTAAAGAAAAAGAAAAAAAAAAATAATTAAGACATGCATGTCCGTAAACCTTAAACAATAATCGTTGTCAATTTTATTTTTCAGTCTTTATGATGGTCGATACTTGATCTATCTCTTACTTTTACATCCCCGGGCAACGCCGGGCTCTACTGCTAGTAATAAATAAAATAACTTAACATTTCATAAATTATTGATCGTGGTATTTTATGTCAGTTATTAAATTTTAAAATTAATCTAAGAAAATTTCATATTATTTAAAGTTTTATTATTTTTTCGTAATGTATCTTCGTAAATAAAAGTCAATAAAAATATTAGATAATTTTTGAAGCTATTATGTTAATTTGTAAAAATGACTAGGTAGCTAAAAATAAAAAAAATGCGTTCACTTAGATTTCGTAAATTTATGTTAATTCTGGTCATCCATACTAGCATCACCTCGTAACTTATCGGTGACGTCGATAACGACAATAAAAACATGATAAAAAGAGGACCCGTTATTAAGAAATGCTTGTATATTATATTTTTTTATACCATAAGTAATATTTGTTTCAAATCCAGATTAATTTAACTTCAAATTTGCTAATTTTACTCAAATAACGTGTCACAAATATATATTATATTTTTGGAAGATTTTTAAAAACGATAGTTTTATTTTGTTTACAAATTTCTTAAAATTAAGAAAATGGCCGCTTTTAAGAAAATTTTCTTAAATCGACCGAAAAGCTGAGATTCCAATTCCAATTTTTATTTAAAATACACCAGAATTTACTGGAAATAGTAAATTTAATTATTTAGCTTTCAATTAAAGCTAAATTGAAAACTTCAAAAATGCTTTTTATTTAAAAAAATAATTTTAAACCTTAGGTATCGAAAATTCTGTGGGGGTACCTAAATTTAACCAACTATGTTATATTGTGCCTCGGTGGGGTGAAAAGTAGCATTTTTTTTACAGTGTTCATATTTTTTTTTCAAGTTAAGTCCTTAAATTGAAATGACATACAGAATACTTCTTCATTATAATGTTCACTTAAATCCAATGTTCATGTACAGCTTGAATAACAGTGTCTGTTATATGGTTCGTAAATTTATATTAAGTTCGTCTCTCTTTCAACATTAATAGTGTGTGTGTGCATAAAACGGTCAAGAGGGAGTTAAACTTTTCTTTCAACTGACATCCAGAATCGCAGTTCGCAGACAGTTTTTCGGGCGTTGAATCTGTGCCAGGCAATGACGTCATCGCTCTTGAGACATGAGAAACGCTACAAAGCTACAAAGAACACAGCAAAATCATTATAATTAGGCACCATCAAAGACTAGCTAAAAAAAGAGCAGGCATGATGAATAAAAGCCTAAAATTTAATAAAACAAAGTCTTATCATCAAATCCTTTTCCGAACCTTCAAAATTTTGATAAATTTTTCCTTGCTTTCCACTCCACTTTGATCTTCAAAAATTTAAATGCAATGTCAATCGTTATCTACTGTCTTCTTGATTCCTCTTCCTTTATTGTTCTCACTTCTCGCCTGTGGAAATCTCTTCCGGCTTCATGCTTTCTAGCCAACTTTGATTTTGAAAATTTAAATGCAATGTCAATCGTTATCTTCTGTCTTCTTGATTCCTCTTCTTTTATCGATCTCTCTCCTTCATAATATTTTTTCTTTCTTTCATATTCTTTCACACACAGTGACCCCTTGCTTCTTAAAGGATAGAGTGATAAGCTGGAGCTTCAGTACAAATATAAAAGAGAGAGCAATAGAGAGAGGGAGAAAGAGAGAAAAAGAGAGGAAGACGAATAGGGAGAATGAGCAATAGAGAAAGAGAAATAGAGAGACAGAGAAAGAGAGCTATAAAGAGAATTACCTATAGAGAGAGAGAGAAAGAGAGAGAGAAAGAGAGAGAGAGAAAGAGAGAGAGAGAGAGCAATAGCGAAAGAGAGAGCAATAGAGAGAGAGAGCAACAGATAGAGATAACTAGAGAGAGCAATAGAGTAATAAAGACTGAAAAATAGAGAGAGGAATACAGAGAGAAAGAAAGAGAGCAATAGCGAGAGAGAAAGTAAGAGATCAATAGAGAGAGAGAGAGAAAGAGAGCAATAGAGAGAGACAAATAGAGAGAACAATAGAATGAGAAAGGGACCAACAAAGATAGAGAAATAAAGAGAGAGCAATAGAGAAAGCGAGAGAGAGAGAAAAAGAGCAATAAGGAGAGAGAAAAAATAGTGCGAGGGCAAGAGAGAACAACAGAGAGAGAGAAAAGAGCAATAAAGAGAGAGAGAAAAATAGATCGAGGGCAAGAGAGAACAATAGAGAGAGAAAAAGAGAGAGAGATAGAGAAAAAGAGCAATAAAGAGGGAGCGAGCAATAGAGAGATAAATACAGAGAACCGAAATAACGAGAGAGAGAGAGAGAGAGAGAGAGAGAGAGAGAGAGAGAGAGAGAGATAGATAGATAGATAGATAGAGTGTGTCTGTGTGTGAGAGAGAGAGAGAACAATGGAAAGAGAACTATGGAGAGAGAGAGAGAGAGAGAGAGTCCAGAAGAATGTAGATACATATATGTATGTAAGTATTCTAATATAGCAGATGTGTTGCTTAAAATGTGGAAGAAGTATATACGTTTTTAAGTGTCAACGTAGGACTGTGATTTTGTTTATTTTGTAAGTTTCCGTTAGTTGATTAGTTATTAAGAGGACTCAATCAAACCCAAATTTAAAGAGAAACATCACGATTTCTACAGAGTTTGGCAATTGTACTGATTCCCGTTTCATATATGTCACCCAATGTACCAAACATGACCTCATTTATGTGCGATAACGTAAAAGTTAAATAAAACATTAAATGGACACAGGTATAATGTCAGACAAAACAATGTAACATCAACGACTGTAATGTTGACAAGCATCTTAAAGTGTTGTAACAAAACGATTTCTCACACATCCTTAGGAGATAAGTAGATAAATTCCTTATGTCCACTTAATTATCTGAGTTTCTTAGGAAATTCGTCTTCAGTCTATCTTTGAATCAACTTAAATGTCAGAGTTTTCAGGATCTATGTCTCCAGCCGCCTTTGAATAGGCAAACATAAAATTTTGTCAATGATTTTAGATAATCATAAAAGTAGTTCTTTAAAGAAGCTGACCACCCAAAAAAGCCGAATGGGTGGTCTCTTGTTCCGGAACACAAAGGGTCGGATAGCCAGTATCCATATAAGTAGAGAGAGGCAGGAAGTCAGTAAGTATGTCAGTGACTAGTGAGTGAGTAGGTCAGCAAGGAAGAGACCAGCGAGTGTGACGTCAACGACTGTAATGTTGACAAGCATCTTAAGGTGTTGTAACAATACGATTTCTCACACATCCTTAGGAGATAAGTAGATAAATTCCTTAAGTCCACTTAATTATCTGAGTTTCTTAGGAAATTCGTCTTCAGTCCATCTTTGAATCAACTTAAATGTCAGAGTTTTCAGGATCTATGTCTCCAGCCGCCTTTGAATAGGCAAACATAAAATTTTGTCAATGATTTTAGATAATCATAAAAGTAGTTCTTTAAAGAAGCTGACCACCCAAAAAAGCCGAATGGGTGGTCTCTTGTTCCGGAACACAAAGGGTCGTATAGCCAGTATCCATATAAGCAGAGAGAGGCAGGAAGTCAGTAAGTAGGTAGGTGGCTAGTGAGTGAGTAGGTCAGGAAGGAAGAGACCAGCGAGCAGTTAGGGAGATAGCAATCAACCATTAAAGCCGAAGGGAAAGATAAACGGTTTAGTGAGAATTCGTATTATTACTATATCCCAACCAGTGTCTTGTAAAGAATTTGTCGTTATTCTTTGTTGAATACGATCGCGTCTAAGGAGACAAACCTGTGAACATAGCGAGTCGGGTGTATATGCAGACACAGCCGACCTTAGATGTCATCACAGGTGCAATTAACGACGGACGAGCGGAGCTCGTTGTCACAGTGCATATCAGAATTTACCGACTTTTCAACCCTTAAAACGCATGAGGATGGTTACGTAAGCAAATTATTAACTTCCCGACCCCCGGGGGAATGAACAGAATAATAGGAGAGTTCCATAAGATTTATACTAAGCTGTTTGATTAATTCCTTTTAGTGTCTAAACAACTAAAAGAAAATTCCAATGTATCCTCATTCACAGCAGCAGCAGTCCTGACACTGTGGAACCTGTTAGTAAAGTCCATTTCTGCTGCCTTTCTCGGGTTGCAATTAACTCTATTGGTGAGGATAGTTCTTTCTTTTTATGTGTCATGTCCTTTCAGGACGTGGGCGATCATGGCTCTCCACCCCCCTTTATCCCTTGCAGCTCTCAACAAGACCCTTCCCTCTGCTTCCTCCCCGAGACCACCTTCTGTCATCCACCTGCTCAAGCTCGTCAGGTATGTCACGCGCTGCTTTCCCTTGTCTCTCTTTCCCTCTATTTGACCTCTGAGTATCAGATTCTCCAGGCCCTCCTTCCTCATTATGTGTGCCAGAAACTTCAGCTACCTCTTTCTTATGTTTAGTATAAGCCTACTGCTTGTTTTTAACCTCTGTAAGACCTCATCGTTGCTCATATGCTCGGTCCATGATATCCTTAGCATCCTTCTGTTGAGCCACATCTCAGTTGCCTCGAGTCTCTTCTTCATCTTTGAGGAAATCGTCCAACATTCGCTGCCATAAAGAAGAACAGATATCATGTAACATATGCAAATTGCTAACTTTCCACCCGGGAGAAGGAACAGAATGAAAGGAGAGTTCCATAAGATTTATACTCAGCTATTTGATTAATTCCTCTTAGTAAATAATCAACTAATGGAAAATTCCAAGATGAAACAAGATCATTACCAGTTGCATGCCTTCACGCTATCATTCTGTTCATTCTCCCGGGACAGGAAGTTAGTAATTTGCTTACGTAAGCATCCTCATTACCATGACAGCCGTTTTTTCATTACAAGACAAGCAACGTTTGTACAAAGATTTATAATTCTTTGTAGATTTATTTCTGAGTCTGAAGCCAAGAGACTTCACTTCATTACAGATACTACCATGGCCCGCTCCTGTCAGCTGTAATGAAAACATCAGCTTGTTTGGCTTTATTCTCATTCACTGCAGCAGAATTCCTGACACTGTGGAACCTGTTAATAAAGTCCGTGCCTTCCTCGGGTTGCGATTAACTTTATTGATGAGGATAGTTACATATGCAATTTACTAACTTCCCGTCCCGGGAGAATGAACAGAATGAAATGAAAGTTCCAAAAGATTTATACTAACCTAATCTAATCTAATCAACTAACAAGGTGGAGGCTCTTAAGGATAGTCTTTCCCGGGTGGTGGCTGGGGTGGATTCCTTAGAAATGGATCTAGATTGGGAGGCCCTGCAGCGTGCGGCTAGCGAGCACTATCAGTGCCAGTTTGTTAGGCGTAAGTTAAACAAGAAGTCTAGCGAAGTCGTGAATCGCGAGCATGTGGCATTATGGTGTATGGATGAATGATTGGCGACGAATGAGTTTTTATGGTGAATGAGGAAATTGTAACGAATGAATGGGTCGTGAGTCCGATTAGCTAGGTATAAGATAGATAGTGGAGACCAGTCTCAACCAATTCTCTCCTTTCGGCCTTATGCCATAATTGTATTAATTTACAATAAATCTCAATAATTACAATTTTTGTGATGTCAACGAACATTCGTTGATACTTTTGTGATGTCAACAAATACTCGTTGTCACTTTCGTTATGATCGTTGTAGTAGAGACTTTGTAATCGCAGATACAAATATAGTAACGCTTTTGAACAATACTGGTGACAGACGCCTTCGCACTAATAGTACTTTCTCAATAATTCTCGCTTGAATAGTAACCATCAAAGAATGATCTGAATAGTAATCCGTGTACTGATCGGTATAGAGAAATAGTATTGTCTGCAGACTCGGAAATAAATCTACAAAAAATTATAAGTCTTTATCCAAAGGTTGCTTGTCTTGTAAAGAAATAAAAATTGGCTGTACTGGTAATGAACGCGTCAAAACGAATGAAACACCGCCAGCGTGAAGGCATGCAACTGGTAATGATCTTGTTCATCTTGGAATTTTCCATTAGTTGATTATTTACTAAGAGGAATTAATCAAATAGCTGAGTATAAATCTTATGGAACTCTCCTTTCATTCTGTTCATTCTCCTTGGACGGGAAGTTAGTAATTTGCATATGTAACTATCCTCATCAATAGAGTTAATCGCAACCCGAGAAAGGCATGGACTTTATTAACAGGTTCCACGGAATGCTGCTGCTGTGAATGAGTATAAAGCCAAACAAGCTGATGTTTTCATTACAGCTGACAGGAGCGGGCCATGGTAGTATCTGTAATGAAGTGAAGTCTCTTGGCTTCAGACTCAGAAATAAATCTACAAAGAATTATAAATCTTAGAACAAATGATTCTTTGTCTTGTAATGAAAAAAAACGGTTGTCATGTTAATGAGAATGCTTACGCAAGCAAATTACTAACTTCCTGTCCCGGGGGAATGAACAAAATGACAGGAGAGTTCCATAAGATTTATACTAAGTTGTTTGATTAATTCCACTAATCAACCAAGGAAAAATCTGCCTCGTTATTGACATGGCAGTCCCTGCAGACTGCAATGTATCTTTGAAGATATTAAAAAAACTATCAAAATACAAGGACCTTGAAATCGAAATCTCAAAAATGTGGCACATGAAGACATTAACATTTCCAGTTGTAGTTGGAGCTGTCGGTTTGATTGGAAAAGATTCTGATAGACTCATTGAAGGGATCCCAGGTAGCCCAAGCCTTAAAGAAATACAAAATATTCTATCCGCAAGTACAGCTCACACTATGCATGGCTTTACTTATGTAAAATATGTGTGACCTTAGGGTTTTTTCTTAAACTGCTCAGTGAAAAATGTTCTGATGTCATTTCTGACCTTAGGTCTCTGGTTGGGACCCGGAAAGAAATGAGTATACACCAGAAACCAAAGGAAGTGAAATAATAATAATAATAATAATAATAATAATAACAACAACAACAACAATAATAATAATAATAATAATAACAAGAAAATGATTGGCGTAATTCTTCCAATATTTTTCAACATTTAAGCGAAGAGCGTGATTTAAGAAGAGATAAAGGAAAGAGAAAAAAAAACAGTATTTGACAATGTCAAACGATATTTCAACAGAATGTCTGTCTTCTTCAGGTTATATTTAAACAATTTTTCAAGCATAAAATTCTTTGTACAAACGTTGTTTTGTCTTGTAATGAAAAGACAGCTGTCATGGTAATGAGGATGCTTGCGTAAGCAAATTGCTTTACGTCCCGGGAGGAATGAAAAGAATGACAGGAGAGTTCCATAAGATTTATATTAAGCTGACTGATTCTTCTTAGTAACTAAATAATAATAATAATAATAATAAGACCATATAATAATTATAAATGTGTGTTTATGTATTTTCGGTGTATTTATTTATATATTTCCTGTCCCATTTGTAGTGGGAAGTGAGGTAAATGAAATTAAATTAGTAAATTCATAAGAGATTACTTCCCTTAGCTGTTTTAATAATCTATACAAATAAAATATTTTTCTTCATTTAGACAAAACTATTTCCAAAGCAAAATGAACCGTTTATTTAATCAGTTCCTTTACTTCTACGTTTCTTAGATTGCAGTCTTATTTGTTCAAGCCTTTCGGGAGAGACACTCAGATACCTTTGTCTATTAAGTGAACGCCTTGCCTCAACTTGGTCTTGAAATAGGTTTTGTCGTTCTTTTCCTAAACTTTTTTCTTTCGAGAGATATTTACATTTTACTGTTATATTAAACTCATAAAATTTTTAACATGAAAAGATATTGAGCAAAAAGCGATTTCTACAATACCAGAAATAATCAATGAATCATAGATACAATTGAACGTATTAAAAATATAAAGGGAACAGATTAATTAAACGGTCCCTTGGCCTCTGTTTTAGTTATAATCATTATCAATGTGTATTTATTTAAACATTTTCTGTCCCATCTGTAGTAGGAAAAAAGGTCAATCAGCTTAAGTTAGTAAATTTGTGAGTGATTACTTACCTTAGTAGTTTTAATAATCTATACAAATAAAATATTTATCTGCATTTAGACTAAATTAATCCCCGAGCAAAATGAATAGTTTAATTAATCAGTTGTTTTATTCTACGTTTTTTAAATTGCAGTCTTATCTGTTCAAGCCTTTCATGTGAGGCACTCAGATACCTTCATATGGATCGCCTTGCTTCAACTTGATCTTGAAATAGGCCTTGTTGTTCTGTTGCTAATTTTTTTCTTCCGAGAGATAGTTCCATTTTACTGTTATATTAAACACACAAAATTTTTAACATGAAAATATATTGAGCAAAAAGCGATTTATATAATATCAGGAGTAATCAACGAATCATAGATACGCTTTAATGTCTAAACATATGAAAGGGACGGATTAATTAAACGGTTCATGAGTTATGAATTCTATACCTTTGCATAATTAAATCTTAATACATTGTTTCAAGACTTTTGTTTCATTGCATCTCGCTATTAAAACTTTCTAACAATTGGCGTCATTTTTGGCGGCACGAGTGCACTAGTAAAGTTTAAGATGACTAATGGTCTAATAAACAAAAGGAGCGAAATCATAGCACACTGACTATACGCTGGCTATGAAAAACCTAAAAAGAACGGCAGACCTCGGGAGCATCCAAGATAAGATGACGCCCATTTTGAAAAATGCTAGGGTATGAAATGATAACTAAATAAAAGGTGGTATTTTTCATATATATAGATTGCAGTCTTATTTGTTAAAGCTTTTCATGTGAGGCACTCAGATACCTTTGTCTATTAAGTGATTGCCTTGCTTCAGCTTGGTTTTGAAATAGGTTTTGTCATCTTTATCATTCTGTTACTAAACTTCTTTCTTCCAAGTGATATTTATATTTCACTGTTATACTAAACGCATACCATGTTTAATATGAAAAGATACTGATCAAAAAACGGTTTATATAATACCAGAAGTAATCAGTGAATTATAGATACAATTGAACTTTTTAAAAATATAAAGGGAAAAGATTAATTAAACGGTCCCTTGGTCTGTGTTTGAGTTTTGAATTCTTTGTATCTGCTTTATTTAATCTTAATAAATTGTTTCAAGGCTTTTATTTCATTGCAGTTTACTATTAAAACTTTCTAACAATTGCCATCATATTTGACGACACGGTCACACTAGTAATAATAATAATTGGCATACTTGATAACGATCCGTTTACTCTGATCTCGTGTGTAAAAATAATATGTATTCATTCATCGACTCTGGAATCGAGCGATGCGGGCAACCCCATGTTTGGTTTTTCCATAGCTCTCACTAGTGAGAGTTAAATTAATCCCCGAGCAAAAGGAACAGTTTAATTAATCAATTTCTCTATTCCTACGTTTTTTAGATTGCAGTCATATCTGTTCAAGCCTTTCATGTGAGGCACTCAGATACCTTTGTATGGATCGCCTTGCTTCAACTTGATCTTGAAATAGGCTTTGTCGTTCAGTTGCTAATCTTTTTCTTCCGAGAGATACTTCCATTTCATTGTCACATGAAACACATTTTTAGCCTGAAAAGATACAGAGCAAAAAGTGATTTATATAATACCAGAAGTAATCAATGAATCCTAGATACCCTTGAACGTCTAAAAATATCAAGGGACGGGATTAATTAGACGGTTTGTTGGCCTCTATTTTAGTAATGAATTCTTTAACTCCCTTTTATTCAATCCCAATACATTGTTTGAAGACTTGTTTCATTTCATCTTACTATTAAAACTTTCTAACAATTGTCATCATATTTGACGACACGGTCACACTAGTAATAATAACTGGCATACTTGATAACGATCCGTTTACTCTGATCTCGTGTGTAAAAATAATATGTATTAATTCGTCGACTCTGGAATCGATCGATGCGGGCAACTTGATGTGTGGTTTTTCCGTGGCTGTCACTAGTGGGAGTTCAATCGAGGGACGATAACTACATCGAATTCCGACCTGATGCTGGTTAAATCTAAACATGAGACCGAAGTACTAGCATTAGATCCAGGATAGCGATGACACATGGCCGGGCGGAGGGATTCCTATACTGACGCCAACGTCCAGGGCGGAAGGTTCCCCTGATGAAATCAATAACCACGTGTTCTTGACCACGGGATACCTTAAAGTCGGAGGACACCGGTTGTGGTTGGACATGGAGAGTGATGGGCTCCGCCAGGTCTATTTAACACAAAGCTCGCTACGCTAAGAATAACTACCTCTCAAAAAATGGGCTGATAACGTTGTTAAGTGAACTGGAAGATTTGCAGAGACTCAAACATAGGCAGGCCACTGAGATATGTGAAGAGAGCTGATTCGTACTCAGTAGCGCTGCGACCCTACGACCACATCCGATTGATAATGATTATGATGAGGATGATGCTTTTAGAGAACAATAAAAATTGTCAATAATTTTCATCTAGAAATTGTTGGGGATTAACTAAATTCGCTTCGCCAAAAACGTCTGTTAGGCGGCGCTATTTATGGTCATAAGAAGACAAACATTTCCTTCTCCTGTTTTATTTTCTCTTGCTTCAAGATTAATAAGAGTAGATAAGTTCGACTATCGTTCACTTCACACTCCTCCCCTGTCTTTTGAACAAAAGTAGACGTTTATCTTTTGTTTCCTGTTTAGGATTGGATTTCCGGTTCCTTTCAAAGTCTACTTCCACACTATATTTTAATGTCTCTGACTGAACTCTGAAATGCTATTCAATAATTAAATTTTGACATCTTCAAAACTAGAGTTAGCCGTTTCCTGCATAGACCCAAGTATTTCACTTGCTGCCTTTTCTTGCGTTCAGACAACACCACACTGTAACGGTTTACCTTGAGTGGCTCTAGGGCCTTGTATTGGATGATCATTAGTAAATATGATATAGTCGCACGTAGGTAAGGTGTCCACCGCTGGGGTACGTTCGTTTCTTTGGCCCACTGATTAGTGAACTCTCATACACGCACATACATACACGTGTCTACATCAGGCTTTTAATTGCGGTTTGTTTTAAAATCCAGGTTATGTAGGTCTTATTTTTACCCGGACTCACATGAGTCCGCCAAATAATTTTTGTGGGGCAAATGTTCCGGGAGCCGTTAAATATTCACTGAAAAACGTCCACACCAAGCAGCAAAAGTGTGGAGTTAATTCCACTTACTTTCCTGAAACCGCTACTAGGAGACGCTCTCCGGACTATAAATACACTGCGATAATTTTTTGTAGCTCTTGTAACTTTTTCTGCTTACACGTCAACATGTAAGTCTCTCGCGGGAAAATGCATGAAGAAAATACATATGCGCAACACACGTACATACGCACATTCACTCACTTGACATACTTTGAAATTAAAAAGGTTTTCACTTTCTTATGTTACACACATCATTGACTTTGTCACTTGTATATCTTTCTTGTTAATACATTATCATTTGTTTGTACATGCATTGGTTAGTGTTGTTTCTTTATATTTATTCACGCGGACTCACATACCGAGTCCGCCATTTTTGTGGGTATTCCAGGTGACAAGTGTTTCTTCCAAGAAATACACGACGTTACTAACCGCCTCTAACGAAAGTATAAAAAAAATGTGATTTTGCAATAAGTAAATTATTTTTTTTGTGTGTGCAAAATATAAAAATTTACTTTGTAGTGATAGAACGGGAAAAGAGAACGCATCACTTCTCTTATCCCGAATGTCGAACAAGGTGCAAACAGGACTCGAAACACTACGTGAAATTTAAAAGAATAAAAATTTATTACGGTAGTATTTAAAAAAAACAAAAACAAATGTAGGATTTTACAAATAAGAACTCACATAAAAAAATCATTTTGTGCACCTTGTAGAAAAACTAAGGTGAGATAACAAATCAAACAATATATATATATATATATATATATATATATATATATAAGCTTTTCACCCCAAGCAAGGCGGGAGTGCCACGAGCCCGCAAGGGGTTACAGAGAATGGGCGCTAGAGTAAAGAGGCGTGAAAGAGGAAAGGTTGAAGAGAAGGATGGGGAAGAGATCAAGGCATATGGAGATGTCGATTGACATTGTATTTGAATAGTTGGAGATTATAGCTATCAGGGAAGTAAGTAAGAGGAAGGGAGTTCCACAGACAGGAAGTGAAAAGAAAGATTACAATTTTCGAATATGAAAATACTTTGAGAAAACAGCACAAAATTGCAAAAGGCAGAGAATATAAAAGGTGCAGCCACCTAAGATGGAATAGGAATATTTCAGCATGAAGGGAGCTTAGAAACAGGCACATGTTAAGTCGTAATTTCTTATATTTTTAACTTTGTAGAAAAGACGAATTTAAGGCTTCAGTTCCTTTTAAAAAAATATCCCCTGGAAGCAGCCCAAATGAATTTTCTCCCTTTAGTGGGTTCTGTATTTGCCTTCCGATTGAACTTTTAATGTCCGTTCGTCATGGTGGCGCCTATTCTGTTGAGTGGTTTATGACTTCCTTCCGCTTTGACACTTCCTTCTACCTTGAAATCTAATTACTTTCCGCCCTTCACTGCGGGCCAGTCTCCTTTTATAGGAAATCACGAGGCCCTCAGAGACCTTAATTTCAAATATTACGGGTGCTTGAGACCACGTCTCTGATTGGTCAGTAAATAAAATAATATTTTTTTTTTCAAATTGAAAGAAATGAATCCGCAACAATTCACATAAAAAAAAAAATTATGTTGGCGGTTCTTTAAAATAGACTTCTGTAAAAAAAAAAGGACGTGTAAAATACAAACCTAGACGATGATAACATTTATTATTTAAACCTTTTAACTGATTATTAATTTTAATTATTTTACACTACTAAAATATAACATTTTTTATAGAGCAGTTGAGTCCTGTAACACTATAAAAACGAGGGAATCTGTATGTAAACCCAGCAGTAAAAACGTCAGAGATTGTGAATTGCTATATCGTGATAAAAGCAGCCTGTTTACTTAAATTGACATTGGCTGACCAAATTCAATAATTGATCGCTTTATCGTAATTTTCATTTCAAAAGGCCAAAGATCTTTTCTTTTTATTTCTTATCTAAAGAAAGATAAACACAAGTTAGTAAGTCGTTGCGAAGTCTCTGGATAAAACTGACTCTGGAATCTATATTCATTTCTTACACAAGGTATTATTTATTTTTAAATTGCTATTTCAATTTGGGGAACAGGTATCGTAAGCTTTCTTGTTATTAAGTGTGAAGAAAGTTGGATAAGAATCAATGCGAACGAATGATGAATGCTGGGATTTTTTATTTTATATCTAGCCGAATTCATAGAGTCTTTCTTTTTCTTTCCATCACTTTTAGTTTGGTTTGTTTTGTTTTACGGCTTATCAACCTCAATGGGTTATTTAATGCCGACAAGGTTTTTATTGCTTGTAATTTTTTTTTTTTTTTTTCAAAAATGTATTGCTGGTATTATTTTTTCCAAAATGTATTGCTGGTAATATTTTTTTTTAAAAAAAATGTATTGCTGGTAATAATTTTTTTCTTCAAAAATTCATTGCTGGTAATATCCTTACAAAAATGTATTGCTGGTATTAAAACCCATTTTTACACTCTCACAGTTCTCCGACTCCAGTCCGGGGGTCAACCATCCGCCTATAGCTGGGACCCCAACAGGTGCATCACCCGGCTCAGGGCGGACCCGGGGACACCAGCAAACAAAAGGTGGTCACACACTCCTCCCCGACCCGAAATCAGAGGCCATGTCGCTAGATGCAGTTTATCGTCTCACCCAGGACACGGATGTAGTTTATCGTCATACCCAGGACGGCCATCACTTTTATGTTTTCTAAATTAATTCGGCTAGATAAAAAAAAATCAAAAAATCAAAGAAAAAAAAACTAAAATTACCAACATTTAGTTTGATAAATCCTGAAGGACAAAACGTGTCACAAGTAAACGTTTCCCACTTTGTCATACAATTTCCCCAATATTGTTCTTGATACATAAAAATATATATTTTTATCTCATAAGAAATCCAACAGAATGGTAAAGATAACTTAAGACAATTTCCCCTACGCTTAATATACGACTCGGCTATTTCAGTCTATCGCCTGTACTTACTAACTTAATACTGAAACAACCTGGTATATGTAAACGCTGAAGATAGATAAATAAATAAAATAAAAATAAAAAAATGAGTTTAAATTAGTTTAAGTGTAATTTCTATAACAATATAGTTAAAGAAAAACACAAGCGATCAACTGCTTCACGAGAATCACGTTTTTTCTCGTTAATATAGATATTGTTTTTATGGCATAAAGCAATTTTTTCTGATGACGCTAGACCTTATCGAACTGAAGTATTTTTAAATTGTGTTATATATTTCTTGCGATTCTGTAACTTCAGGTCAATTCGATAAAAGAAAACAAAAACGTAACGTCCAGTTCTCTTGATTGTATTATTTTTTTTTATTTATATCGTCTCCTTTTTCTTGATTATTTTGACAAAGATATTCAACAAAATTATCTCTTCACTTTGTTCGGTATATAGCAGGGGTGGCCAAACAAAGTGCTTAATGTAAAAAAAAAGCCACGTCCGATAACGTTTACATATTTGAGACCCGCAAGACATGAACAAAATTTACACAGACGTTTTTGTTGTTTAGTAATTAGCTACTTCAAAAATTAAATGTGTAAGATTCTTTACGGCAGAGGTTCTCAACCTTGCTTGCCTGTTATAGTCCGTGCTTATAGGAATATATACTTGACAAAAACGGTGGATAAATAAGTAAAGGTTTATTGTAATAACCAGTACAATAGGGAATAAGGTAACAGTTATGCACACGATCGTCGCAAGTCAATCCAGTAGTGAGTGCTATTAGAGGGTCGGCATTTCTCGCGTAAGTCTGAACAGATTCCAGTTGGACGGTATCTAGCAGCTGCCCCACGCAGTCACATGTAGCACAAGGCCGATTTAATGTGGGGTACCCGAGCCCATAGGCTCTGCCAAAAAATCCCCGTAAACACCGCAAAGACGGGATCGAGTCTGTCTATCTCCCCGGACGAGACTCTGCCCTTCGGCATAGCCTCGTCTGAGTTCCTCTCTGCCCGAAGCTAAGAGCTGACTAACACATCCCAGCTGGACGATATTTATTTCTGTTAAAAAACACAGAAAATGTGGCACAAGGCCTAAAAGTATCTGTCTTAATCTTAAAACTTAGCTATCCACAAAGACTGACCCAAACATACAAACAATATTCCTAGCACCAAAACAACACATTCTTACTTACCATTGTCATTACTACCAACAAAATATCTCATGTCTCAAAGAAAATACTACATAGTCCCCATATGTGAACAAACGTCATCTGTGGTGGGGGAGTACAGATCCCAGCTGGAATATTCACCTCCCACCCAATGAGGGTTGCATGTAGCACAAGGCCGGGTTTAACGTTGGTTCTCCGAGCCCGTAGGCTCGGCCAAAAAATGCCCGTAGAACCCACATAAACGGGATGGGGTTGGTCAACCTCCCCGAACGAGGTTATGCCGAAGGGCACAGCCTCGTCCGGTTTCCTCTCTGCTCAGAGGCAGAGAGTTCGGCCTGCCAGCCGAAAAGATTTCGGCTAGACTCTTGTAGTCCGTTGCCTTACGGATACTTATAGTGTAGTTACTGCCTATAGTGCAGTCACTCATGGGGGTGACAGGTTATTCCATTACATCATTGCCCCATGCATCCCTTTCATCATTTGTCAGAATGCCATTTCCCCCACCTTTTCAAGGTGACAGGCCAGATAGGCCAAATTATATAATTGTTCTCCCGCAAACTTACTGTGGTTATAATTCACCCCTGAAAATCCCAAATTAACCTCCTGGGGGTGAATTTCACCCTTGTTAAGAACCTCTGCTTTACGGGAATATTTTATAGGAAAGGAATAATGGCGTTGTAAAAATTACATGCCCAAAAATAACTGACCGATTGATTTGCAATGTAAAGATAACAGTTATTAAAACAAAATTAACAAAAGTAAAGTTTAAGACAAGATTTTATTTTGATAGAAGTAAATTGTATATGCAATAAAATGTTCTTGAATATGTTGTAATGTTACTTACTGTGAGTGAGCTTTTACGTGGAGCGTTTACAGTTATTTTAGCTTCTGAGTGGAAAGTTCACGTCACATGTTCGAAAGAGGGAAAACCCGGAAGTAGAGAGAGTTACTTTAGGGATCACGTGTTTTTATATTCAAGCTGCTGCTGATACTGGGTTTATTTACTTATGGCTGCTACTCTTCTACTAAAGTTGCATATACTTAAGAGTAAATTTACGTTTTAATCCAATGGGGTCTCAATAAATTAAAATAAATGTTAAATTTGCTTTTTAAGCCCCGTAAAGAAAATCTATTATAACTTTCCCAGATCGGCATATTTCCGTGTAAATGTATATGCAGAACTGGAAAGTAACGCCCAAATTTTGATAAAACTTACCGTTTTGTGGTTATCGACAATAAAAATTCGGACTCAGTCGCGTTCATTCATCCACCATTACGGGCCTTGATTAACTACATTCTCTGCTGGACATTTTGTGCGCGGAAGCTTAATTAACAGCCTTTTTACTGATCTTACTCGTCTAAATTATTGCGCACTTAACTTGTGTCGAAAAGCAATGACAAGTGTTGTTATTTTTTTCAACTGTTTTTTTTTCCTAGTAAAGCTTTCTTTTTAAATTAAAAATACAAATTAAATAATAAAATAAAGCTTTTCTTTTAAATTAAAAATAAAACAAATAATAACTAATGCGCAAACTTTGCACAAACTTTGAAAATAGCATGATTAATCCTAAACCCTAACCTCTACCCTAGGGATGGGGTTAGGGGTTAGGGTTAGAGTTTAGAGTTGGGGTTTAGGGTTAGTAATCATGCTCTTTTCAAAGTTCGTGCAGAAAGCTTAATTTACCACTTTCCGACATTCCAACTTTACGCTGCTTTCCGACAGTGCGCAGTAATTTACACGAGTAAGATCAGTAAAAGCAGTAAATAGGCCATTAATTACCCCTCCGCGAGTAAAGTGTTCCGCAGTGAATCTAGTTAAACAAAGCTCGTAATGGCGAACGAATGAACGCGACTGAGTCCGAATTTTTATTTATTTAAATAAATATTTTTATTCAAAGAATAATCTTTTTTAAATAAAGCGTCAGTATTCTCTTTAATTCCTTAATTTTTAATTTAAAAAAAAATGTTTACAATGATGTTCACCCTATACAAGGCCTGATGGCCACTCGAGGTAGAGGGTTTAAAGAGTAAGAGGTACAGCTTATGCGTGGGCACGTGGCTGAGTTGTTAGAACGTTCGCATTCTGACCATGAGAGCCGGGTTCGAATCTCACCATGGTCGATTTGGCAGTAAGGAGTAACTTTCTGATGTTGTCAGAGTGGACGTGTCGAATCCAGCGTAAGGAACCTTTGGAAAGTGCTTTGTGAGTGAAATTGGGGGCCGTCGATAGCACAAAGTGGCCGAGGGCATGAGCATGCTGGCCTTGATCACGCAAGATAACACGCTCTTTCCCAGAAACTGTAAGTAAGGTATGCTCAGTATAGTTGCAATGTAAACCACAGGTGGGCTCTGTGGGTGTTGAATAAACACAAATGCGCCTGAGGGATTGGCTAGCCGCCCTAGTAGACAGGTATATTCGAATACGAGAGTGGCCAGCTATATATACAGCTTATGCAGAAATGCGTGGAAGACGACCTTAGACCTGAACAGGATACGATTGTAGAGATCGGGGAAACGTCCTCTTAGGAGTCGGTTCCCCAAATCAGCGGTTCATGGGAAGTCGTTGCTCGAGTGGAACTTACATCTCACCAATGGAATAGGAAGAGAATGAGGGTGGTTCGCTATAATGGGCGTGGCAGGGTGGGTCCTAGTCCCGAGGATCAGAACTAGTGAAAATAAAGGAGTGTAGTTCATATGAACACTTTCCATGGAAATAGCGTTAGATTAACAAAATACTTGCGGCGTCTCGTCTTTGAGAAAGGAATCGTAGGGTGGAAAATAATTCATCACCCACAAGGACGTTGTGAAATCTTGCTTAAAGCTTTATCATGGAAAAATTATTCCTTTCCCTGAATTGTTCAGTCAGACTGTAAAAAAATACAATATTAATTTGTTGAAATTTTTACTATATAACAAATACCGTTTTTACGTACAGATTACTTTTTCAGTTTCCAAGTGACCTTTTTTTACTGTATTCTTTTAAAACAAAATGATATTCCTTGCTTAATCAGAGATCAAAAACACTTCTTAAGATTTATGAGGTTAGAAAAAACGTGCTTAAAAATATCAATTTAGATACGAGTGGATATTTCCATGAAACAAGGCGTCATAAAAAAGAGGGTGCTTAATAATTTTGCTATATTTTGTTGAGGAATCGGAGAGCCGAGTTCGAATTCCAGTCGAATCCATTACATTCACTTACGTGCTAATACCCTTGGGAAAGGTATGAATCCTCTTCTTCTCCCCACCACCTATGGGTAAATAGCAAGACAGGCCGGGTTCTATAGCCTTGGGTGGCAACTGGTCTACCTCAGAAAGAAATGGCAACCTAGTGCGGGGAAAAAATCTGCCTCGTCAGTCATGTATCAAAAGATACATGATCGCCTAAGCGTGTATCACACATGGCACATAACTGACTGGATATTGTGTTGGCAGATAAATTCGTTCGTTTTTTTTTTGTTTTTTTTTTTAATGTTATTGAATGTTTAATGTTATTTGAATTAAAATGTAAAATATTTTTACCGTAGTGTTTTTTTAATTATTTTACAGTGTTATTCTTCCCCTACACTTATTGTTTATCATTTTATATTTGTGACTGATTCGTTAAAATTGTTAAAGAAAAATAGGATTAAAATAAATGGGGATAAAAAAAAAAGAAACAAACAAAAATCGAATGAATTTATCTGACAAGCAAATACATTGTGGCGATTACCCGAACTTTGTCTGTCAAAACATCGCGTGGTAACACTGTTCAGGACTATAAACAATAAACAATAAAACCCTTTCTCTTTTTTCTTCCGACTGGTGGCTGCCTAGAAGAACGCAACACACACGCATGTACGCATCACACACACGTTTATTATTAGCAAGGCCTAGATTGTTTTTCATACTTTTCAGCTATCTGTGTACGTATAAGTATATTTTTCTCTTTTTGTATTGTTACGCTTTAGGCACCTTCATGAAAAATTGAAAATCGATAGCATGACAAGAACGGCCTGAAAATTAATGAAAAACTTTTCTTCGTGTTAAAAATGTATATTTCATTATTGAGAAGAAACACTAAAGTATTTTTGGAATATTTTTTGAAATTTTTTACTCATTCTTAGCATGTCCGAAATTTTAGTTAAAAATCTTGTTTACGAAATAACGAAAAAAAAACTCGATATAAGCCATTTTTTTTTAAATTTTGAAAAATAAGTTAAATTCTTCGTTTAAAATTCGTTTAAAAATTAATTATACGCATTTCAAAATTTATTCGAAGAAATTTAGAAAATTTGAAGTTTATTTAAAATATTTTGAAAGAAACTTTTACCTACTTTCTTCGGAGAAAAATGTTTTTTAAGATAAAAGAGAGCCGATCTCAACATTAGAAGACATAAACAAACAGGCGGACAGACACACTAAGACTGGACACTGTAAGGCGATAAGCTAAGGCAATTTAATTAAATTTACGATTACCAATTATTCTCAGAGATTCCAAGGCATTTTCCTCTCACACGTTTTTGTCTTTCTGTCATTTTAACGAACCTGAGGAAACCAAAGAGTTTATATTCTCTCCGGCGAAACGTGTCGTTAATAAAATTTTCATCTTGTCTCCTCATTTTCACTAAAATAAAATATACATGTAAAGTTCGGTCACGCGTTGAAGTTTATTGCTTTTGAAAAGGTGAAGTTCAATTTCTTTGAATGTTCCCAAACATAAGCTCGTCGATGACTAACTGATTATGTGAAAATTAATTTTTATATATTTATATTTCTGTTGCATGGCTTTTGCTTACAGGTTTTGTACTTTTTTTTATTTACATGTTTTGTATTTTAACTTCGTACTTTTGGTTTACATATTTTGTACTTTTATATCGTACACGTTTATTTTTTTACACTTTATTTTTGTACTTTTTTCTTACATGTTTTGCTCTTTATTTTTGAATTTTTTTTACTTACATGTTTTGTAATTTATTTTTGTACTTTTGTTACTTACATTTTTTGTACTTTATTTTTGTAGTTTTTTACTCATCTGTTTTGTACTTCATTTTTTGTACTTTTTTACTTACAGGTTTGTGTTTTATTTTTTACTTCTTTACTTACAGGTTTTTTTACTCTATTTCTGTACTTTTTTTACTTAAAGGTTTTGTATTTTATTTTTGTACATTTTACTCATCTGTTATATACATTATTTTTATACTTTTTTTACTTACATGTGTTGTACTTTATTTTTGTGCTTTTTTATTTACCTGTTTTATACTTTATTTCTTGTAGTTTTTTGCTTACATGATTTTTACTTTATTTTTGTACTTTTTTACTTACAGGTTTTGTACTTTATTTTTGTACTTTTTTTACTTACAGGCTTTGTACTTTATTTTTGTACTTTTTTTTACTTACAGGTTTTGTACTTTATTTTTAAGGTCCCATAAAATATGAAGTCAATAACTATTACAAATTTAACGCCTGAAAACCCGTCTGTGGACTGCGATGCTGGACGTAAGTTAAAATAAAAATCTAACACATTTGCTCTCTTACGTCTCATACCCTCTCCTGTGCAGATTTAGAGAGGGGTTGTTCGCGTGAGAGAGAGGGGGATATGTGAGTTAGTGAGAGAGAAAGAATTCGCGGGGAAGGAAAGGTACACACGCACCCTCTGTAACTCAATGTCATATACACCTTTCTTTACATGCCATGTCCTTTCAGGATATAGACGACTACTGCTCTCCACATCTTCCTATCCTTTATAGCTCTAAGCAGTGTTAATATCTTTACCATCGCCCACACCCCTGTCCTGTCATACATTTATAAAAGCTCGTTAGGTAGCTTACTCGGTGTTTCCCTCTGTCTCTCTTGCCGCCAATGTAATGTGAGTGTTAAATTTTCTAAGCCTTCTTTCTTCATTATATGTCCTAGAAATTTTGTAATTACAAGTATCCTTCATGATTGTATTTTCCTTAAAACTTCATTGTTGTTCTCATTTTCTACCCATGATATTCTCATCATCTTTCTGTAGAACTATATTACTCTTGCCCCGTCTGTTCTATTGTTCAGCATTTACTGCCATATTGGAGGATTACAGCACTCTTTTTTATATATCTCATGAAATGTTCCTGTTTCTTAATACTTTGCTTAACATTTGAAAGGCATTTTTAATTCGGATTTCTGTGCCCTATTTTCCCTCGTCTGTTAAAATACTTCCCAAATAGCCAAACAGCTTGTATTCATTTGATTTTGACATCCCAAATTCGTAGCTTGTATTATGAGCTTTCCCTCTTATTAACAAACCTTTTGTCTTCTTAAAACTGATAGTTAGTATTTTTATCCTGCTTTCCTTTGCTGTACTGTCCCAGAGTTCCTATAGTCTTCTTTTTTTGTTTGCCTTCAAAACAGCATCTTACTTTGTCAAGATTGTATCCAGCAGTAATTAATCCTAGCATGACTTTTTGAAAACGGCGTAAGACAAGGGTGCGTCTTCTCACCGGACTTATTTAAAGTTTACAGCAAATCGATCCTAAGAGAACTACAATGGAGTACTGATAACCTAATGAAATTTTAGCAGGTGTAGGTTAGGGTAGAAACAGGGTCAAAAAAATTTTAACAGTTTCTTTTTCATCAAAATATTTTGAACACACACGCGCACGTACACACACAAGCAAACGTCTTGAAAAATTAAAAATTATTTTACGTTGCAAAAAAGTGCATCGATTATATTGAATCAATTGCTAGATCTGCTGCTAGGAAAATTGGCTCCCTGTATCATGCTAGACAATTTTTCTCCCTTGAATCCATCTTATACATTTATAAGTCTACCATTCGTACATGAATTGAATTTTGCTGCCACATCTGGTCTGGTACTCCTGCTGTATATTTAGAGATTCTTGATAACATACAAAGAAGGATCTGAAAAGTTACTGGTCCTGACCTAGCATCTCGACTTCACTTTTACCACCGTAACATAGTTTCCCTGTGCCTTTTCTATAAAAATTTTCTTGGTAATTGTTCTGGTGAAATTTCCTCTATGGTACCTAGACTTTATGAATTTAAGCGCAGTACTAGATTGGCGGCAAGGTCTCATTATTTTTACTGTTGAAACGACCTCATGTAACCGTAACTTCTATGCTAACAGTTTCTTTTATCGTACTTCTCGTTTGTGGAACCTTTTTCTGGCTTCTTGCTTCCCAGTTAACTTTGATCTTCGAAAATGTAAATACAACGTCGATATTTATATCCTGTTTTCTAAATTCTTGTTCTTTTATTCTCTCTCCGTTTTATTCTCATATTCTGTCACACTCATTAACTCCTTGCGTCTTAGTGGCTGTATTGGCTCACTTAGGTTGAAATGATTTAAAAAATTGTTTGAACTAAGAGGTCGTTTTAGCGGGTCAGCGTTTGCAAAAGAAACTGATTTTTTGATTGGACATTGTTGACATTCTGTTATAACTCACTCCTGGCGGTTATAATGTTATGTCTCGCTTAGCTACTCGTCGTGAAGTCGTTAGAAATTCTTCCCGGCAACGGATTTTATGCTTGATTCTGAGTTCTCTATTTACGGCGTCTTGCCTAGTTCATTTGTGTTACCCGGAGTGTCTTATTAACTCCACGACACATTCATTATTTAGTCAGTTTCTATCAAGCAGTATCTGCTATGAATCTTTATGAATGATGGATCTCCACAACTTCATATACCTTGTAGCTCTTAATAAATTTTGTCTTTTTGTTATCTTTCCTAAAACCTGTTTCGCCATCTTTTTACTCAAGCTCCCGACGTATATTATGCGTTGTTTTCCTCTATCTCGCTTGCCTTCTATCTGTCTTGTGAGTGTCAAATTTTCCAAGCCCTCCTTCTACATTATGTGCTCCAGAAACTTCAACTGTCTCTTCCTGATGTTAAGTATTAGTTTCCTTCTTGTTTCCATTTTCTTCAAAACTTCGTCGTTGCTCACATGTTCGGTCCACGGTATTCTCATCATCCTTCTGTAGAACCATATTTCTGTTGCTTCAAGTATCATCTTTGATGCTATTATCAATAAGAATGTTATTGATTACCTCAATACGGCCACAATTTTCTTGAGCGACGAACAGTACAGATTTCGCCACGTTCGGTCCACTGCTGATATTCTGTCATTGCGCACAGATTCGGTGAGGCACTAGACAATAAAAACCTCATTAGAACGATCGTTTTAAATAAAGGTGTGGTATAGGAGGTTGCTAAACACACTTTCCAGCTATGGAATCTTTGGAAGAGTTTTCTCAGTTATCAAGTTCTTCCCAACAGGTTAGACCATGAAGGTCGTTGTTAATGACCAGTTTTCTGAAGTTCATAAGGTTAATGTAAGTGTCTTCAAAGGTTCGATTGTCGGTCCTACTTGCTAACTGTTTTATATTAACGATCTGTGTAAGAACATACTCCGATCTTTAGTCAATATCTATTCATATAGTATAGCAGTATACGGACAGAACCTGACTGATATCGTCCAGCTCTCAGTGAACAATCATTATAATAGCAAGGATTTTTATTAGGTTAAATGTTATTTTTAGTGGATACCCATATTTGAATAGACGCCCCATTTATTTTAAACGGTATTTTAATTTCGTCTACCGGCCTAAATATCCGAGAAATTTTATTAAAGAAAAATGCGCTCTCCGGCAGGATTCAAACCTGCGTTCCCCTTTGTAGGAGAAACCGTCGTTAGATCCGTCGTACTTTAATCAATTCGTAATTAAGCGAGATTTTGTCTTTAAGCAGATTTTTCTCATTGAGATATTCGAAAGTTCATAACTGATCAGTTTTGTACCCGAAACGTAAACAAAGTAATTTCTAAGGAAATAATGGATTTTTATTTCTTATTGTTTTATTACTTTAAACGTTATTTTTACTGGATACCCATATTTGAATAAACGCCCCGTTCATTTTTGACAGTGTTTTAATTTCGTCTACCGGCCTGATTATCCATTATTTCTTTAGAAATGGCAAGGATTATAATAATTCAGTGTGTTATTAAATGCATAATATGAAGGAAAATTAACAGTTGTTTGTTTTGGAGACAAAAGTAACTGCTGATTATCTGTCTGTGTGTCTCTTTATATAAGATTCGACTGACTCCAAAGCAGAGTTTAGAAATGGATTCTCAGTAGCGTATTTGATTGGGCGGAAAATACATTTGTTATTTTACTGCTAAGTTTTACTTTCTGATTAAAAAAATACTTGCTAGATTCTTACTGATCAATAAAAAATTGCGTCAGTACAGACACAAAAGAAGCCCTGGATTGCGTGCAGACATGTTTGTCAAGATCTGGATTTTCCTCGTAAGCAGCAG
This sequence comes from Acanthosepion pharaonis, assembly GCA_903632075.3. NCBI lineage: Eukaryota > Metazoa > Mollusca > Cephalopoda > Sepiida > Sepiidae > Acanthosepion > Acanthosepion pharaonis. Next base: position 554,312 of record CAHIKZ030000488.1, read on the forward strand.
GCCAGCTTGGCATGTCTAGATATGGGGCTCTGTCCAACTGTTCAAGATCTGAGTCTTTGTAAGACGACTCATGCATGTTAGACATTTTCATGACGGTCGTCTTCGAGTATAGAATCCAGAGGTTGGCAGTGAATATTTCGGAGACAGTAGGAAAGCGTAGTGCAGCTTCGCAGTGGATATCGCAGCAAAGTAGCAGAGCGTAGTTCTTCCGTCTGTCATGTTCGCCTGACATGTTGGCTCTGGTCATTCCGATAGGAAAACAAAGATGGCCGCCTTTATACACGACGGATACAGTGTTCTGCGGCTTCTGATTGGTTAATCTTCTATTGGTAGACTATAAAGGGAAATAAGTCATTCTGACTCGCTCACTAGTCACAGAATATACACAAAAAACCGTAACAATGCAAATAAAAGCAACGAAAAAAAAAAAAACAACAGTTGGGAAGACACGGTGTCTTGTGAAGTCGGCCCTGTGGGCATTTTGTTCCTAATTTTGCTGAGGTTCCTCAAGCAGTTTTATTTTAGTTACTTTCTCTTTCTCTTTTTTGCCTATTACCCACGTAGTTGCTCTGACAGCAATCTGAAGGGTGTTTCCCTCAACATGAACATACTCTTGCTGTACATCACAATAACTAACATTATATTTCATACATTTTTCAAAGGGCATTAAATGACTAATGTTTTAGATTTATATTCGTCGTGTGACTTATAAACGCAAATTTTTCTCCGACTCTCGACACATTCCCATCCGAACGTAAACAAAGCTTACATTATTCCGACTGTTATCCTCATCTTCATTGTCATATTCACAACGTTTCGACCGTTATACGCTCCAGCGTTCTTCAGGTAATGTTTCCGCCGGGATAGATTTTTTTCTAGTTCCACGTGCCATGCCTCTTCCGGATGTCTCAGTTATTTCCCTTTAACTCAACTCTCCAATTTTTTTTTTTTTTGATTCACCTGGTATTGAACTCACAACTCATTGGATCTAGTCACTGGATCTAACCAACGCCTTTATCCATGACACTGGGTCATGTGTCCTTGAGGAAGAGGCATGGCACGCGGAACTAGAACAATCTAACCAGTTGTACGAAATAAAGGGTTCGGCTCGAAATTCAAATCATCTGAAGAAGGCGGGAGTGTATAACAGCCGAAACGTTGTGAATATGTTAATCCAGATGAGGTTTAACAGCCCTAATAATGTAAATAATCATAATACATCCTTTATTAAACAAATCTTTTTCTAAAGAAATAATAGATTTTAATTTTATTAGATTGTTTATTTACACTATTTATTTATTAAATTGTTTATTGGAGTGGTTGGCAAAACATCGGCTAACTACCAATTGATTCGAACTTTATAAAATGGTAAATAATAAGGATTTACTTGGTTCAGATATTTAATAATTTAGTTAATGTTCATAAATGTATTAATAAAACTTGTTTTCCTATTTATTTCTTTATAAATTAGTAAGTGATAAATATTGCATTGTATTACAGTGTAACCCGGATATAAGAGACCCGGATATAAGAGAAACCCGGATATAAGAGAAACCCGGATATAAGAGATTTTCTCTGGTCCCAAATTAGAGCCTGTGTTAATGCATATAAAATAGACCAAACCCGGATATAAGAGAAACCCGGATATAAGAAACTTCTTCTCCGGTCCCGACAACTCTCTTATATCCGGGTTACACTGTAGTTTTAATTTTATATTTACAACAATCTAAAAACTAATACAATTGTAGTATTGGTTTTTAGATTGTTGTAAATATAAAATTATTTTGGTAAATAATCTAATAAATAGAATTTAATATTTTTGTTGTAAATTCTCAAGGACAAAAATGTATAAATTCACTTCTTTTATCATATTTTTAGGCTTTATTCCAATTCTAATTATTGCTTTTTAAAACAATAAGCATTGCTGAAGAATGAAGCGGTTTTATGGAAAACATTTATGATTTGACACTCCGTTTTTTCGGTTACGAAGGTCTAGGTTTGTCGAGAAATGTATTCATTGATATTCCACGTTTTCTGGACGTCTAAGGAGACCAAATAGTGGATGTGAGCACAGTTAGGCGTTGGGTAATGCACTTCAGCAGTGTCGACGTGTCTGACAAGCCACGTTTCCGGCGGCCCTGCATAGATGTCAGCCGACGTCCGTCGCTGGCGAAGATGCATAGCCAGTATCATCGACTATGCGTGAAGACACCGTCCTCTGTAGCTGTAAACTTCCTCTAACCAACGGCATTGTTGCGTTTGTGTATCTGTTTTCGTACCGTGGAAATAAACAGGAGGCATTATATTCGGAGTGTCCCTCGTCAATTTCTGAAAATATTTTATTTTTTATTCTCGTTTTCCTTCCAACAATTTGAAATTAAAAAAAAAGTTGATTACCTTCAAGCAGGTGTGCTCTCTCGAGTATAAATTCTCAATTTTGTTTTATGACGTAGACTTCTCATGCAAGCTCGGAGTTCGCCACCTCCTCGCAGTTATGGTCTTTCTTGGTTTCTTCAACGATTATACACTTCGTACGAACTTAAGCATCGCTCTGGTTGCTATGGTGAACAATACAGATATGAATCCTAAAGTTCTACAAAACAGCACTAAATGCACAGATGTGATCATTCAGGAAGAAGAAACAGCTAATCAGGTATTTTAAACCATTTTGGTCTTCCATAGAATCAAAATCAGAACCGTTTTGCATTTCATTTTTTACGCTTTTTTAACGTTATTCAGATTTTACTGCCGCAGTTTTATTGAGAAAACAAAAGTCAATTGAAATGTATGAAACATTCTTAAGAACATAATCACCCTTATTAGCAGCGACAAAAGCCAACGATAAAAATAATTGTTTGGTTATCAAATATGCGTTAGGTGGTCCTTGTCGTATATGAGTGTCGGTACATATATATTTTTTTAATCATTTCACTCTAAGCAAGGCGATAATGCCGCTAAGACGCAGAGGGGGTTACTGGAAGTGAGAGAGAATGAGAAGACTTTAGTGATGAAAAAATACAAAAAAAGAACTGAATTCAGGAAGACAGAAGATGGCGATTGACGCTGCATTTAAATTTTTGAAGATCGTATCTGGCAGAAAAGCAAGAAATCGGAAGAAGTTGCCACAGGCGAGAAGTACGAGAGAAGAAACTATTAGAATAGAACATACGGTTATATCTAGCTATTTCAATAGTTAGAAGTCAATTTAAGAGCAGATGCCAGTTTTACTTTGTCACACCTAACGGACTTACTATGAAGACAGGAGTAAATAGTTGTGTCAACACCATAAATACCTATTTGGGAACATGACATCAGGAAGGGCGCTGATGAAGATAAAAGCCAATGTAAGGCCCCGGATATTGCCCTGGGAAACCCTTGCATTAATGTGAATTGGACGTCCAACATGACTTTGTTAACAGGAAATCTTCTTCAGGAACTCCGTCAGTGTGTATGTATCTTTATATATGTATATTCATTCGTTTCCTTTTTAATAATTTCACCCCAATTAAGGCGATAATGCCACTAAGGCACATGGGATTACTGGGAGTAGAAGAGAATAAGAAGACTTTAGTAAATAGAAAGGACAATATTAGGACAGGTTTCACGAAGACAGATGGCGATAAGCATTTCATTTAAATCTTTGAAGATTGTAGTTGGCAGGGAAGCAAGAAATCGGAAAGGAGTTCCACGAGAAAGAAGTGCGAAAAAATAAACGGCGAGACCTAATTGCCAGTCTAGTAGAGACTCTCACATTCATACAGTCGAGTTACCAAGGAGGAAAGCTAATCGAAAAAAAAAATACAATGAAAATATTTCTAGAAAAGATAGAGGGAAGCCATATCAAATCGGTGAGAAAGTGACTGAAGTAGAGATGCCAGGTCAAGATCGATTATATTGCAGATCATTTGCTGGATTTTGTCAAAGTAGTAGGAGCCCCAGACTAGATATGTCAACAATATTCAATGTATAGATGAATGTTAAATTTATAAATGTGCAAGATGGATTCTGACGAGAAAAATTGTCTGGCATGTCACAGTGGACCATCTTCCCTAGCAATTCAATATAATTACTTCACTTCCTCCCATTGGAAAACGTGAGCCTAACTAGCCACAAAGAGTTGCTCTATTGGAGGTTAGCATCAGCCATGCTCATGGCAGGCAGGAAAGGTTCTCTGTGGTAATTAAATGAAAGCACTATTTACATTATTCAGACTATTGTCCACATCTTTGTCGCCATATTTATTACAACGTTTCGGCGTTGTACGCTCCGGCCTTCTTCAGGTGATTGGAATGTCGAATTGACCCTGTCGAATTTCGCTAACTGGGGTAGAATGTTCTAGTTCCACGTGTCATGTTTAATGGATGTCAGTTATCAGTTATCTCCTGTTAATTCCCCTCTCCAAGTTCTCAAAGACACATGGCACAGTGGATAAAGGCGTTAGTTAGATCCAGTGACAGGACCCAAAGAGTGTGAATTCAATACCCGGTTGAGGCGGTGGAGAAAGTCTGGGAACCAGCGAAAGTAGCTCATCGGAGCAATTACCATGAAAGTATTTGTAAAAAAAGACACAACGGAGGCGATGGTGCGTCTGTCAGAGAGTGACTGTAGACGAAATGCTAGATCAGGGCCAATTATATTACATATCCGTCTCTGGATCTTATCAAGAACCCCGAGGCAAACAGAAGGGGCTCCAGAGCATATATGGCAGCAATACTCCATGCAAGGGCGAATGGTTGATTTGTAGATTTGAAGGATCGATTCCGGGGAGAAAAATTATTTATTTCATGTTTCATTAAATGTTTATTAAATGTTTACATATTTAAAATGTGTTCCTTTCCCACATTTCTTAGTACTATGCCTTATCGCCCCACAAACATAAGTCATAGGGACATACAATCAAGGAGTTGATCCTGCGCATCTCCAAGCCTCTGCGTGCCACTAAGTGTGCAGAAGCAAAAAGAATGCATATTTCATAAAATAATGTTGAATATATTTCAGAAAATGCAAATTTATTTCTATTTTCTGTTGGACTAGACACCATTCCCATCAGAAATGGTTCTGGAATCATGACTCATGTTATTACAGACGAATTTAAATTTATTTGTTTCAATAATGATTTCAATCCAGAAGATCACCATATCGAACTGACAGATGGCAGTAGAACTAATATTGCCTTAAAAAGAGGCATTACTCAAGTTCCTTTAATTGGCGCAGAAGAAAATATGTAAAATTGCATCAGAAAGGATGCTTTTATATCCTTACATTTAAACAGAATATATTTTCGGGACAAGCCGTTACTGAAAAAGGAGCTTCTGTAAAATTCGGTCGTAATTACTCGAAACTTGTCTACCCTAATAGCGTAAAATATGACATAAAAAGAGATGGACGCTTGTACTATTTAAATAAGGCAATAACTCTCAAAAACTGCCACGCCATTTGGATGTTAATAAGGTTGTGGGTTTTGTGTGTATGTTTAGTTGACGGTAAATATGTAAACAATGAAAGCATAGAAGAACCATACAAACAAAAATTGAGTTTCTGCTATGGACGTTTATTCCTTTGTTGACTCTGTAGAGGACCCGGTGGATTTGCGTGTTGTTGTATTAGGAACACGTACTGTTTATTTCCTGCTAGAAGAAGGTCCGACTACAAGAATATGGCGGACTCAAGTTAAGTCCAACCGAAGATGTAAAGAAGACAAACAAGACCGATATATATATATATATATATATCAACAAATATATGTATTAAACAACAAATTTACAAGTGACAAAGACATCAACATTTGTGTTTGTGTTTGAACATAAAGAGTTTGTATTTTGGAGAATGTTCGTACGTACGTGTATGTGTTTTTCATGGCATTTTCCCACAAGTGGGCAAAACCCGAATTTCTGCGAGAGATCACATTTTTAAATGTGTCCGCTGAAATGTAAAGTGAAAAAGAGAACGAGGCAAGAAGTCGCCCAGTATTTATAGTGTAGGGAGAGCGACCCTTAGTGGAATTAAGGAGGAGCTCACTCCGACAACTGTATTGAAACATAGTTTAATGTCTCTTGAGTATTTCCGTTTTCCTTTTTGGTTCAGAAATAAATTATAGGAAGGGGCGGATAAGTACGCGGAGTTGAGAAGACCGAATCTCTACTTCTTAGGGCTGCTGAAACACGTCCTACCGATGCCGTTGGAAAGTGGAAAGAGAAAGGTTCTGTCCTTTCCGGAAGTGGTCTCATAAAATCGCACATGCAACCAGAAACCATTTCCGGTTTCTTTATAACTTGCATCATAGGAATATTAATTTTTTTATTCTTTATTATTATTTTATTTATTTGTTTCCTTTCATTTTCTCTCAGCCTAGCCTAAAACAATGTCATCAGATTCTTGGGCATTGTAATCTGAAGGATATTATAAAACGACAAGACGTTGTGGGATACATGAAAATCTATATCTATAATTCTCAAAATGTGTGTGTGTATGTATGTGTTTATGCACGTGTATGTATGTATCTGTGTGAGTATGTATGTATGTATGTGTGTATGTATGTATGTATGTATGTGTGTGTGTATGTGTGTAATCGGGTGTTGTTTATGGGTTTCCACAGATTTCATCCGATTTCGATGAAATGTTTTTTGTTTGATAGATAATTCTTCGGTGCCGGTTTTGAGTCCAAATTCTCTGAAAAAAATTACAACCTTGAAGGTGAAAATAAAAAAAAACTGATTTGCACAAAAATCAAAGGCAAAAATTTATGTCTGAAAAAATAGCGTACAATCAGTTTAGAGAGTTGGAATCTAACGCAAAAGATTATTAGAATTATAAAAAAAAATTATATTATAAATAAAATGAAAAGGTTCCTTCCATGCAAGACTGAGAACGCAAAAATGGCCCTTTTCAGGGCCACACCCCATTCAGATTCTTAAAACCCGATTTGGGGATGTGCCTCAGTTGCACCCAATTGTTACTACTAATATTGATTTTCGGGTGGGCTGACTTTAAACTTAAACTGCAACCAATTGAATGACAAAAATTCCCCGTAATGAAAAACTCGATCGAAGACGGGTTATAATGCTAGTAGAGAAAGATGTCACTTATAGAAAGTGATTGGTAGAGGAAGAAGTCGTTTATGGGAATGGATTGGTAGAGAAAAAAGTAATTTATGAGAAGGGGTTGATAAAGAAAGAAGTTATTTATAGGAAGTGATTGGTAGAGGAAGAAGTCGCTTATGGGAAGAGATTGGCAGAAGAAGAGGTCGTTTAAGGGAAGGAATTGATAGAAGATGTTGTTTATGGGAAAATATTGATAGATGAATAAGTGTGGGGAAATGATTAGCAATGACGAAGTTTCAGAAAAAACGGAAACAAAAAGGAATACTTAACATGAGGAAGAGACAGTCGATTTTTCTGGGGTATATAAGGAAAAAGAGCTTGTATATTTTGATACTCAAAAGAGAAATTGAATATAAGAGAAACAGGATAGCCATGATCGACAACGTCCTGAACGCACACGGCACATAGAAGAAGAAATTCAACAATAAAACAGCAGGACCTAATTGCCAATCTAGTAGATGGGTTATACTGATAGTTACCGATAAATTAAATTTTAAACAGTGGAATATGTATCCAATTAAAATGGTAAATATAAAAATGAATTTCCCGAAAAACGGGCCAATAAAATATTAGATCTTGTTCATTGTGATTTGGTTGCGTTCTTTGAATGGTTTCAAATATACACTTTGTTTTTTCGATGACTATTCCCGTCTATTCTGGTTTATTTTCTTAAACAAAATGGTGATATGTTTTGGGTAGGGGGGATGTTTTTGCAGTCATTTCTATGCAAGAATGGAGCCAGTGAAATGAGATGCTTAACAAATTCAGAATTGATTAGAGCCTCTTGCATTTTGCCAAGAAAAATAACATCTATAAAAGTGTAAAAATATGTTACATGTCTTGGACCTTGAAAAGTTTGGTTTGGTTTATTTTATTTTACGGCATATCAACACCTCAATGGGTTATTTAATGCCAACAAGATTTTTTAGAATAGGTTTGTATGAATAGAATATGCATTCTTTGTAAGAAATCAGTTTGGGTTAGTTTATTTTGTTTTATGGCATATCAACACTTGAATCAGTTTTATTTGGTTTTTACGGCATATCAACCATAATGGTTTATTTAATGCCGACAATTTTTATTGTAATATTTTTTACACTATTTACATTATTCCCCATCTTTTTCGCCATATTTATTACAAAGTTTCGTAGTTCCACTTGCCATGTTATCAGTTATCTCCTGTTAATTCCCCTCTCCAAGTTCTCCACTGCCTTCACCAGATATTGAACTCACACTCTTTGCATTGTCACTGGATCTAATTAACGCCTTTATGCATGTGCCATGTGTCCTTGAGGACATCGGTGTATGAATTTCTGGATATTATAAATCTAATGTCTTCAATGTTTTACCAGTGCTCATATTGCAATTTTTGCTGTTATCATTTATGTTTTTTACCAGAGCTCATATTGCAATTTTTGTTGTCATTATCGCTTTTCTCTGGTACTCCTTATTAGTGGTTCCCATATTGTATTCATTTCTATGCTTGGTTGTAATAAATATGGCGACAAAGATGAGGACAATAGTCCGAATAACGTAAATAGTGTACATAATACCTTATCTCAGAAATATAGACGGGTAATTTTTTTTTCCAAAAAAAGTATTACTGGTAATATTTTTTCTTTAAAAATCTATTTCTAGTAATATTTCTTTCGAAAAAAATGTATAGCTGGTAATATTTTTATTTTTTCAAAAATGTATAGTTGATAATATTTTTGCTGGTAATATTTTTTTCCTTCAAAAATTATTGTTAACAACAATTTTTTTACAAGTATTTCTGGCATTAAAACATACCTCTACACCTTGATAGTATTTCGACCCAAGTTTGGGGGCTAACCACCCGCCTCCACCTGGGATCCCAACAGATGCCACCACCCCGGGTCAGGGCGGACCCGGAAACACCAGCAATCAAGGCGGCTCCTCAAAACCTCCTGATCAGAAGCCTTACTGTTGGACGTAGTTTATCGTCTTACCCCGGACGCAGATGTAGTTTATCGTCATATCCAGGACAGCCCTGAAAAGAAAAGCTTTTGGATATTCTAAAAATCTGTCTTTTTATGTCCGACATTATCATAGCCATGTAACGACGTTTTTTTCAGTTTCCGGTTCATTTACTGTAGCATCATGGGAATAATATATATATATATATATATATATATATATATATATATATATATATATATATATATATATATATATATATATATATATATATATATATATATATATATATATATGTATTTTTATTACTCATTATTATTATTTTATTTAACAATTTTGTTACATTTTCCCAAATAATCTTAAATTTTAAAATGAATTATCTTTTGTTGTTTTCCAGACAGGAGAGTTCAACTGGGACCATAAAACGCGAGGAATTATACTGGGGTCTTTTTTTTACGGCTATGTTATTTCTCAAATTCCCGGAGGATATCTCAGTCGGAGGTTTGGATCCAAGCGTCTGTTCGGCTATGGAATTCTTATTGCAGCGATTGCGTCTCTCTTCACGCCCTTGGCTGCAAGATGGAATGTTTATGCTCTGATTGCTCTCCGGGTCTTCGAAGGGATCGGTGAAGTAAGCTGATCTTTTCTGTTTAAATGTCATGTTAATTATACAGTACATAGATGGGGAGAAAAGAGAGAGAGACAAAGAAACACAAACATAGATAGATAGATAGATAGATAGATAAATAGATAGATAGATAGATATCAACAACAGACTGGGATAGATAGATGAACAAACTGGGATAGATAGATAGATAGATAGATAGATAGATAGATGATAGATAGATAATGAACAAACTGGAATAGATAGATAGATAGATAGATAGATAGATAGATAGATAGATAGATATGAATGAACCCGGTGAGAATCAAACTCACTACTCAGTTGTAAATGTTGATTTTCTAAGCGTAGCTTAGATGTGTCACGAGGCTGAAAGTATGGGGTACCCAGTGAGGATCAAGCTCGTAATTGATCGAGCGAAATAAGCTTGTTAACCATAACACCATGTCGAAGTGCGCAAATGATTTTCTAAGCGTAGATAAGACACAAAGCCGAATGTATGAGGCACCCAGTGATGATCAAACTCATTACTCATGTCGTAATTGATCAAACGAGACAAACTTCCTAACCATGACAGTGCCAAAAATAAGCAGAGCTTAGTTTCGATCCAAGAACCTCTGGGTTTTGGGCCTGACACGCTTCCACTGCGTTACTCTGTAGCTTCATTAGAGAGGAATATGAAAAATATATATATATATATATATATATATATATATATATATATATATATATATATATATATATATATATATATATATATATATATATATATATATATATATATATAATCTAACGAAAGGGTTATAGAGAAAGAGAGTTAAAATATGGAGCATGTAATACAGAGAATGAAAATAGAGAGAAAGAATTTAAGAGGCTATAAATAGGATAAAAGACACACAGAGAAAGAGCAAAACCAAGATAGGTGAAAAATCAAAAAAGAAATACACACATCTATCTATCTATCTATCTATTAAGCCTTTCACCCTAGGCAAGGTGGGAAGCCACTAGCACGCAAGGGGTTACAGAGAATTGGAGCGAGAACAAAGAGGAGTGATAGAGGAAAAGATGAAGAGACGGTTAGGGGATAGATAAGGCATCTGGAGACGTCGATTGACATTACATTTGAATAGTTGGAGATTATAGCTATCAGGGAAACAAGAAATGTGGAGGGAGTTCACAGGCGAGAAGTGCGAGCTATGAAGCTATCGGAGTAGAAGAGACGGCTACATTTAAGTTTGGACAGTGAAAGGCTGAGAGCGAGATGCCAGCCTAGCTGAACGCTGAAATTCATGAAGTCTGGGAACCAGTGAAAGCAGCTCATCGGAGCAGTTACCATGAAAGTATTTGTAAAAAAAAAGACAGAGGGAGGCGACAGCACGTCTGTGAGAGAGCGACCGCAGACGAGATGCCAGATCAGGGTTAATTACATTGCATATCCGTGTCTGGATTTTATCGAAAAACTTTAAGTAGCATCTAGCGGTGAGAAACAGCTATATATATATATATATTGTCCAAATATTTTGTATGTTCGAGCGTTTTCGGATATACTTTTAGGCATTATTAAAGATGTTGTTATTTTTATTTTTAACTGAATGTATGGATTGTTTTATGTATCTAGAGTTATAGGATCGTTTTATTTTCCAAACGCGGTCAGCACATTCTGGCCGTGTTCATAGTTGATATTATTGAGTGTTGGCTTTATCTTCTTTTTTTAATTAATAATGCTTCCATTGTGCCTAGCCATTTTGTGCATTATTATATTTATATTATGAACGAGTATGTTGTGGATAGTGTTTGGTTGATGTCCATGAGTATTTAAATGAGACCTAATTGAGCTATGATCAAAGAGATGTAACGTGAATCTTCATGTTGTAGTATATCCAATATAATTATTTATGAATTTCGATTTATCCGGAATACATTATATATACGGCACGGTGGGGTAATGGATAGCGGCTTCGATTGAGGAATCGGAGAAACGAGTTCGAATTCCAGTCGAATCCATTATATTCACTTACGTGCTAATACCCTTGGGAAATGTTTGAATCCTCTTCTTCTCTCTCCTGCTATGGGTAAATAGCAGGACAGGCCGGGTTCTATAGCCTTGGACGAGGAGAAGGACAACTCTGAATTCAAAACCTGCGGAGGGTCGTTTGGGGACGTCGTGGTACGTAGTGCACCAGGTCTCTGTATTCGGCCCTTCAAGAAGTGTGGATGGTTCTGCACGAAACCTTCACCAATATAATTAAATCTCATGTGCTGTTGTCGGGCTGTCGGTTTCCTGGAAACTTATCTGCTTCATCCTCATACGTCGAATTCGACGTGAGAGTCGAGTAGTATATATATATATATATATATGTGCATGTTTCATTAAAAACGACAGACAAGGTACTACGGTTAAGCTTTTTATTTAATTTTTCTTGTGTTCTAACGAGAGCTTTCTTTTCTGGACAAAGGGTGTGTAAGAACTGTCCAAATGTTTTATATTTCCGAGTGCTTTCGGCTATACCTTTAGCCATTATCAAGGATGATTCGATTTTTCAGCTTAATTGAGAGTGTGCGTTCTGTGTATGTCTTAGTGTGTGATAGAGATGTTTTTAATTTCCGAATACCGTTAGCAAATTGTGGACTTGTTCGTAGTTAATACTGTTAAGAGTTGGCTTTTTCTTTTTTATTATTAAAGCTTCCATTATTTTTAGTCTTTTTTTTTTGCAGGTGGATGCAGTTAATATATTTGTGTTTTCTTCTAGTATGTTCCCAATGGAGTCTGGTAAATTTGTGTGTGTGTTTAAATGGGTTCTAATGGAGCTGCGATCTTATAGATGTAACGTAAGATGTCTGGATAAGCATGTGGTTGTGTAACCGATGTAATTATTTAGTCCGGTTTGATCAGGAACACAGTTCCGTAAGGGGAATTTGAACTCATAGATAATGTTCGTTTTGTAATTTTGACTTAGTTGGTGTGTTATTTTTGAGGATAAGGTTGGCTGTCTTAAACTTTTTATAATAAATTTTATTTTTTTATATCGGGTCAATTGGAGTAGTATATCTCTTTATAATATGCCTTAGAGAAGATTCGCCTTGTTTGTAATTAATATGCATTTGGTTTTTGTAATAAATGTGTATGTGATTTTTGACTGTGTTCGCTACTCTTCCTCAAAGAACTTAATAACGTTAAACAAACAGGATTGCTGCCTAAATATACAACTATATATATATATATATATATATATATATATATATATATATATATATATATATATACATTAAGAAATGGACAAGGTCCGACAATTTATTTATTAAAGACATTTTATTATGTTTAACGTTGTTATTTTATAGATACAATATTTAACAAATGTTGTTTTGATTTTAAATAACATTTACCGGCCTGAATGTCCGAGAAATTTTTAGAAAATATTCGTTCTTTGAAATCGCTCTGTTTACGGAATAAACAGTATTAAATAACATTTACCGGCCTGAATGTCCGAGAAATTTTCATAGAAAATATTCGTTCTTTGTATCTATAAAATAACAACGTTAAACATAATAAAATGTCTTTAATAAATAAATTGTCGGACCTTGTCCATTTCTTAATATATGACGTCATTTGTTTACATTTCGATACGCCAGAGCAGTTATGAATGTACGCGATTCATGGAAAATTGGAGTTTATAAGCAGTAAATTCGACCTTGTCTACCGAACGCTTCTTTGTAGCCTAGCGGTAAGGCACGTCAGCGTATATGACGGTTCCGTATAGGATGCAGGTTCGAATCCTGTCAAAGAACGAATATTTTCTATGAAAATTTCTCGGACATTCAGGCCGGTAAATGTTATTTAATACTGTTTATCATAAACAGAGCATTTGCTTAAATACTTGTATCTATAAAATAACAACGTTAAACATAATGTCTTTAATATATATATATATATATATACGCACACAAACACTGGGTGCGATGGGTATTTTTACTTTCACACATGCTTTAGATTTTGTCGACTACATAGTATAGTAGGGTCGGTTGCCCATCGTCTGTGAGAAAAAGACCACCCTGAGACAATGCACTCCGCCAGAAATTTGGAAACGGCATGCTGTACTGCTTAGCATTTGCACCTGAAGATCCAATACGAACATCTCACGGTGTTTAGGTGTCAATCTGGGGACAGTGCAGAGGATTCGGAAAGATGGATGAATCTAATGATGATTAAAAAGGTTTGGATTGATCACTAGTGACGGTGACGTTATGCCTCCATTCATCTTCCCACAGGACCTCAGACTCAACGCGGAAGGCTACATCAAGCGCTTTGAGGAGGTACTGCTGCCTTGGGTGAAGGGGTTGACTGCTGCAAGGCATTACATCTGGTAACAGGACCTTGCACTATGCTACACAAACAGGAGAACCCAGTCATGGCTGTCAGACAATTTCTGCGACCACATCACCCCTTACATCTGTCCACCTAATTCCACAGACAGCAACTCTCTTGATTAGTTTTAGTGAGGCGCATTTGAGTGAGAGAGCAACAAAACTCCTTGTAACATCAAAGATGAACTGAAGGCAAGGATTATGGCAGCATTCACCAACTTAAACAAGGAAATCATCCTGAAGAGATGCAGGTGACTTCAATGTCGTCTGAAAGCAGTGGTTGAAGCCAATGGCGATTTTATAGAATCAATTTACTCTATTTCAAGATATTTTTGTGTCATTTTGGTAAATATATCTGTTACAATGAGATGTCAGTGTTATTTTCATTTCTGCGTAATTTAGACGACAATTTACAAATGTATATATATATATATATATATATATATATATATATATATAAATATATATATATATATATATATATATAAATTAATTGAATACACAGTTCCAACCATGTTTCAAAATAGAAGCTAAAAATTAAATTAAAAAAGTTCCATTTCATCTTATTTTATACTTTTATACCGGGTTTTATAAAATATATTTCCATGTTACAGAATATTCTACTTAAATTGAACAAGGGATGTCTAGATTTTCCTTATGTCAGTATCAAATACAAAATAGGGATATGAAATATATAAATATAAATAAATATATATATGTATAATTATTTATATATTATATGTGGTACTTATTAGAAAGCGCTCAATATCAGAGATAGAGCTAACATATTTAGTTGGATAGATGTGAGTTTGTGACCCTGGGTTTCACGCTTTAGCGATCGTCAGACAAACTGATTAATGTTTTAAAAATTGGGGTTTATGTAGATTGCGTGTATTGGTGTTATTGTGCAAGTGGTGGGGAAATTTCGTCGTTTTGTCATTCATCGTACTAACGCAAACATCGATGTATGCAGACACATATACATACTTGGTCGTCCGTCGGGACTCATACATATAAACATATGTGGGCAGTTTCGGCTATGACACATGTATGTATACGGGTGGTGTTATGTCTATACATACGCATTTGTATGTCGAAATGTTGAAATTTAAACATTGGAACTGTGGCGGAAATGTCTCGTTAATGTCTCGTGAATGTATACATGTCATATGTATTTTCCGCTGAAAAATATTTCCTCGCATGTATGTATATACGTGTCGTGGGGTTTGTGTAAAATTATGATAGGTAAAAATTATTATTATTTATATTTATTTTTAAATTTTTGAAAAAAAAAACAACAAAAACTGGGGGTTTATTTATTATATTTAAAGCTGGTTATTTATTTGTTTTTGGTGACTGTGTATATGTAACAGGTAGAAATTTGTAATCCTTATTGGTTAATTTATATGGTGATGTTTAATATTCAATGTGCTGGGTGAGAGGGTAGTTCAATTTAATAACGGGTCTATATGATATGATGTGATAGTAATGTTTCAAGGGATTGGAGACAATGAGTTAGCTAATAGTTATTGTAAATTGGTAGAAATGATTTAGAAATGATTAGTAACGGTGGTGGGAGAATGATAAAACCATGAATGTAGTTATAGTGGTGGTAGCTTGAACTAAAAAGTGGTTGTTGGTGTTTTATTTTATTTTGTTTTATTTTGTTATATGTATTAATTTATTTTGGTATAAATCCTGATAATAGGTATTCTTTGTAAAAATTATGGTAGTTGAAGATTGCTATAATTTTAAATTTTAATTACAAAATTATTATTGTTATTATATTAAAGCTGCCTGGTAATAGGTGTTTATTCTCATGGTTACATATGGAAATTATATCTGATCATATTGTTTTTAAGGTATTAAATATGCTGGGGGAGTAATAAAGATTGTAGTGGATTTATATGTTAATAGTGGGTGTGATGTGTAAGTGATGGTGCTGTGTGTTGGTAGTAATGATAATATTGTTAGTTAATAGATACTGTAAAGTGGTAAAAGTGATTACTAATGGTGGTGTAATTATAATAATGATAGATGCAATTATTTTGATGGTATCTTGAAATTAAATTGTGATTGTTGGTGGTTTGTCTGTTTTATCCGTTTGGTATGAATTCGGATAATAGGTACTTGTTCTCATGCTTACATTTGGAGATTATCTCTGATTTTTTGTTTAGTATTGTTGTGGTAGGATCCACCTAATTTGCATAGTGGAGTACCGACCATATAAATATGGTTGGTACCGGGAAGAGAGGGGGGAATCAAGAGATTGAACCAGCGACTCTGCCCGACTGCGACTCAGTCAACACATTCTCCAGGAACGGTCTTACCAGGAATATACAAAAGACTATATGTAAATATTGTGTACACTTTTCTTGTTTCAATACATTTTGTTCTAAGTACATTTTGTGTTGCATTATTATTCCATGCATTAGTCAAGTTTCAACAAGTATAAACGCCCGGTTCTCACTCCTCCCGGGTTTAAGAAAATCAGAACGTAATTCCTCTTATTATCATTTGTCTAGGGTGTTACGTCACCATCCATCCACAATCTCTGGGGAAACTGGGCACCGAAATTAGAAAGGAGTCAACTAGTTGCATTCTCTTATGCAGGTAAGTCAAAAGAATATGGCCATTTATTTGTACTACATATTTATACTACTGCTAAATAATAATAATAATAATAATAATAAAGGAAAGAGTGTGACTTAAGTAAAAAAAAAAGAAAAGACAAAACAGTGTTTGACAATATTAAACAATATTTCGACAGTATATCTGTCTTCTTCAAGTTATACCGTATACACACGCGTATCATGTGACATTTGAAGACCAAATTTTCAAGCTAATTTTAAGGGGGTCACATCATACACGAAATATAAAATTAGCGTACTTACTGCTGGCCCTGGCTATGACGTTGATCAAATTATATATTCATTTACTGTAGTGAAATTAGCTTCAAAATCAGATCTTCAAAGGTTGCATGATACGCGCGGATATACGGTATATAAAAAAATTCATGTATGAAAATACATAAATCTAAAATAAAAGAAATTTTTTTGTAGATTTATATATTTTTGAAATGGTTTAAAAATATAACTTGAAGACGACAGATATAGTGTAGAAATATCGTTAAAACACTTATTTCTTTTTCTTTTCTAAAATCGCGCTCATCTCTGTTAATAATAATAATAATAATAATAATAATAATAATAATAATAATAATTAGATATAGTAGAAAATAGAATGATTAGTAGAAAGTACATTTGTATCATAATACAATTTTGTATCATAATACAATTTTGTATCATAATACAATTTTGCATCATAATACAATTTTGTATCATAATAATCGTTGTTCGGAATCATTCTCGATAGAAAATAAACAGGAGGAACTTAATAAAAGGGGAACATTCAGAAAGTACGAAATTAATGAATGGGTTTTCTTAATAAGGTCGACAGTGGAGAGGCTTTAGAATATTTACAAAAAAAATCAAACGTTCCCACACATCTATTTGGCATCAAAGAGCAGAACGATTTTATAAAGCTGTTTTACTACCACTACTACTACTAATATTATTATTATTATTAATAATAATAATTATTATTAATAATGATAATAATAATAATTAGATATAGTAGAAAATAGAATGATTAGCAGAAAGTACATTTGTATCATAATACAATTTTGTATCATAATACAATTTTGTATCATAATACAATTTTGCATCAATCAACAATTTGCCAAACAGATGACATTACTTCTGATCGATCAACAATTTGCCAAACAGATGACGTTACTCCTGATCGATCAGCAATTTGCCAAACAGATGACATTACTCCTGATCGATCAACAATTTGCCAAACAGATGACATTACTCCTGATCGATCAACAATTTGCCAAACAGATGACATTACTCCTGATCGATCAACAATTTGCCAAACAGATGACATTACTCCTGATCGATCAACAATTTGCCAAACAGATGACATTACTCCTAATGGAACAACAATTTGGTAGTCAGATGAAATTACTCCTGATCGATCAATAATTTGCCGAACAAATTACATTACATTATAAGCATTATCAATTTGCCAAACAGATGATATTACTCCATAACGATCAGCAATTTGTCAAACAAATGACATTACTTTTGATGGATCAACAATTTGCCAAGCAGATGACATTACTCCTTATGGAATAACAA
The DNA here is from genome assembly GCA_903632075.3 of Acanthosepion pharaonis. Taxonomy (NCBI): domain Eukaryota; kingdom Metazoa; phylum Mollusca; class Cephalopoda; order Sepiida; family Sepiidae; genus Acanthosepion; species Acanthosepion pharaonis. Next base: position 572,539 of record CAHIKZ030000488.1, read on the forward strand.
CTTAACAAACAGATGTCATCTGATCGATCAATAATTTGCCAGATGAAATTATTCCTGATCGATCACCAGATTCGCTAAACAGATGACATTATATTATCAATAAAGGGACGAAATATAAGGAAAAGTTCAACCATCGTGCCTGCGAAAACACAAAAAATGGTAGGTAAAGATCACGGTTATTGGCTTGATTCCAGTTATAGCTAATTCCCATATTTTTATAATCTTGTAAATATATAATTATTCTTATAAATAAGCGATCTCATAAATATCTTTTTTGTCAATTCTCAAGAATAAATAAATTCCACAGAAAATCTATTAATTAAATTTCATATATTTTGGCTTTATTAATGTTAAGGGATAATAATAATCGACTATTCCATACTTAATAAATACTGCGCCTCAGTCAGTAGTTCAAGGAGGAGGCACGGTGGAGTAATGGATAGCGGCTTGGAGGAATCGGAGAGCCGAGTTCGAATTCCAGTCGAATCCATTACATTCACTTACGTGCTAACACCCTTGGGAAAGGTGTGAATCCTCTTTCTTCTCCCTCCAGCTATGGGTAAATAGCAGGACAGACTGGGTTCTATAGCCTTGGATGGCAACTGGTCTAGGAGAAAAAAACTCTGAATTCAAACCTGCTCTTAGATGAGGGTGAATGGAGTCTCTCTGAGCCTTGGTTGGTGTTCTCTCTACTAAACCTGATGGTGTCACGATAAAAACACCCTTGATAGCCCTAGCGAAGCATCAAGAATTCAGCTATTTGACAAGATTATGAACTACACCAATCAAAGTATTAGTGAGATCAATCTCGGCTTAGGCCGCTATTGATGATGATTGATGTAGTTCAAGTCGAGTCAGTAGTTCAAGTCGAGTCAAGAGTCGAGTTAGAGGCAGTCCAAAACAGAGTCGCGTTCAGACAATTACTGCAAGACATTGGAATAGTGATACTGGTCGAGACTACATTGTTCTCTCTACTAAACCTGATTGTTCGTACTAACACTTTCTACTTCTCTGTATATATTCCTGTTTGTAATATATCTGTGTTATTCCATATCCGTGTTCGAGTTCTTCTTTATTGGTTCTACCTTGGACTATCACCGTGGTACAAGGAACCGGACCATAACAATTAAAATTCTAATTATCTCATTAAAACAATAAAAATCAAAATGTATACAATACTAACGGTATCAAGAGGATAGCCGTCATTTTGACACAGTTTTTGGCGGGAACGAAGATTAAACATTACCAAGTATTGATTATTATGGACTCTTCCATCGATTTCGATGTATGATGATCCGATAACCTTATTCAGTTTTTATGTTTGTGTCGTATATGGCACTTCAGTCCTGCTAGTGACCCGCCTATAAGCCCGCATATTATGCAACAGTGACAATCTTGAGATATAGCAACAAGAATATTTATGGTGCTTTTCATCGTTGTCTTTCGTCTCTTAGTCGGTCAATACGAGTTATTTCGAAATTTCTGGTACAATGACACAAATATCTCCAGTTATTTCTGTCCAGAATAACTGTAGTTAGTATGAGGCACATTGACAGCTGAGGGGTTACTCTTTAGGTTGTCTTTATACCTGAGTCACGGTCGTCGAATACTCCTTTGTCATCTTTCAAGCTAGGCTATACATGAGATTCTTAGGTATTCTGTTTTCATTTATCCTTGACCAGCCCAGTTGTGACTGCATCAGGAAAGTCTCAATTCCACCAAAGTTGCATTTTGCAAGATCAGCATTGGACACGCTATCGTCAAAAGTATAGTCACAGATCACGCGGAGGCCATTTTTGTGGAATATATCCAGCATATATATATATATATATATATATGAAGAAAAATATATACGGAAAAAACAAACAAAAATCATTATATACAATTATGCTGTTTTAATGTTAATATGTCAACGTCGGACGTTTCGGTCTAATAAACCATCTTCAGGACATATAAATTATAACATTATCAATACAACAAAAACAAAGACGTTGACATGTTAATATTAAAACAGCATAATTGTATATAAGGATTTTTGTTTTTTTTTCCATATATATTTTCTTCATACTGTCGGATTTATATCCATATATTTGCTTACACACACACACACACACACACACACACACACACATATATATATATATATATATATATATATATATATATATATATATATATATATATTAGAAAATATTAGAAATATTAGTTACATTAGAAAATATTTAGTTACATTAGAAAATGAATGTACCCACTACAAAATTGTACATTTTGATTCGTCATTTAAAATAAAACGTCTCTTCAGGTGGTTAACAATGATGGTAATAAACAATTGGGAGATGCTTAGTGCTAGAAGAGCTATCGACGGCCCATAAGAGTCCCGTCTACCTAATTTCACTCACAAATCTTGGGTTAACCCGTGGTATGCTTTTAAGGCACTTTCCAAAGTTGCTGCACGTTGGGATCGACCCCTCCAGTCCGATAACCTCAGGAAGACGCTTTTCTGACAAATCGACCATGGTGAGATTCGAACCCTGGCCTCATGGTCAGAAAGCGAACATTCTAACCACTAGGCTATGAAATGGGTTAAATCCGGCAATTATTTAATATATTTTCTATTTATTAATCAGCTAAATGCCAAACATGAGACACAGAGGCATAGCAGAGTATTTGATTAAAGCTGAAATGTCAGCCCACCTGAAAAAGTATCTTCTTGTGAGGTTGAATCTATAGCAGTCTTCCCCATGTTTCTTTTATCATACGAGCTCGTCAAGCACAATTTTTCTGGCCACTGCCACCATAGCGAGAATGAGGCTGTCTCCTCCCTCTCCTACTTTGGAAGCCTGCGTCGAACCTGAACACGGGCAGAAAACTATCATTCCCTGACGTCCTCTCAAGGGATGCAGGCATTGTCAGGCAGGACTTGGAGACAGCAATGAAGAACCGGGAGGTCTGGCGTAGTGTTGTGGACTTCAGGATCACGACTGCGGTCGACACATGATGACGATGATGTGTTTTCCCATCGCCAGCCATCTTGTCACTGTCTTTTATATTTAGGTGCGATAAAAGTGAAAAAGCAAGTTGCTATGCAGATAGTTTACGTTCTACACCATGATATCACTGGAAAATAACAGTAAAAATGAGAATATCCCTTGTTACTAATGACACGGTAGTGTTTATTATCAGGATAAATATTAAAAGAAAATACTTGCCGAAAGTAATTTAGAACACGTAACTATAGAAGACTAGCAGTAGAGCCCGGCGTTGTAACAGTAAGAGATAGATCAAGTATCGACCATCATAAAGACTGAAAAATAAAATTGACAAAGATTATTGTTTAAGGTTGACGGACACGCATGTCTTAATTAGTTTTTTTTATTTGTTTTTTTTTTTTTTTTTTACGAATTGGTCAAACTCAAACTCAAACAAAAACATTGTTTTCAATCGTTTTGACTCTACGGATTGAATAGAATTTTATTATAAACAATTGTCTTGTAAATGGAATTTTTAAAGCATTCTGAATGTAAAAATAAAGAAAAAAGTGTGCAAGACAATAAGAAACACTACCTGCCAAAAAAAAAAAGTGAAGTTTAGTTGAAATCGGTTTGAAAAATGTAGGAAAATCCCATATATAAACGACACCCATATACACACACACAACACACACACACACACACACACACACACACACACACACACACAACAACCTGGGTTTTATAATAAGTATAACTCGATATGAGTTGTCCCCCTTTCATTCTCGCTACAGCGATGTCTCTTAATCGTGTTTTAAAATTGATTTCGTGCAAAAACAATTGTGTTTTTCCAATTTTTGGCGCTGTCAGAACCACCGCAAGGTAATTTTACGTGGTCCTGTGAAGTTTTGTTGAAATCGGTTGAAAAATGTAGGAAATCCGATCCAATATATAAACGAACAGACACACACACACACAACCTGGGTTTTATAATAAATATGATTACTGGTGGGTCTATGTATGATATTGATTTTTATGGAAATAATTTTTACGTTTAAAAAATAAATAATCTAAACACTGACTGTATAAAATAGGGGTCGGCAACCCGCGTGGGATTTCCGTCTGGCCCACTAACTTAACACCTGGAGATTAAATATCTAATTAATTTGTGGAGCAAGTCGCCGGAAAATATCAGTTGGAGTTAATCGACTTACAATGTGACGAATTTTTTAAATCAAAATTTAATTCCGAATCCACTGCTGACTTCTACAAGAAATAAAGTGATTTTCTAAGCCCGGCTTAGATGTGGCACAAGGCTGAAAGTATGGGGCATCCAGTGAGGATCGAACTCACTTTTCAATAGTAACTGATCGAGCAAGCTTCTACAAGAAATATATTTTGCCAAGCGGAAAAAAAATCGATTGAATAATGCGAAAAGCTATCATTATTTGGAAATACATATGCTTGTGAACAATTTTTTTCGAAAAGGATATTTGCTAAAAGTTGTTTAAGAGCAAGGTTGGGTGATGGCCACCTGGATAATGTTTTGCTCCTGTCATCGACAAGTATATATATATATATATATATATATATATATATATATATATATATACAATACACTTGATTTTCTCTTCCTTCTCACCTTCTCCCACACCTCACGTCGTGCGCTTATTCATTCATTTTTTTTAAAATATAGCATTCATAATTATATATATATATATATATATATATATATATATAAAGAAATATACATGAAGAAATATAGTTTTAAGCTGTGCTATATTTATGGGATAAAGTGCTCAATATCAGAGATAGAGCGTATGTAAATATAAATATAAAAGTGAACATTGAAGTCAACACTCAGAGGCGACGTGGGAAGCCTTAATCGCCACTAGAACAACTACAATTACTACTATGACACGAGCCTTATAACACTCTTTCTCCCCACTTGTCTATGTTTGCTTGACCTCTTCTTTCTCTAGGCGACGTTTGACCTAATTTCACCCGGCTTACCAAACGGAGAACGCAACGCCATTTTCAACTAATTCAACTCTTTTCTTCTGGACTGAAATAGATAAAGTGTGAACCAAATCTCAAAAGACGACTCACTGTCCTTTATCTTCATTTTGCAACAATACAACTCGGACAAACTAAGAATTTGCAAGTACGATATTCAGTCGACAATAATAGAAAATTCTCTCAAACATGCATTCAACACTCGGTAGAAATTCTACATCAGCTCAACTTTGACATAACGCTGCTTCTATTAAATATCGAACGATAAACAGAAACAAGTGTCTCATTAAATAATTTGCTGTTTCTAAGTATATTTCGTTTGTCGTAAGGAATTTGCAGTTTTTATTGTTTGTGTTAGTTGTCATCCTGTTATTTCTGCAATAAAATAAGCAACCTTGTTTAAATAATATGACATTCGTTGTTTTTTCTTTAAACCTCCAGAGTAAGGCAGCCTTCTGGACGGAGCAGTATGAGATCGAGACAATTTATTATACTATATTTGATATTATGGCTCTCCACCGAGATACTCCTTAGCTTTCTGGTCCGCTCTCTAACAAAAGGTTGCCGACCCCTGGTGTTGAATGTTAGAATTATTCCAACAGGATTATTTGTCGCTAGCGTACAAGTGGAAATTTAAAAAAAAATATAGCACCAAAATTTATAAATGAACGAAAAACATCTTTTTTTGTTTTTAGTCTCTTTGATATGTTCGTAATTATTTTTAAATCTGATTTCTTTTTTACATTGTTTCATATTTTAGGTATCCATTTTGGGTCATTTATAAGTATCCCGGTGTCAGGAATTTTAATAAACAACGGTGTATTTGGCGGTTGGCCTTCGGTTTTTTATATATTTGGTAAGTGTCTGTTATACTATTACTAGTTATGACTATTATATAGTGTCGGGTTGACTGGAAGTTGGCGTTTCAAAGTCAAGAGTCGAATGATCAAAATCAGACATTTACGCATAGGCTCCCAGTAGCACTTCTGGCAGCGTTTTAAAATATTCGAAAATACAATTCATATTATTATCCGACCACTTCCCAATTCTTTGGGTTAAGTTACTGGGTTCAACCAACGCTTTTATCTATTGGGCTATGTGGTCCTTTAGAGTTCAATACCTGGCTACAGCTGAGGTGAACAAAAATCTTGGAGAGTTGAGTTAAATGGAAATAACTGATACTGAGATATCCGGAAGAGCCATGGCACGTTGAACTAGAACAATCTACACCGGCGGATGAAAATAAATGGTTCAGTTCGAAATTTCAATCACCTGAAGAAGGCCGTAGGGTACGACGGCCGAAAAGTAGTGATATGACAACAAAGATGAGGACAACAGTCCGAACAATGTAAATAGTTTAAATAATTACAGTACCTCATCTCAGCAATATAGCTAGATCCCGAAGAAGGCCGGAGCGTACAACGGCCAAAACGTCGTGAATGTGACAAAAAAAGATGAAGACAACAGTCCGAACAATGCAAATAATGCAAATTACAATACCTCATCTCAGAAATATAGACAGATATGTAAATTTTTGTTTTTTAATTCAATGGAATCCTTTTATTAAAAATTGAAAAAACATGAACAAAAAAAAAAATAAATAAATAAAATAAAATAAAATAAATAAATAATTGATTGTTTAAATATGCACAGGGCGAGTAGAAAGAAACTCCCTATTTAAAATTGTTAATAAATTTATTAAATACCAGCCTAGAAACCTCCCTTCGAGTGGACTTTAGCCCAGCTCCTGCGGAGGGCTTTTGGGATTTCGGTCTTTTATTTTCAGCACCTTATGCACGTAAAAGTTATAAAAATTTAGAAATAATGAAATTATTTAATCTTTATTCGACATCTTAATTCGGCATAATCTTTCTTCGTATACGCAACCAATCTCCGTAGTTTGTTTACATCTATTTTGCGGGCAATTTTTCTTTTCTTTTAAAAACACCATACTTTATGATCCCTTCACATAAAGCCACTCTTAAAAGACATTAGGGAACCAGAACTATGTAATATTTCGGATACGTCACAGTATGTGTGCTAGAAAAAGAAAAAAAAAACTTATGAGCAACATACTGTGCCACGTTTAAGGTTTAATTACTGTTTAATTAGACAATATCAATTGCAATTGCGACGAAAAGTAAAATTAAAATTAAACCTTTAATAAAGTCTTGTTGCTTTAAACCTTTCACTCTGTTCGATATTTAAATCTAACTGAGTTATTTATTTAATTTTTAATCGCGTGTAACTACAATAGTTATTACCTGTTGCTTCAGGTTGTTTCGCCAAGATCGAAAAACGGACGGACAGACGGACGGATACACGTACACTGCGCGTTATTTAAACAAATTGGTTCGATTTTCATAAAAAACATATTTCGTTTTGAACAGTATAATGACAGAAGTATAGCAGAGTGCAAAAATCTACGTTTTGCACATTTTCTTCCAAATTGAAAGTCGATATTTAATAAGACATTATTTCCTATTAATATAAAAGTTATTTTAGTGGACACCCGTGTTTAAGTAAACTATTGACGTAGAGCATATGACAAAAAAGTAACAATCAGAAGCAGTAAAATAGTAATATAATAAAAGTTTAAGCAAATATTTCACCTGTCTTTTTATTTCCCTCTTTGAAGCAACTTTTTCCTGTCCCATCATTTTTTTTCTCTTCCTTTAAAGGTACCATTGGCTGTATTTGGTGGGCATTCTGGATGTTTATTGCGTCCGATTCGCCGAGCAAACATTGGTTCATTTCAAACAGAGAAAAAGAATATATTGAAAACTCGATTGAAGTCAAGAATGAGGTAATTATAAAGAATGAATTTTCAGGCTTCTGTCGAGAAAATGAATTTTCTACACGCTTCCATTCACTACACAGAACTCGTAAATCTCAAGCGAGGATCAGTTTTAATGATAACACTGGTCAACACGATTTTGGTGCCAAGAAAGAAAACACATTATTTAGCTAATTTGGTGGTGCTGATTCCGAAAATTACCTTAGTTTTTCATGGTAAGCTATCATTTTTGCTGTACTGAAATTGCTTATTTTTGGAAAAAAGATGAATTTACAATCTTAGCTGATCGCAAAATTTAGTTAATAAAAGTCGGAGAAACCCATAAAATTTTCAGTTAAGCCGAGCCATGTATGTCAGCTACCTGAAATAATTTTTTTTTAAGAAAAAAGTGTTTTTGTGTCAAAGATTTTAAAATAGAAATACCGAACTTTTCCAGTTTATTGCCAAAATTCAAATTAACTGATAAACTTTACCTGTAATACCCTTTAGTAAATTTGATAATTCAGGTGACATCAAAAAATGAAACCCTAAAATCTTCTGTTTGATATTCATAAATTTATCCCTTCACTACGGAAGGAAACCAAGGATATTGACAGCATTTTGTTTTCACAGTTGGAAGGAAACTCCAACTAAAGACATCCCAATTGAATGCACCTATTCCATTGTACATGATACTGCTGGAGAATCAAAAGGGACTTAAATAACATTGAACATAACAGACAATCAAGAAAGAGAAAATATTTACCATAGTTCTTATGTTCACGAAGGTTTTATTTCTGCTGTTAGTTTATTAAATGATTTGATGAAATTACTTGTTGGTCTTTGTATATTCAATCGTGTTATTTTTTAAAGACTTAGGGTCTGATTGTTATTGCAAAAAGAATATTTCTTAATAAGCAGACCAAAAATTGAAAGATTTCTACGATTTTATTTTGAGAAATATTGCCATCGTCAATATCATATATACAAAAGACATGAAAAAAATGTTTTGTTTTTTTTCCAAAAATGAGGCATTTCTGTACAGCAAAAACGGTAGCTAACCAAGAAAAAGTAAGGCCATTTTCAGATTCAGCGCCCTCAAATTAGCTAAAAAAGATGTTTGGTGTCTCGACACCATTTTAAAAATTTTTTGTTGACCAGTGTAATGTAACATTATTATCCTAGTTTATTTAAGCTGGTAATATAAGCAATTTTAAATTAAAATCATGATATTATTCGTAATTTAAATTATTCCAGACACTTACACGTGGGAGGATCATCAGTTCGGAGCCTGAAAATTATAAGTTTATTTTTTTATCTAAAATTTGAATTGTACTATGTTCGATTTATCTAATCTCTGGAGAATCATTTGGTCAAGTGCTTTAACAAAGAAAGACAGCGTGGTGAAAGATGAATATTTGTGAAATATATATATATATATATATATATATATATATTACATAGAAAAGAAATTCAAATTTACCTCATCGTAATAGCTATTTCAGTCAGCAAGGCCTATATTTTCAACTCATATACTTCTCACACATTAGTAAAATAGCGAATGAGGAGGGAAAATTGGATTACGATTAAAATAGATTTTAATTATAAATTAATTAATTTATTTATAATTAATATATTTAAATTATTTATATAGCAAGTAATTATTTGCAATAGGAATGCATTATAATTATTTGCTATAGAAATGAATTACAATTATTTACTATAGAAATGCATGGCAATTACTTGCGATAGAAATGCATTACGATTATTTGCTACAGAATATTGCCATCGGTCAATATCAAATCTTTTAGGTAGCCGCCAGTTGGAGCAAAAGAGAAAAAGGGTTTAATTGTTGCGTTTTTTCATAGCCTTGAACAGTGTTACTGCATGGGTGTTTTGGCAGACAACGTGGGGGTAATCGTTATAATGTATTTGATTGTCAGATAAATTCGTTCGTTTTTTTTTTCTCTCTCCCCCCCCCATTTATTTTAATCCTATTATCCCTTAACAATTTTAACGAATCAGTCACGAATATAAAATGATAAGCAAAAGATGCAGATGAAGAATAACGCTGCAAAAAAAAAAAAAATAAAACAAACATAAAGCACTACGGTAAAAATATTTTACATTTTATCAGGTCATCCCATAAGTTCTGTCCGAATTTTGAAGAAAGAAAACAAATGACCAAATGTTACATTTAATTACAGATTCAATCAACAATGTATTTTCCCTGATTATCTATGACTTCCTTCCATCTATTAACAAGCTTAGTAATTCCATTACTGTAAAATTCTTTTGGCTTTGATTCAAAGAACTCACAAATGTCAGTTTTAACTTCTCCCTGTGTTACAAAAGCTGTTTCTTTCAAATGATTCTGTAAGCTACGAAACAAATGGTAGTCTGAAGGAGCAAGATCGGGAGAATAAGGTGGATGGGTGAAATCTTCACCTCTGAATTTTGCAAACCATCTTCTGCAAGTTCTTTCATTCACACATTCCTCTCCATAAAATGAGTGAATGTTTCTAGCTGCTTCGGCTGCTGAGTTTCCTTTCTTGAACTCATAAAGCATTATGTGCCTCAAATGATTCTTGGGTACAAGGTATATGCTCTCTCTCTCACTCTCTCCACCCCCTCTCTTTCTCTCTCTCTCTCTGTTAGCAGGATTTTAATCAAACAAAATTTAATTTTATTGTTCTTTGAAATAAAATTTGATCAGTTTAAATGCATCTAAACATAAAAATAATGTTCAGCTCCATTAGACATTATAAAATACTCTTTAAATTTCGTTCATTTTAACAAAAAATTAAAATTCGGACAGAACTTATGGGATGACTGGATAATTCAAATAACATTGAACATTCGATAACATTAAAAAAACCAACGAATTTATCTGCCAACACAATATCAGTCAGTTATGTGCCATGCGTGATACACGCTTAGGCGATAACGTATCTTTCGATACATGACTGACGAGGCAGATTTTTTTCCCGCAGTAGGTTGCCATTTCTTTCTGCCGTAGACCAGTTACTATCCAAAGCTATAGGGCCTGGCCTGTCTATTTGCCCATAGCGGGGGGTGGGGAGAGAAAAAATGGATTTATACCTTTCCCAGGGCTATTATTAGTACTGGAGTTCGAACTCGGCTCACCGATTCCTCAATCTGAGCCGCTATCTATTACCTCACCGCCTCCTCTTTATTAAACAAACCTGAAAAAATATATTAAAACTTGCATTCACTCTAATGATTACATTTAAACCGTCACAACAAATAGCAAATTCATTTTGAAAAGTTCACTGGAAATAATTTAGTACTGAAATACTTTACACTTATTTATAAAACTACAAGGCAACCAAAAAAGTCATTGAGGTTTAATTATTTATTAAAAAAGTTCGGTTGTACTCTCTTTCTACGGACGGGAGGAGCCCGAAGGAGGCTACGCCGAAGGGTGGAGTCTCCTTCTGGGAGGTAAAACCGGCCCTGAACCCGTTTACACGGGTTCAATGGGCATATTTTTGGCCGAGCCCACGGGCTCGGAATGCCCACGGGCTCGGAATGCCCACGTTAAAAAGGCCTTGTACCACATGACACCCTCGTGGGGGGTGACTGAATATCGTCATGGAGGAACCCTTGCGATTAACCAATGCTGACTCCTGCTTGTTGCACACGTTCCAACTGCTGCGAGTACAGGTCCAAAATGACGATTTGGTAGTTGGTAGCACCTCATAGTGCACCACTTGTTGACTAGTCCACCAGATACAGAGCAGATTTTATGGTTTGCAGTACAGGGTCAACGAAATATCTAGCACGCTTGTCATTGTTATTCAATGCCCACTTTTTGTCAATGTTGGGCACTCGATCAAATATGGTTAGGTCGCAGTGATGAGAAAGCAACAAGAAACAGACTGTTGCTTGTTGGCTTTCGACAGTATTCTGAGTACCCACTTGCTCAACTTATACACCTTCCCTATGCGGTGAAGGTGAAATCTGAATGTTTCATTAGAAACCTGGAAGCGTTCGGCAAGCTTACCACAGTTTTGGCAGTTGTCCTCCTCTATAGCCGCCTTCAGAGGATCGTCATCCAGGATTTGTGGCCGGCCACTGTCGGATTCACCACGGTTCTCCCGATCTGAACTTCAGGATCATTGTTCAGTACTGCGTTCACTCACACCATTATCACCAAAAGCTTAACGCATTCAACGACTGCGGCTGCGACGACAGGAGAGAGGATGCAAACCAAACCCATCGATCGAGGCTCGACATCTGCATCTGTGACGCTCACATAGTTTGAGTCCAAAACGGATCGCGACTTCGACCCGAGTGCAATCATCATCTAGAAGGGTACCGGTAGATGAAGAGGGCACTGCGTTGAGCCAGGCGCCACTACTCAGTTGTGAAGCAGATAACAGACGGTCGAGGCGATGCTGATCCAGAGAGAGCCTCAAATTAGGAAAATTGGCCTCGCATTTTATTTTATCCCAACTTTTTGGTTTTGATGTGTCTAGTGAGATAGAAAGTAATTCTTGGGCCCAGACGCTGCAAGCTTGTTCGAAAGAACTACCTGAGAAACACTGAGACAAACCACGGAGTATCTCATCAATTAATTCGTGACTGGACGAAAGTGAAGAAAGATATGCTGGAAGGGCCAAATCTACCGCTGATCGAAGGCCCAGGCCTCCGAAACTCAAAGGAAGCTTTGCCTGCCTCCAGCCTGTGTCGTCGAAATTGACGTTGCAAATTAGCAAATTTTCTAAATAAAAAACAAAGGTTTTTTTTCCAATTCGTAATAGTACGCATTTATCAATGACGTAAGCACAGTTTCAAACTTGACATTTGTAAATAAAAGCAAATGTTTTTTTTCCAATTCGTAATAGTACGCATTTATCAATGACGTAAGCACAGTTTCAAACTTGACATTTGTAAATAAAAGCAAATGTTTTTTTTTCTAATTCGTAATAGTACGCATTTATCAATGAAGTAAGCACAGTTTTAAACTTGGCATTTGTAAATAAAATATAAAGTACAGATAGATAACACTTTGAAAAGTCAGGGATCGATTTGATACCGTATTTAGATTAGAAAAAGGACTCCTTTCTAAAATGATAAGAAATCAACATTTTTCGATACTAACTAACTAAAGTCTCATGAAAACTAATCTACAAAAATTGTTCCTCCTTAAATTTATTCCCTTTTTTTTTTTGTTTTGTTTTTTTTTTTACCGGGGGGTGCGCAGTTTATTTAAGTAGTGCTTTATTTTGGTAATTACGATATGTGATTATATATAATGCATTTTTAAGTAAAATTAGTGGAACTCACACAAATCATTTTTTATTTACCACAAAGCATCTGAATAAATACGTTATTCCTCAGTTTGTTTTTTTTACGGCTTTTCAACCTTTTGCAGGTTATTTAAAGCCAGTAAATATATTTAAATTGTAAGAATCTTTTTTGAGATAAAAAGAAAGGGATTGGTGATACAAATCTTACAAATTAACCCACAGCTGGGGGGGAGACGAGGTGGATCCATACCCTTTCCTAAGCTGTAATATTGAATAATATACCAAAGCCTACTGGAATTGGGACTCGGCTCTCCGATTTACAATTCCGGGTCATTATCCATTACACCACCCGAACATCTAAGCATACAGCACCTAATATTCTCAAGCGGTCACCCATCATGATATTGACCAGGCTCCACGTTGCTTAACTTCGGTGATCTTCGGGTATTCAATTTTGACCTGTAACACCCTCTTACTTTACACCTGCCCCCCCACTTCTCGATATTTTTATTGTATTTTTGAACTCAACCTATTTTTCTCTATTTCTACCCTTGGTTATCTCGAACACAGACGTAATTTTCCACACCAACAAAATTTAACCAACCAACTTCTTTTTCTTGTTTTTTTTTTTTTTTTTTTTTTTGTGTGTATCTAAAATTCAGTGACTTTTCGCCTACCATAGCTAAAAAATATCAATCATTCTGCGCCAGGATTTTCCCATTTTATAATCCGTTTTTTTTGTTTTGTTTTTTTTAATTTTACAGAAAGTTATACCGTGGCTGTCTATTATCAAATCGAAACCACTCTGGGCCATATGTGTGGCCCATTTCAGTAATGACTGGGCTTTCACCACAATTCTTACTTCTTTACCGATGTATATGAATGATGTTCTTCATTTCAACATACAAAAGGTTTGTCTCTTTAACTAGATAATTTTATCTTTCTTAGATGGTAACCAGTGTAATGTGTGCGACAAAAGAAATCAGATAAAGAAAAGTAAAAGGAACGACAGAAAACAAAGTTTTATAGTATATAAAAAAAGGGTTTTATTTTAATTTTAGTGATTATGGTCAGTGGCAAAATAAAAAAACAATCATCATGGTTTACCGGTAAGAAGCTAAGAATTACTTCAAAATAACTTTAGTCGGGACTTGCTGGGGTTTTGTGGTATAGTTTACATGTCAGGTCAGCGAATGATAATAAACTGACTGCTATGAAGCAGATTTCGGCAACAACTGACTTCGCCAGCCAACTCACTTAATTTTGGCGCCAACCAACGAATACGAATACCCGAATGAAAGACTTCCACTTGTGTTATAGTGGAACACCCCTATTCTATAGTTAATAGACTTTCCCACCTATAATAAGTAGGAGTAGTAAGAGTAGCTCAGGGGGGTCGGTCAGTCAGTCGACTGGCTGATCGGTTGAACTCTCTGCCTTCGGGCGGCTGGAACCCGAAGGAGGCTACGCCGAAGGACGGATTCTCTTTCGGGGAAAGGTAAACCGACCCTGAACCGTTTATACGGGTTCAATGGGTATATTTTTGGCCGAGCCCACCTTAAACCGGCCTTGTGCCACATGATACCCACGTGGGGGGGACTAAATATAATCGCTCAGTCAGTCGACTGGCTGATCGGTTGAACTCTCTGCCTTCGGGCGGGGAGGAACCCGAAAGAAGCTACGCCGAAGGACGGATTCTCTTTCGGGGAAGTAAACCGCATATTTTTGGCCGAGATCCCACGTTAAACCGGCCTTGTGCCACATAATGCCTACGTGGGGGGGTGACTAAATATAGTCGGTCTGTCAGTTGATGCCGGACGACCGTTAGTCGGATACTAAAGTATCAGCGACCACAACTAGATTTCTCTGCGTCATTACCTATTATATCAAGTTCCTAACGTTTTGTACGTCGAACCTATTTTAGGACCGACTTAGTACAAATACAAGCCTCCACTGTGAAACCACTACATAACAATTTGTAATGTTATCCGACCACATCAAAAAGTTCTTTGAAGTCTTTTAGCTAATGTTTCAATGTTCCTCAATGTGGCCCCATTCAGTCCAATGCGAGTTCTTTATGGCAGCTCATGCTAATTTGAGTTCTTATCTCTCACTAATACCGTACGCCTCGTCCCTCGGCTTAATTCATATAGGGAAGTAGGAATATTAAAGGTTGTTGTTTGGATAGTACTATGGCATCAAAACACTAACTCCAGTTGTAAGTCTAAGAATAATATTATTTGGATAAATATTTTATTTGAATAAACTCATTTATTTACAAAGCAGAAATACGTGTATTATCAGCTCTATCTTGTATGGTTTTAATGGGATCCCTGTGGTTGCCAAATTGTCAATATTTGGCTTGAAACCTGTCAGGAGACGTAAATCACCTCTTTTTTTCTACGTCAAGGCGATTTCGAGTCTTTGACAGTAAATGCCTCATCCAACTGAAACCAGACTCAACCAAGTAAGATGTGGGAAAAGCTAGTAAGAGCAACAACACATCTTCCCAGAGTAGTGGGTAATTCTTATGCATGTCTTCATTCATCAACAGCTTCTGGTATCCTCCATGTTTGAATTTCACTGCTCAAGTGAGGTTCAAACATGGAGGATGTGTTATTTTGACGTTCAATGAAACTTTCTTGTAGTGTGATATCAACATCAGATGCATCAGCAATGAAGGGATCCACAAACCAGTGCGGCATTGTCATTTGGAAGGGATCAGAGAAGTGAGATTCCATATCATTATGCAACTGCTTCAAATGATCAACATACATTGCTAGGTCATCATTGGGCAGCTCAGTGGATATATTTGCCAAGGAAGGTAACTGTGCACTCAAGTTCCTGCCAGAACAGCTTTAGTTTCCCGTTAAATGTGTTAATTGCCTTCTTGTAGGAAAACAGGATGGGGTCATTTTCTTGGGGATCTTTGTTCAGGATATTTCACTTTCAAAATTGAAAGACAAATTAATGAAAACATATCTTAATTTAAACTTTAAATTAAGAGTTTTAAATTTTAAGAAATTGAAAACTAAAAACGGCCATTTTGCATAGAAAAAATTACAATAAAAATGCAATAAATAAATATTTGTTAACAAAAATGATTAATTTAATATTTAACTTAATAATAAATTTAATATTTGTCTATATTTCTGAGATGAGGTATTATGTACACTATTTACATTATTCGGACTATTGTCCTCATCTTTGTCGCCGTATTTATTACAACGTTTCGACCCTTGTACGCTCCGGCCTTCTTCAGAATTCAGTTCGACATTCCAACCACCTGAAGAAGGCCAGAGCGAATAATGTAAATAGTGTAAATTTAATTTTTTATTTTAAATGATAATTATTAATTACAAAATACTCCATATATATTTTTGTGGGTTCTAAATTTTTTGTGCCCCCTCGTCACCCCCCATTTATCAAACTTGGCCTTGTGGCCCCTGAAAATATCAAATGGCTCCGTTATAAATACGTTAAAAAACCTTGTTCTAAATGACCCAGAAGTTTCATTCATAAAAATAGATTCTCTTAACACCATTCACCTATTTTTATAATACATGAACGGTTATTCCGGAAGCTTCTGTGGTCCACGAGTAAGGACCTTCTTTAATGAATCTTAATTACCATGTTACGGTGGCCATATGACATCTTACTATATAGTATTATTTTTAGCAAATATATCCTGCCTAGCCTACCCGAGTCTTCATCAAGGTGACTTCGATATTTGGGACTGTTATATACCGTACGGCCAGAAATGAAGACACAAGAGAGGAATTGAGTTAAACAAATATATTTACAGGAACAGTAATACAAACATATACAAACGAGAGTGTTACAGCAACAATATTCGAGTCAAAACTCAGAGGCGACAGGCTGTTTCATGCTAGACGCAATTGCCAGGCCGCGAATGTTGGATTTTTCCTTGACTATTTATATATATGGGTCAGTGGTGCATTGTGGGTAATCTATTCTGACGGTTATTTTTGCGGGAGTGGTTTGTTTGTTTAATTATTTATTTGGATTAATTTAATTTAATTTAATGATAAACCACTGTACATACACACATCCTCCAATCACCCGCCTTCGATAATCAGATACCAAAATCGATTAGCCGAAGAGAAATATCATATGGGTCAACCCACCATACAGCAAAAACATAAAAACAAACGTAGGTAAAATATTCTTCAAACTCTTAAACAAAAAGACTGAGTCGATATTAAATAAAACAATAAGCTAAAACTTGAATGATGAATTTACTCGATAGCCTGTAATAATTGTCACAAAAAATACACAGAAGAAACCTCACGGAATCTGAATGAAAGATTATATGAACACAAAAGTAACATTGTACAAAATAATACATCAAATGTGTTGGTTGTCCACCGTAACGGGACTGACCACAATTTTGACATAAATGATGATACTCTGATCAAAGGAGAAAACAATTCACCACAACGAAAATGTCTAGACAGTAGCTTGATCGCAGGGTCATCTACAGTGAATTTGCGCCCTGGCTCATACAACATTTCACCATTCCTGACAGAACTTCTATTATCACAGTGTGGGATATATACTAACAAAAATGATAGGGAAACAAAAGAGTAAGAATCTAAATGAAGTTGATTAAAAAAAATTTAAATTTAAAAAATCCCAGCATGCCTTGTTCGGGCGCATTTTAGTCGCACCAACAGAACAAATTTAGTCTGATGAAGTCCTAAAGAATGAAACGCGTCACAAGAAAACTTTTATCCATTTTGTCATACATTTATTCCAATATTGTTTTTGATATATAAAAAATTATATATATATATATATATATATATATATATATATATATATATATATATATATATATATATATATATATATTATGAAATGAAGTCCGACCATTATTTTAATATATTATCTGTTTATACGTTATTTTTATAGATATAAATATTTAAGTAAACGCTCTGTTTAGAATAAACAGTATTAACTATCCAGTCATCCCATAAGTTCTGTCCGAATTTTAATTTTTTGTTAAAATGAACGAAATTTAAAGAGTATTTTATAATGTCTAATGGAGCTGAACAATTATTTTTATGTTTAGATGTATTTAAACTAATCAAATTTTATTTCAGAGAACAATAAAATTAAATTTTGTTTGATTAAAACCCTGCTAACATGGAAGTACCCAAGAATCATTTGAGGCACATAATGCTTTATGAGTTCAAGAAAGGAAACTCAGCAGCCAAAGCGGCTAGAAACATTCACTCAGTTTATGGAGAGGAATGTGTGAATGAAAGAACTTGCAGAAGATGGTTTGCAAAATTCAGAGGTGGAGATTTCACCCTTGAAGATGAAGATTGAACCGGACGTCCAGTTAAGTTTGATGAAAAGCTTCTTGAAGCAGCCCTTGAAGAAAATCCTGCTTTATCAGTTGAGAAATTGGCAGTGGTTCTCAGTTCAAACCATACAACTGTTCATCGTCATCTTCAACAACTTGGAAAAGTTTCTAAACTTGGAAAATGGGTGCCTCATGAATTGTCTGAAAACAACCTCAAATCCCGAGTTGACATCTGTTCTTCACTCCATTCTCGCCAACTTGTTACACTTTTTTTGGATAGACTTGTCACTGGCGACGAAAAATGGATCTTTTATCGAAATTTTAAGCGTCGTAGACAGTGGCTTGGTAAAGGAGAAGGACCCCTGCCACAGCCTAGAAGAGAACTTCATGGGCAAAAGGTTTTTCTTTCAATCTGGTGGGATTGCCAAGGAATAATTCACTTTGAATTCTTACCACCTAATGCAACAATTAATGCTCAAATATACTGTCAGCAATTAGAGCGTTTGAACCAAGCTTTAAGGAAAAAATGACCTGCTCTAGTGAATCGAAAAGAGGTGATGTTTCATCAGGACAATACGCGACCCCACTCCACAAAAGATCGAAGAACTTGGTTGGGAGAAAATTCCTCATCCACCTTATTCTCCCGATCTTGCTCCTTCAGACTACCATTTGTTTCGTAGCTTTGGAAGAAACAGCTTTTGTAACACAGGAAGAGGTTAAAACTGATATTTGTGAGTTCTTTGAATCAAAGCCAAAAGAATTTTACAGTAATGGAATTAAGCTTGTTAATAGATGGAAGGAAGTCATAGATAATCAGGGAAAATACATTGTTGATTGAATCTGTAATTAAATGTAACATTTGGTCACTTGTTTTCTTTATTCAAAATTCGAACAGAACTTATGGGATGACCGAATACATTTACCGGCCTTAATGTCCGAGAAATTTCGTGGGAAATATGTCTATAGAAAATATGTGTATAGCACGTCAGGCCAAATGACAGTTCCGAGTAGGCTACAGGTTCGATTCCCGTTGGAGGATATATGTTTTCTATGCAATTTCTCAGACATTCAAGCATGTAAATGTAGTTAACACTGTTTATTATAAACAGAGCTTTTACTTAAGTATTTGTATCTATTAAAATAACGTATAAACAGAATGAATATATATATATATATTTATGTGAATATTAAATCTTTTATTTTAAAATTTATCTGTTTGTTCTCTATTTAAAATATAATAATAATATTTATTCTCTATTTAAAATAAACCTCTTTTTTTTTAATAATTTCACCCCAAGCAGGGCAAAAGGCTACTAAGATGCAAAGGGTTACTAAGTGTGAGAGGATATGTGAAAATATATTATTATGGAGAGAGGACAATAAAAGAACAAGTAGACAGAAGATAATGATCCACATTGACTGGGAAGCAAGAATTCGGAAGAGCGTTCCACAAACGACAAGTCCGATAGAAGAAAGAGAACTTACATTAACATTTATTTCAACTGTAAAATGTTGAGACCTTACCGCCAATCTAGTACTGCGCTTAAATTCATAAATTTTACAAAAAAAAAAAATCTGTTTTCGTAGGCACAATAATTCTTTCAAAGGGCAGGGATGGATTTTACATTGTATCGATAAAATGAAACTCTTTTAAAATCATGAAAAAACAATTTTTTTCTATTATGACAAATGTGGCACCTTAAGGAATGTTTAATGGTAATCTACAAAAATTCTTCTTTGAAAAATATGTTCCCTATTATTTTATTACAAGAGGATAAGTCTACTTAAAGGGTGTTCCAATGAGTTGGACTGATTTTAAATGTGAATTAAGTTTAAGCGTCTAATGTATTTTTTCTTTTTCTTTCAGATTTAACAACTTATGTTTTTAGCAATTTCAACCATGAAAAGATTAACAATCAAACGTGTTAAAGTTATCGAAGCCTATTACGAAAATTGACGTTCAAATTTATAAACATACGGCCCAATGATTCTGCCAGCAAAAAAAAAAAAATGCACACAAAACAGTGACCTTTTGTGGATGCAGTAGCTTTTCAACAATCTTCCTTGGATTTTCATCAGTCCAAATGCGACAATTCTGCTTATTAACGAATCAATCAAGATAAAAATGGGCTTCATCAGTAAAGAGGATTTTTTGCGAAAAATCTTCATTGTCTTGTCTTTGCGCGTGCCCCAATTGATGAATGTACGGTCAGCAGGTTCCATTTTTTGTGTAAATGGAATTTTGTAAGTGTGTAGAGATAAATCTTTTGTCAAAATTCGATGTAACCTTGTTGCCGACAGGTTCAATTCCTGCGCGCGATGACGGATAGAGGGGTCTGGATTTTCGGCTACATTCTCGTGCACTGCAGCAATGTTTTCAGATGTACGGCGTAAACGAGCACGCAATGGTGTTTTCACATCTGCCACCGACCCAGTTTGTTTGAATTTACGAACAATTTTTTCAATTGCACTCTTGAAACTTTAACACGTTGTTTGATTGTTAATTTTTCCATGGTTAAAATTGCCAAAGACTTAAGTTGTTAAATCTGAAAAAGAAAAAGAAAAAAATCATTAGATGCTTAAACTTAATTCACATTTAAAATCGGTCCAAGTTATTGGAACATCCTTTTGTTCCACTAAGTGTTAACTCATGCTGCTTGTTAATGTTGGTCTATTTTGCAGAATGCACTTATGTCTGGTTTGCCTTACATAGCTCTTTGGTTTGTAAGCATAGCCGGCGGCTATATCGCTGACTTCCTCCGCGAAAAGAATTACCTCTCAACTGGAAATACGCGAAAATTAATGAACACTTTGGGTAAGGGAGATGTATTATGTTCTCTATCATCCTCCTGAGTCGTTTTTGATATTTTAATGGTAACCAAATAAAAGAATATTATTTTTTAAAACAAATTGTAATATTCCCTTCTAGGGCGCCTACGGTGTTGCTTGTCGCTAGCACGCTCGACTCGGAGACCCATTTTGCTAGTGTTGTGAGTTCCCTTTCATCCATGGCTTCATGCTAGATCTCTTACCTTCAAGTTCTCGTTTGTTTCGTCTCTTACGACGCGTCTTGACTGATCAGCGATCTTAACAAGATTATGATATCAAACAATGACCCGAATCAAACGTGAAATCGTTCTTTTACGATTGAATACATCTGGATAGCTGAAGGTTTTCGTAAAGCCGCAGAAAGCAATGGAAATACTTTGATGATTGATTAAAACAGCAGGAAGATGCATCAGCAAATGATTAAGCATTTTATCTGAAAGAAAAAAAAATAGCGTATAAAGTCAACGATATGAAATAGGGAAACGGAGACCGCAGAAACTGTAAAACCAATTTTGATTGGCTGAAAAAACCCAAAAAGAATCAAGCCCGGCCAAAACTCCGGATTCACTCAGGAGGTCAGGACACTAACTGAGGGGCGATCATTCCTGGTTGGATCACCTGGAAAAGGTGGTCTTATCCTTTAAGAGGTGGGAATCCCCAATGACACCGGGAGTAAATATTACTGTTGAAACTGCCTAGTGAAACCACAAGTAAGTTCGAGATATCCATAAAGAAAAAACAAAACAAAATTTCTATTTTAAAAAAGCTAAATCGTAACACTTCCTTCTGGATCGCTTACTGTGGTGCAATGGCTAACAAGCCCGATTCGTACAGTATTTTTCTGGTGTGATGAGTTCAGTTCTCTTTGGGTCCCTTTCAACCATGGCTTCATGTTATTCATCTTAACGTCAGACTCTCGTTTATTTCGTCCCTTACGACGCTGCTTGACTGGTCAGCGATTTCAACAAATTCAAGATATCAAAAGCGAAATGCTTTTGTGATTGAATGCACAATTTGTCTTCTTTTTTCATCATTAAGCTACGGACTTACCAACGTATATATCATTTTGGGTATTTGAAATATTTTTTTAATCTGTTTCACCTCAAACAAGGCAGTAAAGCCACTAAGACACAAGGAGTCACAGAATTAGAAACAGAAACGTTAATAATGAGCGGGAAGAGAAAAGAGTAAATTGAGGACAATAGATAGCGAGATTAACATTGCAGATTAAAGTTGGATGGAAATCATGAACCCGGAAGAGAGTTCCATAAGTGAGAAGTGCGAGAAAAGAAACTGATAGCATAGAATTTACGGTTACATCTCGTCAGCTCAACCGTAAATTGATGAGATCCCGACGCCAGTCTAGTACTAGTAATTCAAAAAGTCTGGGTACCATAGCGAAAAGATTATCCGAACAATGACCATGAAAGTATTTATAGAAAAGACACAGAGAGGCAACCTTACAGTGGTGCGCAAGTGACTGAAGCCGAGCTGCCAGATCATGACCAATAATATTGATGATTCTTCTTTGGATCTTATCAAGGAGCCTTAATAATGGCTAAAATAGCCGAAAGCGCTCTGACATACAAAACATTTGGACAATATATATATGTGTTTTGTGTTCATGGCAATCATCAAGCATAAAGAGTTGAAATCTGTACCTTTAAGCGAAACTTCCCTCGTCAGAGATCTCCCAGAATGTATCTGTCTATATTTCTGAGATGAGGTATTAGGTACACTATTTATATTATTCGGACTATTGTCCTCATCTTTGTCGCCATATTTATTACAACGTTTCGGCCGTTGTACGCTCCGGGCTTCTTCAGGTGGTTAAGGCAGTGGAGAACTTTCAGAGGGAAATTAACAGGAGATAACTGATAACTGACATCCATTAAAAAAGATGGCACGTGAAACTAGAACAGTCTACCGCAGTAAGCGAAATAAAGGGTTAAGTTCAACATTCCAACCACCTGAAGAAAGCCGGAGCGTGCAACGGCCGAAACGTTGTAATAAATATGGCGACAAATATGAGAACAATAGTCCGAATAATGTAAATAATCTCCCTGAATATTTAATATTTGCACTATGCATAGAATTTATGGCTACATCTATTCAGTTCAACTGTAAATTGATAAGATTTCGACAGCAGTCTAATACTACGCTTAAATTCAAAACGTCTTGGTAACATAGCAAAGAACTCATTCGAACAATTACGATGAAATTATTTATAGAAAAAAACACAGAGAGTCAACCTTACGGCGGTGGGAAAGTGACTGAAGCCAAACCACC
This sequence comes from Acanthosepion pharaonis, assembly GCA_903632075.3. Lineage (NCBI taxonomy): Eukaryota > Metazoa > Mollusca > Cephalopoda > Sepiida > Sepiidae > Acanthosepion > Acanthosepion pharaonis. Next base: position 596,026 of record CAHIKZ030000488.1, read on the forward strand.
AGGTCAGGATATTACAGATTCTTTTTTGGATTTTATCAAGGAACTGACGATAAAAACCAGGGGCACTGGACTATATATGGCAGCAATATTCTAAGCATGGACGAATGGTAGACTTATAGATATGTAGGATAGATTCTGCTTTCATTTATCGGCACAAAATTATATCATTAGATAATCATGAAGTTTTTTCAAATATGGCGTAAGGTTGTAGGACAAAATAGCGTATATCAGACAAAATATATTTATATTCATATAGCTAAATATTATCTTTGAAAAACGCTTAGAACTTTTGTTCCGACCCAATAATAATGAAAAATATATCGATCAAAAGCGTATTGATAGAGATGCAGTATGACCTATAGAATAATCAAACAATATATAAAGATTATCAATGTGTATTTGTTTGTATATTTCATGTCCCATTTGTAGCGGAAAGGGAGGTAAATCAACGTCAGTTAGTAAAATTATGAGCGATTACTTCCCTTAGTCATTTTAATAATTTATACAAATAAAATATATATCTACATTTAGGAAAAAAATAGTTCTCGAGCAAAATGAGCCGTTTATTTAATCAATTCCTTTACTCTTACGTTTCTTAGAATGTAGTCTTATTTATTAAAGTCATTCATGTGAGACACTCAGATAACTTTGTCTAATAGTCTTGCTTCAACTTGGTTTTGAAATAGGTCTTGTCGTTGCCGTATTTGTCGTCCTTTTGCTAATCTTTTTTCGTTCGAGAGGTATTTCCATTTCACTGTTGTATTAAACGCATAAATTTTTCAAAATGAAAAGATATTTAGCAAAAACCGATTTTTATTATACCAGGGGTAATCAATGAATCAAAGAAACCATTGGACGTCTAAAAAATATATATAAAGGGAACGGATGAACGAATCGTTCTTTTGTGATAAAATACACAATTGAACTGATGTAACGTATATGGTCATAGAAAGTGGTGTAATGAATATGCATACCTGGGTTCCCCCTCACAGTAATATGATTGGCTGGTGTCAGCCATAAATACAGACTGATGTAGAGGTACAGGGACTACGCCTATTGCCTACGCCTATTGCCTACGCCTATTGCCTACCACTACGACGAGGACCAGTTTATTACGGTTAACTGCTAGATTAAATAGTCCAAAACCACTTTGCTATTTCGAACAAATATATCCCTTTCCGGGACATATCAGAAAGCTATGGAAATATTTTGAGCGGCAGGAATAAAGATGTGATGAATTTATATGAATAAAATATGTTGTTTGGAGAACGTCTCCGTCTAATGTGTGCCCAGTGATAATGTAATGAAATAGATGCTCCGATTAAATGATAACACTGGGAATCTTCATTGCATAACATTTTATTCACTCTGATATTTCATATGTTTCTTTCAGCTAGTTTGCGTTATGCGGCCCCTGTTGTCTCCCCTCCCAGGTCCGACATGCTGTGTTATAGACTGCCTAAATCATCGTTAGGCTGTTGTGTATAAATCTATCTGTCCAATATTCTCACGTTTGCAATACCAGATTTAGGTGTGAGGTCACGTACTCCTGCATTCATCGGTCGGTAGGAATCCCAAGTCAACCCTCTAGGACACCCGGCTTTCTTGATGCCTAGCGTGAATTATTTGCGATGCCTATCCCGGCATCATATTACACTGAACGTAATCAATAGTTAGGGAACATCGCCGTGGTGAACTGAATAACAAATTAATCAAGCAGGCCATTACCGCTGTCGAGAGTTCGATCTTTGTTGAGAGTCCCATATTAGATTATTTCACGGATATTATTCATAAATTTGTTCATTATAGGACAGAAACTGCGACAGTGAAATCAGAAAGCGCATTAGGGTAGTGAAAAAAAAATGCCCTCCAAAAGCCAAGCAAAGTATAAAGAAACAGAAATATTTCGTTAGCACCAACAACAAAAAGAAGAGTACTGAACTGTTAGATAATATTAGTTCTATAAAGCAGTGAATGGTGGACATTCTCCTCAAAGATGAAGAAGAGAATTGAGGCAGCAAAAATGCTGTTCTACAGAAGGATGCTTATGATGCCATGGAATTTCTAGGGCACAAAATGAGGAAAGAGAGCTTGGAAAATTTGAAACTCACAGGACAGATTGAAGGCAAGAGGGACAGAGGAAAACAACGCATAACCTACTAAGTTAGTTTGAGTAAATACGTGGCGGAGCAAGGTTAAGCTGAGACAAGAAAAAGACAAAATTTATTAAGAGCTACAAGAGACAGGAAATTGTGGAGAGCCATGATTGTCAACGTCCCTTTCATTTGAACCTTGTTGAATGATGTATTAATTATGTTAATTAAAATCTTTGACGTCTTTTCAACCCACAGGTTTTATTTTGCCTTCCATTTTTTTGGTGACCATTAACTATATTGGTTGCAACAAAGTTTTGGCGGTCACAATGATTTTCTTGGCCATCGGAACCAACGGTTTTGGCTTTTCAGGATTCCTTGTAAACCATTTGGACTTGGCACCACCATTTGCAGGTATGCACAGTTTATCCAAATCTTTAGCCCCATCCTTCTCCCATTCAGTGTCGGATTTGCATATGGGCTGGTATGGGTTACAGCTCAGGGGCTCCAAGACTAGAGGAACAAATAAAGGTCCTCAAGTTTTTAGATTAAATTGGACTCCTTGATCTAATTTGAAACAATTTGGACACTTCTAATTGGATTGTTTTTTTTTTAATTCGATGGAACTCTTTTGAAGTGAGGGCCGATCTTTTTTATATGCATATAGATTTTTTTAGTTTTGCATAATTTTGTCTACTTTGCTCAATTTTTTGGTCAAATGTACACTTCACTACAGATCTTCTAAAAATATATCATCATCAAACTCCATCCACCTCCCTATTTTCTTTTTGTTGGAATTGCACAGTTCGTTCGACATTGTTATCATTTTTAAGAAAATGATTTCCAAGTTTATTGGCTATTTGGAAACCTAGATGCTAACGACCACCGCCCCGCACCGTCTGATGGAGCGGTTGTTACACGTAGCCAGAGGTATGTATAGTGAATATGTACACCGGAGAGTGAGTGGTCACTATACGTAAAAAATAGATTGGATTCTATTTTACTTCGCTAAATTGTTACTTAATCATGTTACGTAGAGTTTCGTTTTTTTGTAAATTATAATTAATTGATGTCACTTAATGGTTTACTTGCCACTTGCAATAAATTCGATGGTCACACAAGGACAGATGTTTAAACCGCGTTAAAGTAAAAAAAATAGTTTAAAAAATAATCGGTTTATTTTGTTGAACCCTGTTCTTTCAAAACAGTGCAAAAATAGAATTGAGTGTACAACATAAGACATATACTAGTAGGTAACACAAAAAATACTCTACAGCACCCAATGCAAGGAAAGACTCAAATCTCTAGAAGCCATTATTATACAAAATGAACAGCCGACATTAAATAAATTATCATTCACCACAGGAGAAAGTATCTTAAAGTGTATATGATATAATCAATGTAAACCTATTTAAACTCAGTGCGTGAAAAAACCTGGATAGCATAATTGTCAAACAAATTGGCATCCAAGGAAAAAATTTGATAAAAAAGAAGAAAGAACCAGAAACATCCGAACAAGGCGAAAGAAATCGTCCAGTACCTTAAATTTCTAGTATAAAGAAAAAAACCCAAGCGAGTAATAAGTTAAAACGAAGAGTGCTCAATACACTAAGTAGAGCAAATGAGCCAGATACTACCTACCTATGTTTCACCACATGGGATCATCATGTGGTGAAACCTAGGTAGGTAGTATCTGGCTCATCAGGGTTTATTTATTTTATATATGTATGTAAGCATGTATAGCTGGCCACTCGTATTCGAGGATATCTGTCTACTAGGGCGGTTGATCAGGCGCGTTTGTGTTTATTCAACACGCACAGAGCTTTATTAGTTACAGTTTCTGGGAAAGACCGTGTAATCTAGCGTGATCAACAATTTGAACAAGGTTTGCCCACGATGACTTGTGACACTAATGAGCGCAGCTATCGACGGCTCCCAACGGTTCCGTCTACCCAATTTCATTCACAAGGTTTGGGTCAACCTGTGGTATGGTTTTCCAAAGGTGCCGCACGCTGGGATCGATCCCTCCAGTCCGATAACATCAGGAAGTCTTCTTCCTGACAAATCGACTATGGTGAGATTCGAACCCGGGTATCATTGTCAGAATGCCACATGCACCATAATTTTTTTCGTGACGCGTTTCGTTCCTTATGTCTTCATCGGACTAAAGCAGAAAATTTAACAAGAAAGGTGAACTGTTAAGCTGGGTGCAGCTTTACTGTGGATGATCTAGCAATTAAAGTACTTTCTATATACTTTTGTCTTAGTAAATTGTTTTCTCTTTCTTCGCAGATTTTCTATCATCACAATGTGAGATATTTAATAACAAAAGCGATAAAAACAAAAACAAAGAGAAACTAAATGAAATCGGCTAAACTATATGACACGTTTAGTAGAGTTGGGGGGGTACGTATTCAACATTTGATAATTTTGCGGCAATACACAGCTGGAAAAAGAACAGGATAAATATGTTTTTTGGCTGCTTAAGTTGCATTTTATTTTTATGTTGTTTTGTATATGTGGAACTTTAGATGATGAAATCATGCATCGGATTGCTAAGGCTACCAGTGCTTTCGGCAAAATCCACCATCGCTTGTGGAATGAGCGGGGTATTCGACTGGATACGAAAATACGGGTTTACAGAGCTGTTGTCCTTGCCATCCTTTTGTATGGCTCAGAGTCGTGGACTCCATACAGGTACCATATACGCCAGCTAGATGTTTTCCATAAAAGCTGTCTGTGTGCAATCTGTGGAGTTGAGCTTTAAGATAGGACAACTAACGTAGACCTGTTTAACAGGTGTAATATTGGAGGAATCGAGACTTTTATCATACAGTCTCAGTTACGGTGGACTGGTGATGTCTTGAGAATGTCTGATGTCAGGATTCCAAGATCCTAATGTACAGCCAGTTATATCAGGGCTACAGGAATGTAGGACGCCCATGGCTAAGATACAAAGACAAGCCGAAAATCAACTTGTCAGCAGTCAATATACAACATAACACCCTTGAGCGCTTAGCTTTGGAGCGGGTAGAATGGAGATCAATGTGTTGTAGTGGACTCAGCAATTTTCAATCTACTTGTCTGAATCATCTTCAAGAAGCGTGAGCAAGATCTAAAAGGTCAGCCAATCTAACAGTGATCTCATTTTACAATCCTCACACTTGCTTCATATGTGACCTCCTTTGTAAATCCCTAGCGGGTCTTAAATGCCACTTAAGATTATCGCACAAACTTTCATAACTGAATGAATAAGCTGTCAGATCCTCATACGTCGAAACCGACGGGGAGTCCATATATATATATATATATATATATATATATATATATATATATATTAAATTTACTAATTTAAAAATATGGTTCCATCGCTACACAGGAATTACCATGTTTCAAAAACAAACTAAAACTTCAAATTCAGTTATAGAATTAAATTAAAGTCCGTAGTCCTGTTTCATTTTCAAGCGAACTTTGGAATAAGTTATTTTGAAATTTACTGAGTTTTATAAGCACATACATTCATAAGATTAGTTTCTAAGGATAAGAGAAAATACAATCATTTTGACAAGGGGTGGTAGGGTATTCATTTTCAGTGACAACTATTGTATCAAAATATGAGTTACTTTCTAAAAGAGGTTAAGTTAAGGTAGGGGAGGGGAGCATTTTTCGACGAATGATGACATCCGTTCAACGCATGTCGTCTGGTCATTATCAACGACAGAAAGTTTTTTGGCACTTTTGTTTCACCGTTAATTTTGTAATACATAAAGATTTTTTTCTAAAAGGGTTGTTTGAATATGAGTACGTAGTATTAAAATACAATTTTAAAATATTCCTAATTCTAATTACTAACAGACTATACTTCTTTTAAAACAAATAAATGTAATAGAATTACTTTAATTATTTAAAAATTATTATTAAAATATCAAATATAAATATGTATATTTCATTTATCAGTTTTTTTAACATTATTTAAGGAAAATCTTTGACAATGTCGGCAAAGAATAGGCATTTCATTTCTTTGATTAAGTAAATTTTTATGTTTTATAAACATAATATATATATATATATATATATATATATATATATATATATATATATATATATATATATAAAACTCCTGTAAAGTTATTTTAGTCTCTACCTTGGTCTACCGTGCTTTCATGATATGTTCACCCTGTAAGTTGGACAGGGATTTGTTGAGTATTTACAATATTTTTCGATAACGGTTGCCCGGAGAAAGCTGTTAAACGGGCGGTGATAATGTATGGTTAAGGGTTTTAAGGCTCCTGTAGTTTTCCGACCGGGTCTTATCGACCTGTGTGACCTCTAGCTTTTCTACTGTGAAGTTGCGTGATGTCATTGATACTATTCTGATGTTCCCATCTTTCTCTAAGAATGGTTTGTTTTACCTGCAAAGCAGTTCTGTTATTTACCAATTTAAATGTCAGTGTGAAGCTGATTATGTGGGACGAACCAACTCGCGATCGGAGACCGGGATTGGACAGTACGTATCTACTCATATAAGATAAGGTGGAGTCAGCGACAGTATTCGCTATAAACATTCAGTTCGTGAGTTAGTGGTTGGATTACATTTGGTGAATAACCCGGGCTGCACTTTGAAATATTCTGACGAAGAGTTTAAGATATTGCACAAAGCTAAGTCGACTAAACATTTACGTTTTTTAAAAGCTGTTCATATTATTTATGTCTTTTAGAAGCTGTTTATATCAAGAGAACGAAGAAAGTTCTCCGTCTGCCTTCACAAAGTCGGTCGATGAGACCGATTTTGTGCGGGCAGAAGGAGAACTTTCTTCATTCTCTTTCATAGAATTGGGTCGTGAGCAAAATGTTTTTCTGTTTTATATTCAGTAGGAGCTTATTTACATTGATTTATTGTTTTAGCAATAAATTTATTTTAATTGAGGTTTCTTATTTATGCACAGTCTGTTTTATTGCTTGAATTCAATCTTCAGGTCATAAAGATGGCGTTTAAGCATAAAACAGACTGTCATCTTGTGTTGACCTCTACGTCCATATATATATATATATATATATATATATATATATATATATATATGAATAATTACAAAAGAAAACTTATATTATCCAACGCGTTTCGTCCGCTAATGCAGTGCTTCTCAAACTATCTAATATGGCGGACAGGAAATTTTTTCTTAATGTGCCACGTACCTGTAATATTTCGTGGTAATATTAATTTATACCGGAAATGATATATATAATGAATAAAATAACAGTTGACTATTTTTTATCTTCCATTTATTTTGCAAAAAATAATTCAATATCAAAACATATAAAAAGTAATTAAAAAAAAAACAGTAATAAGGAGTGCCAGAGAAAAAGCAATAATTACTTGTTGAGTTGAGTACTGCCTTCTGTAAAAATAACAAATGGATGTCTTAAAGTGAATCTCCTGTTGAAAAGTTTCATGTTTTATATTTATAGAATCGATTATTTCTCTGATTTCAGGAATTCTTTTCTCTATTACCAATATATGGGCAACCATTTCGGGGATGGTGACCCCGTACGTCGTCGGTATCATAATAGCTGAACAGGTGAGATCTTTTGTTTTTTTTTTCCTTTTAACAAATTTTGTTTAGCGGTGTGGGCTGCGGTCAAACCTAATTGGCAGTCAATATACAAAGTACTGACCGGGGCCGGTCAGTACTTTGTGATCTTCACGATCTTATCAACATTTGCTTTTTTTTCTGTCTATATTTATATATGCTATCATTTAAACTAATCAAAACAGACTATTAAAGGATGAAAAATGTTTGCGGATTTTGACGTCATTCTGGGGTCTTTTTTTTTGTCCAAAATCCGTGAATTTCTTTTACTCATGCTGTCTCGAAAAAAACACTATATAAAATTCATTATTTTTTTTTTTTATCCATAATGTCGAATGTGTTAAAATTATTCAACAAGAATAAACTTAACAAGAAAAATGTCAATTATTTACATTATTCGGGCTATTGTCCTCATTTTTGTCGCCATATTTATTACAACATTTCGGCCTTTCAGTATCTGTCTATATTTCTGAGATGAGGTTTTATGTACACTATTTACATTATTTGGACTATTGTCCTCATCTTTATCGCATATTTATTACAACATTTCGGCCTTTCAGTATCTGTCTATATTTCTGAGATGAGGTTTTATGTACACTATTTACATTATTTGGACTATTGTCCTCATCTTTATCGCATATTTATTACAACATTTCGGCCTTTCAGTATCTGTCTATATTTCTGAGATGAGGTTTTATGTACACTATTTACATTATTTGGACTATTGTCCTCATCTTTATCGCATATTTATTACAACATTTCGGCCTTTCAGTATCTGTCTATATTTCTGAGATGAGGTTTTATGTACACTATTTACATTATTTGGACTATTGTCCTCATCTTTATCGCATATTTATTACAACATTTCGGCCTTTCAGTATCTGTCTATATTTCTGAGATGAGGTATTATGTACACTATTTACATTATTCCGACTATTGTCCTCATCTTTGTCGCCATATTTATTATAACGTTTCGGCCTTTCAGTATCTGTCTATATTTCTGCTATGAGGTATTATGTACACTATTTACATTATTCCGACTATTGTCCTCATCTTTGTCGCCATATTTATTATAACGTTTCGGCCTTTCAGTATCTGTCTATATTTCTGTTATGAGGTATTATGTACACTATTTACATTATTCCGACTATTGTCCTCATCTTTGTCGCCATATTTATTATAACGTTTCGGCCTTTCAGTATCTGTCTATATTTCTGTTATGAGGTATTATGTACACTATTTACATTATTCCGACTATTGTCCTCATCTTTGTCGCCATATTTATTATAACGTTTCGGCCTTTCAGTATCTGTCTATATTTCTGTTATGAGGTATTATGTACACTATTTACATTATTCCGACTATTGTCCTCATCTTTGTCGCCATATTTATTATAACGTTTCGGCCTTTCAGTATCTGTCTATATTTCTGTTATGGAGGTATTATGTACACTATTTACATTATTCGACTATTGTCCTCATCTTTGTCGCCATATTTATTTAACGTTTGCCTTTTATCTGTCTATATTTCTGTTATGAGGTATTATGTACACTATTTACATTATTCCGACTATTGTCCTCATCTTTGTCGCCATATTTATTATAACGTTTCGGCCTTTCAGTATCTGTCTATATTTCTGTTATGAGGTATTATGTACACTATTTACATTATTCCGACTATTGTCCTCATCTTTGTCGCCATATTTATTATAACGTTTCGGCCTTTCAGTATCTGTCTATATTTCTGTTATGAGGTATTATGTACACTATTTACATTATTCCGACTATTGTCCTCATCTTTGTCGCCATATTTATTATAACGTTTCGGCCTTTCAGTATCTGTCTATATTTCTGTTATGAGGTATTATGTACACTATTTACATTATTCCGACTATTGTCCTCATCTTTGTCGCCATATTTATTATAACGTTTCGGCCTTTCAGTATCTGTCTATATTTCTGTTATGAGGTATTATGTACACTATTTACATTATTCCGACTATTGTCCTCATCTTTGTCGCCATATTTATTATAACGTTTCGGCCTTTCAGTATCTGTCTATATTTCTGTTATGAGGTATTATGTACACTATTTACATTATTCCGACTATTGTCCTCATCTTTGTCGCCATATTTATTATAACGTTTCGGCCTTTCAGTATCTGTCTATATTTCTGTTATGAGGTATTATGTACACTATTTACATTATTCCGACTATTGTCCTCATCTTTGTCGCCATATTTATTATAACGTTTCGGCCTTTCAGTATCTGTCTATATTTCTGTTATGAGGTATTATGTACACTATTTACATTATTCCGACTATTGTCCTCATCTTTGTCGCCATATTTATTATAACGTTTCGGCCTTTCAGTATCTGTCTATATTTCTGTTATGAGGTATTATGTACACTATTTACATTATTCCGACTATTGTCCCTCATCTTTGTCGCCATATTTATTATAACGTTTCGGCCTTTCAGTATCTGTCTATATTTCTGTTATGAGGTATTATGTACACTATTTACATTATTCCGACTATTGTCCTCATCTTTGTCGCCATATTTATTATAACGTTTCGGCCTTTCAGTATCTGTCTATATTTCTGTTATGAGGTATTATGTACACTATTTACATTATTCCGACTATTGTCCTCATCTTTGTCGCCATATTTATTATAACGTTTCGGCCTTTCAGTATCTGTCTATATTTCTGTTATGAGGTATTATGTACACTATTTACATTATTCCGACTATTGTCCTCATCTTTGTCGCCATATTTATTATAACGTTTCGGCCTTTTCAGTATCTGTCTATATTTCTGTTATGAGGTATTATGTACACTATTTACATTATTCCGACTATTGTCCTCATCTTTGTCGCCATATTTATTATAACGTTTCGGCCTTTCAGTATCTGTCTATATTTCTGTTATGAGGTATTATGTACACTATTTACATTATTCCGACTATTGTCCTCATCGCCATATTTTATCGCTTTCATCTGTCTTATTTATTATAACGTTTCGGCCTTTATTTACATTATTCTGACTATTGTCCTCATCTTTATATTTCTGTTATGAGGTATTATGTACACTATTTACATTATTCCGACTATTGTCCTCATCTTTGTCGCCATATTTATTATAACGTTTCGGCCTTTCAGTATCTGTCTATATTTCTGTTATGAGGTATTATGTACACTATTTACATTATTCCGACTATTGTCCTCATCTTTGTCGCCATATTTATTATAACGTTTCGGCCTTTCAGTATCTGTCTATATTTCTGTTATGAGGTATTATGTACACTATTTACATTATTCCGACTATTGTCCTCATCTTTGTCGCCATATTTATTATAACGTTTCGGCCTTTCAGTATCTGTCTATATTTCTGAGATGAGGTATTATGTACATTATTTACATTATTCGGACTATTGTCCTCATTTTTGTCGCCATATTTATTACAACATTTCGGCCTTTCAGTATCTGTCTATATTTCTGAGATGAGGTATTATGTACACTATTTACATTATTTGGACTATTGTCCTTTATCATATCTTTGCCTTTCGTATCTGTCTATATTTATTATAACACTATTTACATTTTCGACTATTGTCCTCATCTTTCAGTATCGTTTCGGGCCTTTCAGTATCTGTCTATATTTCTGTTATGAGGTATTATGTACACTATTTACATTATTCCGACTATTGTCCTCATCTTTGTCGCCATATTTATTATAACGTTTCGGCCTTTCAGTATCTGTCTATATTTCTGTTATGAGGTATTATGTACACTATTTACATTATTCGGACTATTGTCCTCATCTTTGTCGCCTATATTTATTACAACGTTTCAGTATCTGTCTATATTTCTGAGATGAGGTATTATGTACATTATTTACATTATTCCGACTATTGTCCTCATCTTTGTCGCTATATTTATTACAACGTTTCAGTCGTTGTATGTTCCGGTCTTCTTCAGGTAGTTGGAATGTCGAACTGAACTCTTTATTTCGCTCACTGGGTTAGACTGTTCTAGTTCCACGTGCCATGTTTAATGGATGTTCGCCTTTTCTGCGACCAGACGGACTCTCCTTGAATTGACGGGAAGTCTTCCTGCCATATATGTATATATGTATATTCAGGAAGTATATCTTCATTCAAACATCTTTCATTGATTAATATAGACATCTTATGTCTACTTATTCTTATACTGATCCTTTCCAGTTGTCTAATCACTTTTTTGATGTTAAGACAAAATTCATCAAGGAAAGTGCTGTAGATTTTTTTAAAACCAAATACTTTTGATCTATTCTAAGATCTTCTTCAGTGGTAAATTACAAAGCCAAATATAACTGCAATAAAATCTATATTCTTTATCTGTATATATTTTCTGAGATGGGGTATTATGTACACTATTTACATTATTCGGACTATTGTCTTCATTTTTGTTGCCATATTTATTACAACGTTTCAGCCGTTGTATGTTCCGGCCTTCTTCAAGTGGTTGGAATGTCGAACTGAACCCTTTATTTCGCTCACTGGGGTAGACTGTTCTAGTTCCACATGCCATGTTTAATGGATGTCAGTTATTTCCTATAGACAGATACTGAAGAAAAATATCAAATTGATATTACAAATTGCCGCAAACTATTGTTGATTTATTAAACATAGAATGATCTATTATGATATGTCTCTAATTTCTATTTAAATACATTGTTTTTATTTTCAATTTTTCTAGCTCAAATAATTATTCACCGATTTTCTAAGTGTAGCTTGGGCCGAAAGGATCTGTTTTAGCGACACAGGCTTTCTAAAGACCGAGATGTCAACAATCAAGATGTCCTATGATTTTCTAAGAGTAACTTAGATATGGCAATGTATAGGAGCATCCAGTGAAGACCGGATCCATATTCAGTCATAACTGATCTAGTGAGACAAGCTTGCTAGCCATTCATCATCATCATCATCATCATTAGACGGGATCAACGAGCCAATGAGAACGATCCTTTCTTTAGCTGTATAGTATGTGTCACGCCAGGGTTACATACAGTTTTGAATTCAGAATTTTCCTTCTCCTAGACCAGTTGACACATAAGACTATAGAACCGAGTCTATCCTGCTATTTATTTGGTTCTGTAGCCTTGGGTGGCAACTGGTCTAGGAGAAGGAAAATTTTGAATTCAAAACTGTATGTAGCCTTGGGGAGAAGGATATTAGCATGTGATCCGACTGGAATTCGAAAACAGTTCTCCGATTCCTCGATCCGATTTGTTAGCCATTATACCAAATCGAAGTTCACCACCTATAATCTAATATTGTAACGTTACAATGAAATTTGTATTTTATATGAATATTACCTTGCACAGGCCCTGCCTATATGACACAGTTTTGAGAGTAGCCGGTAGGTGGTGTCCCATGTCAGCTCAACATGGTTTCTTTTGTGATTTCTTTTGCCTTCATAGCTGAAAAGAATAACGGAAAATTAAATAGATAATTTCCCGAAACAGTAGAAATGATAATGCTGAATTTAACCGTTTCTATGCAGTAGATATTCTGCTTTCGTTGACCAAAAAGTTAGTGTCATTTTTTGTTTTCATTTTAATCATTACACTGCAAGCAAAGTGATAAAACCAATAAAATGCAAGGAGTTACTGAGTGTTAGAGAATATAAGAAAAAGAAAGCATTATTAAAGAGCAAGGACAATAAAAGTGGAGAAATCAAGAAAACAGAAGATAACTGATATTGCATTTAAATTTTTGAAGGTCAAAGTTGTCTGGAAAGCATGAAGCCGACAGAGATTTCCACAGGCGAGAAGTGAGAACAATAAAGGAAGAGGAATCAAAAAGACAACAGATAATGATTGACATTGCATTTAAATTTTTGAAGATCAAAGTTGTCTGGAAAGCATGAAGCCGACAGAGATTTCCACAGGCGAGAAGTGAGAACAATAAAGGAAGAGGAATCAAAAAGACAACAGATAATGATTGACATTGCATTTAAATTTTTGAAGATCAAAGTTGTCTGGAAAGCATGAAGCCGACAGAGATTTCCACAGGCGAGAAGTGAGAACAATAAAGGAAGAGGAATCAAGAAGACAGTAGATAATGATTGACATTGCATTTAAATTTTTGAAGATCAAAGTTGTCTAGAAAGCATGAAGCCGGAAGAGAGTTCCACAGGCGAGAAGTGAGAACAATAAAGGAAGAGGAATCAAGAAGACAGCAGATAACGATTGACATTGCATTTAAATTTTTGAAGATCAAAGTTGGCTGGAAAGCATGAAGCCGGAAGAGAGTTCCACAGGCGAGAAGTGAGAACAATAAAGGAAGAGGAATCAAGAAGACAGTAGATAACGATTGACATTGCATTTACATTTTTGGATATCAAAGTTGGCTGAAATGCATGAAGCCGGGAAGTAGGAAGCCAGATGAGAGTCCCACAAGTGAGTAGTGTGAAAGAAGAAACTGTTAGCATAGAACTTACGGTTGCACCTAGGCATTTCAACTGAAAAACAGAGATCTTGCCGGCAATCTAGTACTGCACCTAAATTCATAAAGTCTAGGTATTATAGAGCAAAGTTCATCCGAACAATTATCATGAAAATATTTATAGGAAAGGCAATTGGAAGCTACGTTATAGCGGTGGGAAATTGACTGAATCTGAGATACCAGGTCATAACCAATAACATTGCAGATTGCTTTGCTTGAAATTTATAAAATCTTTTTAAAAGGTTTTTGAGGATATCAGACTCAAGTTTACAAACTATGGTCGCTCTTTCTAGTATTGATGGATTTTGCATGACTGATTTGTTTTTTACGGATTATCAATGCTTTGTGGATTATTTAAAGTTCGAACACTTTTTTGGATTGCAAGAATAATTTTTATTTTTATGAGTGAATATTGCATTAACAATTTTTTGAGAGTAACAATAATTTTTTTCAGATACAATTACAACTATTTAACCCATAGCTGGGGGAAGAAGATGAATTTGTGTCTTTCTCTAGGATAATTGCACGTAAGCAATTGTAACGAACCAATAAAAAATTTGGCTCTATTTCTCATTCTTAGATGATATCAATTACACCACCCTCACATCTCACCTAGTAGTGACAAGAGTTTCCTTTCTAACCTTTGGTTTAAGGTTGTGTGGAAAGTCAAAATTTTGATAACATCATTATTTTCTACTTGTTGCATATACTATCCATTTTAATTATTGCCGCTGTTGGAAGTCTTCAAGTGATGTGATTTTCATTATTGGTCAAAGCTCTTGATGATTATGTAACCTCAGTCTAATGAAGGATCGAACAAAAAGATTTGTTCGGTTGAATTTACTTTCTGAATGAGGTCGACACCATTGTAAAAATACGATTTCTCACACATCCTTAGGAAATGAATAGATATATTCTTTTCCTTTTAAGTCAATTTAATGACCAGGGTTTCTTAGGAATCTTGTCGCCAGCCCATCTTTGAGTAAATTTAATGACCAGGATTTTTGAGGAATCCTATCTCCAGCACACTTTTGTATTGACAAGCATAAAATTTTGTTAGTGATTTTTACAAAAACTGACCACCCGAAAGCTGTCTGAGTCATCTCCCTTTATGGTTGGTGGAGCACAAGTGGATGGAAAGGAGTGAGGGTCCTCCAGTCAGCATCCATAGTGGTCAGTGAAAGGGTTGGCAGTGAGTTAAGGGGCCAAGAGTTGTGAATCAGTCAGAAGTCAGTGACGCTGTCAGGCAGTGGGAAACGGTCAGCAATAAGTGAAATGGCCAAGAAGTGCGAATTGGCCAGAAGTCAGTGACGCTGTCAGGCAGTGTGAAACAGCCAGCAATGAGTGAAATGGCCAAGAGATGCAAATCTGCCAGAAGTCAGTGACACTGTCAGGCAGTGTGAAACAGTCAGCAATGAGTGAAATGGCCAAGAGTTGCGAATCTGCCAGAAGTCAGTGACACTGTCAGACAGTGTGAAACAGCCAGCAATGAGTGAAACGGCCAAGAGATGCGAATCTGCCAGAAGTCAGTGAGGCTGTCAGGCAGTGTGAAACGGCCAGCAATAAGTGAAACGGCTAAGAGATGCAAATCTGCCAGAAGTCAGTGACACTGTCAGGCAGTGTGAAACAGTCAGCAATGAGTGAAATGGCCAAGAGTTGCGAATCTGCCAGAAGTCAGTGACACTGTCAGGCAGTGTGAAACAGCCAGCAATAAGTGAAACGGCCAAGAGTTGCGAATCGTCCAGAAGTCAGTGACACTGTCAGACAATGTGAAACAGTCAGCCATGCGTGAAACGGCTAGCTGTCAATGACACGGTCAGGCAGTGTGTAGTGATCTGTTTTCTGTGGCTGGAGTGTAAGAAATCGTATTTTCTTTTTTCTTACTTCCCGACCAAACAAGTTTCTTGAGAAGAATTTGTTGTTTTTCTTTGTTAATGTCGATCACGGCCCTAATGTTCAGGCAGATCTGTGAAACATAATGTGCACCAGTGTATTCGCATTCAGCCGACCTTGAATGCACATCACAGCTTGCACAGTGATGTGCATGAAACGCATCATCTCCCCATGCATGACATCCATATGAGAATCAAGAGAAACAAATACAGAAAGCGGCTTACAGCCATATCACATTGAAACAACTGTTTTTGTACAATCACCGAAGTTAAGCAACGTCGAGCCTGGTCAGTATCTAGATGGGTGACTGTTTGGGAATACCAGGTGCTGTAAGCTTGGATGTGCAGGTGGTGTAATGGATAACAGCTCGGAATGAGAAATAGAAGTTAAGCACTGTCGAGCCTGGTCAGTACCGAGATGGGTGGCTGCTTGGGAATATCATGTGCTGTGAGTTTGGATGTGTGTGTGGTGATAACGACTCAGGACTGGAAGTCGGAGAGCCTAGTTCTAATTCCAGTTGGGTTTGTTATATTCACTTATGTGCAAATAGCATTGGGAAAGGCATGAATCCACCTCTTCTCCTCTCAGTTATGGGTTAAATAGTAGCAAAAATATATATAAAAAAAGAATTAATACCTGTTGAACTTAGAAAAAAAACATGAAAAAGATTATTTAATAAGGCTGTCCTCAGCCTTTCAGGGCAGCATCTGTCTCACCTTGGAAGCAACTGAATGTCCTGATAAGATTGTTCTCTTTCATGTTGGCCTTTATATCTATGATGGTGGCTTTCCAACCAATGCACCCCCCCACATTACCAAAGACTCGTTAGTTCTTGGTAATGTGGAACCTTTGATTGGTCTCACTCTCAATAATATCATCTCAAGTAGATGTATCCACTAAAAATAAAGTTTAAAGTAATTCTCTGTCTGTCTGTCTGCCTCTCTCACTTCTCAGTCTCTTTGTTTCTCTCTCTCTCTCTCTCTCTCCCTCTCTCTTCATTTACATGCAAATAACCTTGGGAAAGGCATGAATCCACCTCTTCTCCCCCTCCCCACACAGCTATAGATTAATCAGGACTTGTATCAGTAAATCATTATCATCTCCAAAAGATTCTTATAATCTAAAAATATTTACTGGCTTTAAATAACCTGCAAAAGGTTAAGCCATAAAAATGATCAATCAATCAATCAATCTATTCAGAGTTTAAAATTTATGTAACTATATATGATTTCTTACAATTTTACTCTAAAATTCTTACATTTCAAAGAGAACAGTTTGTTCTCTGGGGTGCAACTAACATTTCGCAATGAAAAATACTCCTCAGTTAAACTAGAAATGCTAATTTAAAAAAGAAGACATTTTTCTCAGAGTCAGATTAAGTTATAATGAGTTTCAGAGTCAAATTTCTAGTTTGTTTACCACATGAAAATATGACTAATTCTTGTTTTAATAAGTCAGAATCTTTTCCAGGCAGTTGTCGTATGAGTTAAATATATGTCAGATAAGAGGAATGGGGTATTGTTTTAAGCCTGTTGTGTTTAAACTTGTTTAATTGTTGTTAATTTCTGCACATTTTTGTGACTAATCTTGTTCTTTTCAGCATAAATTTCTTCTTCTAATATCACCAAAGAAAATAATCTTAGATCAAAACATGATTTATGATACCATCTATAATTTTAGAAAATTTTAAGAATTATTTGAACAGGGACTCAAGACTAAATTTTTCACACTCTTCCAGAACCATCCAGAAAAACATTAAAAAAAAAATTTTAAACTGTCCTAAATTCAAATTTTTTTTTTTTTTAACTTTATAATTAATAATACTAAACAACATAATAAAAACACCATTGTTTAAGAAATAAAACCCTTCTCATTTGTAGAACTCTCTTCCAGCTTCTCGCATTCCAGTCAAAAGTGGTTTCCAAAATTTAAATATTAACCGTTATCTTGTGTTCTTAATTTCTGTTCTTTCTTCTTTATAACATTTTCATTTTTTAATATTCTTTTACACTCGGTAAATCTTTGTGGCTTTATTACTTTGCTTGATGTGAAATGATTAAAATAATTATAAAAATATAATAAATATATATAATACATATAAAATATTATATATTATTTAAAATTATGTATTATTTAAATTATATTATATAAAATATAATAAAAATTATGCCCTTCACATGCATTTTCTATATAAAGTATATTGTATATAAGTATATTAATGCATTCCAATTATTCACAATCAAAAAAAATTTTAAGTTTTTACCAGAAAAAAAGAATAATTTTCATTTATTTGTTTTCTCTTGTGACTAAATTTTCAATGTTTATTATTTAAAAAAGATTCTCCCTTGTATTTTTAATCTATTTTATGATGAGCAGAAAATGTAATATATACATGTTGTTTGTTAATAGTTCATTCAAGTCTTTTCATTCAAAGTTTTCTTGCTTTGTACATTAAAAGGAAATTAGTTCTTAATATAGATAATAATGTTTTTCCCATTTGTAGATATAAATAAAGCAAATGGCTAAATTTAAGTCTATGAATGTTCTTTTTTTTTTCATTCAACAGTTTAATCAGAAGCACTTAAGTTTTCTACTTGTTTTGTTTCTTTTTCTTTTGTTTTATTTTCATATATGTTTGTGTGTATTCCATTTATTAAAAGTACATATGGTGGAAGTTTTTTTTTATTTATTTAGAAATTAGTTGTTCAGAATATAATTTTAATTAAGTGTTGCATATTTCTGGCATCTCTTTAAAAAAAAAAAAAGTCAACCCAAACTGTTATTTTAGTACAACATAAACTTTGACCCCTGGTTTTGTTACCTTTGTCATTAACAGAATATTTTCACTAACTCCTTCTATAACCACCTTTTCATGTACAATCCATATAGATACGAGCTTTTATCATTTTGAAAAATCATCATTCCAAGAACCATTAATGTCATTCAGTGTCTTGGCCTATTTATTCTACAACCTTCTTCAAGTGTATAATTTTCCAGAAGAAGAGGCTTCTTTGTTTATAGATGGTACCCCCCCCCCCAAAAGAAGGCTACAGAATGAATAGATCAAAAGAAACGCGCCATAAAGAATATGTTCAATGATTCAAATATCTCTGGGAATTATGACTTAAGTGTAAAAATGAAATTTTATTAAAAATAATTACAGAACCAGATCAGTTTTTATTAGCTTTTAGCACTCTTTAGGTGATTATTTTCACCAAGCAAAATGTTAGTCCAGCTAATGCAAGTTGAATTTGAATTTTTTGGTTGTGTAGTCATATCCTTCTATGGCAACACCTAAAACAATCTTTACTGAAATTGAGAGCCAGGCTACTGCAATTTCAAATATATAGAACTAATATATAAAGCACTATATTTTGAGGGGATTCCATATACAGTAAAAGGGGGAAGTAATATTTATAAATTATGCAGTGTGTTAAATGTTCAGTAATCAGAAAATATTCATCAGTGACATTCTGTTTTTCTGTTTCCGTCTCTCTCTCTGCATGTCTCTCTCTCTCGCTCTCTCTCTCTCTCTCTCTCTCTCTTTCTCTCTCTATTCATTTACATTTTTTCTCTGGGGTGCAACTAACGTTTTCAATGTAAAATTCTCATCAGATAAACTAGAAATGCTGATTTAAAAAAATGGAGACATTTTTCTCAGAGTCAGATTAACTTATAATGAGTTTTAGAATCAAATTTCTGTCTCTCTCTCTGTCTGCCTGTCTAGATCTCTCAGTCTGTCTCTATCTTTCTCCCTCTCTCTCTCTCTGTTTCTTCCTCTCTCTCTTTCTCTGTCTGCCTGTCTAGGTCTCTCTATCTTTCTCCCTCTCTCTCTGTTTCTCTCCCTCTGTTTCTCTCTCTCTCTCAGTCTGTCTGTTTAGGTCTCTCTCTCTCTGTCTCTATCTTTCTCCCTCTCTTCTCCATCTCTCTCTCTCTGTTTCCATCTCTGTCTATTCATTTACATGCAAATACCCCTGGGAAAGGCAGGAATCCACCTCTTTTACAGCTATAGGTTAATCAGGACTTGTATCAGTAAATCATTATTATATACAAAAAATTCTTACAATCTAAAAATATTTACTGGCTTTAAATAACCTAAAAAACGTTGATAGGCAGTAAAAAATCAATCAATCAAATTCAGACTGCAATTTATCGCAGATTATTCTGCAATAAATAAATAAAGGTGCCAAATCAGACTGACAGTTTAATTAATTAGAATTAAATAAAGGGCAGTTGTCAATGTCTGAAGGTCATTGGGTCATGTTGACGTCGCTAATCCATAATATTTCGGAACGATTAATCAAGGTACCAGATTGAAAAGCAGGGGTGTATGGAGTGTTATTCACTTATAGGGATGTAGGTTAGGGTCTTACCCAGCTGATATGGAACGTTCTTGTAACTTTGCAGACATATTGTATTTTGGGATAGGGGATATGTGATGTTGTTACTATAACGTTACAATCAATCAGGTTCGGCACTACGGTCTCTGCCCACTCATGAAATTTTGATATGGGCCCCCTCTCTACGATATGTCGATTTCAAAGTTTCCCAACCTGGGGGCCACAAACCCTCAAAGGCAAATTGGGATGAGAGAGGGTGGGGGTTAGAGCAGCGCTTTTTTTTTAAATTACCAAAAATCAGGAAATTATTCAATTTAAATAAAAATTACAGTACATATTCATTAATTATTTACTTTTATAATGAATAGATTTCTTATTTTAAAAAATCTGAGAAAATGTTATTCTTTTTGTAATAACCACCAATATTTTCATGGATAAATTTTACTTGAAAATACTGTTTAATCGCTAATTTTTACATTTCCATGATTAATTGCTGATGCATCTCCGCTGAGAAAATTTTTTTTTATAAAGATTCCAACGCAACACAAACAGGATTGTCTTAAAAATGTGTTTAAAAAAAAAAAAAATTCCCCAAAACTGAAATAAGTTTTAAAATTATGTGTTGAAATCTTTAAACATTTTAATTTTTTAAGCGATCATTTTCTTGGTTTAAACTTTCTAGAAATGTAATAATTTAAACCAATTATTTTTTAAAAAGAATTCATTATTTATTTATTTTACAAAAAAAAAACTGTTTGGTTAACCAAATTAATCAAAATTTAACTGGAAAAAGGATTTTATACCAATTTAAAAAAATACAATTCACTAAAGCTTCATTTTTACAAAAACAAAATCGCCCATTAAGCAAAGTATACGCATTTTAAATTAAATTTCGCGAAAATTGCGCAGTAATCAAGACGAGCGAGAAGATTACAAAATCAGTAAAAAGGCTGTTAATTAAGTAACCTTCCGCACATTATTATTCGAAGCAAACGTATGTAAACAATGCCAGTAATGGCTGCCGGGTTGTAGACGCGACGCGAATAAGGCCGAACTAAGGTTGTCGATAACTCCTAAACGGTATTCACCCGCAAGCTTTTATTGGTATTTTCGAAATAATCAAGCAGTTTCACACCATAATGGAAAATTTTTATTACAATTGTTTTTTGATGATTATAATACAAATTAACCATATTTGCATTCTTTACTTTTTGGATCATTTGAACTTTAACGAATGATTTTTTTTTTTTCTTATTTTGTTTCCAGAATACGAGTGAAGAATGGAAAGTTATATTTTTCATTTCCGTGGCGATCTATTTATTTGGCTGTGTAATTTACCTTATTTTCGCTTCTGGTGATGTCCAACCGTGGGCCTATGGCTGCGTCAGGAGAAAAAGCAAAGCAAACTCGTTTGATTTCGACACGATCTCTTCTGGTAAATTATGATCAAAAACGAAGAAATTCAAATAATCATGATTCATGGCAGGAATTTAGTTTGCACAAAGTCGACCATAAGGTGACGCTTTTCTTGTTAATAAACTGGCCCTCCCTTTTTATACCATTGGTTTATTTTTAACGTTTATCTATTTTGTTACGGGCGTTAGTAACATCGGTGTTTGAGTTAAGAAATAATACATCTTTCCTGAAATGCCCACAATAAAAAAAATGGCGAACTCGGTATGTGAATAAATACAAAGAAACAAAAATAACCAATATTCAAACAAATAATAATGTATTAACAAGAAAGGTAAATAAGTGACAAAGTGTTGTGGAGTTATTTCGCAGTGGAGTTTTGTATTTGTACTAAATCGGTCCTAAAATAGTTCGACGTACAAAAAACGTTAGGAACTTGATATAATAGGTATTATGCAGAGTAATCTTATTGTGGTCGCTGACTACTTTTTATTCGATTAACTGTCGACTACTGTCGTCCGACATCGGCAGCTATTTAGTAACTGCCCCATTAGTCACATGTGGCACAAGGCCGAATTTAATGTGGGTTCCCGAGTCCGTAACAGGCTCGGCCTAAAAAATCCCGTAGACCCCGCATAAACGGGATCGGGTCTGTCTACCTCCCTGGACGAAACTCTGCCCTTCGGCATAGCCTCGTCCGGGTTCCCCTCTGTCCGAAGGCAAAGGGTTCGATGGCGTCCGACATCGACTGACCCTCGTTTCTCTTACTACTCCTACTTATATTAGGTGGGAGAGTCTATTAACTATAGAATAGGTGTGTTTCACCATAACACAAAGACAATGATGCATGTAACAAAAGAATGTGAAAACCTCTTTGGTTCAAAGTATGTGTAGTGAATGAATGTGCGTACGTACGTGTGTGTGTGGTTTGTTTATGCGTTTGCCAATGAGAAACGAGTTTTTCCGCGAGAGACTTACATGTTGACGTGTAAGCGGACAAGATACTAAGAGGTTACGAAAAATTATCGCAGAGTATTTATTGTCCGGAAAGCGTCCCCTAGTAGCGGTTTCAAAAATTAGTAGGAGTTAACCCGACAATACTCCCCTCCAGGTGGGTAGATTTTTTTTCTGCCCATATGTAAAGTTTGCTTAGGTTTGTTTCTGTCCTCGTGAACTGAAAAGGAAAGGTGTCGGAAGTGCGGTTGTGATGCGTGTTTAAACACGTCAACGAAAAATGTGCTTTTAATGTAGCATTTACTCGATTCCCCTCCCTCACGGAGTCGTGTTGTGACACAAGGTCGGTTTAATGTGGGGAGCCCGAGCGCGTACACCTGGGCTAGGAATAAAAATTCCCCGAGCCCCCGCAATCGTCGGTTAGGCTGGCCTCGGTATGAGCACTGATGCCTCTCTCTAGTGCAATGAGAGGGCGGGAACTCTGGCAGCTGTTCACCAGAGCTGAGCACATCTCAGTATAATTTTCCTCAGTTGGTTGTCACTCTGTCCTCCGAAGGATCCGCATTTGCCATCGGGGTGCTGTATTATTTTCTATAGCGGATCAGAGTCGTAGCAGGTCCTGGAAGATGCGTTGGTAGTGTAAATTATTCAGCGTTTGCTATTACAATTTGTCTTTTTCTAATGCTCCACGTTGAATCGGTTATGCCGTCTTGTCGTATTAGCTCCTGCTCGTTGGAAGGGTTTTGTTTGAGAAACGACTCTTTGCTATGCGTGGACAATGTTGGCGGACAAAATGTAGTAGAAGCAGCGTAGTGGCAAAGTTGTAGAATTTCGACCGAGTGTCGAATGCATATTTGAGAACTTTGCTATTATTGTCGATTTCTATATTGTACTTGCAAATTCTTAGTTTTTTTGAGTGACATCGTAGGAGAGAGAAAAAAAAAGGACAGTGAGTCGCCTTTTGAGATATGTCACACTTTACCTGATGAGCCCAGAAGAAACAGTGCTGATTAAAGTTCAATAGAGTTCCGTAGAAAGCAAATATAGCAGATTAGGAACTAAAAAATCTAGTAATGAACAAAGTTCAAAGTAGATTTGTCAGGAAGTTTATATAACGATGATATATTTATTGTATATAAGAATGCAATTATAGCACAAGGCCGAAAAAAAGGCAGGGGTTGAGGCTGGTCCACACTAACTATTTTATACCTAGCTTATCCGATTCACGACCCATTCACTCTTTACAATTTGCACATTCACCACAAAAACTCGTCCGTCGCCAACCAATCCTCCATACACCATAATATCAAATCTTCTCAAGGAGGACCTTGTTGTAGAGTAGTTTTCACAGTGGAGGCTTGTATTTCGCTAAGTCGGTCCTAAAAGGGTCCGACGTACAAAACGTTAGGAACTTGAAATAAGAGTTAATGATGCAGCAATCTAGTTGTGATGGTTGATACTTCAATGTCCGACATCGACTGACTCACTCAACTCCACTGAGCTCAACTGGCCACTGCTACTATTACTTATTATCTGTGGGAGAGTCTATTACAATAGAATAGGTAATGTTCTGGTATAACAGCCCTACAAAATGCGCCCCATGCCATAAAAATTGAATGATAATAAATTATATATAAAAATCTAAAGATGAAAATGATAGGGAAGGGAGATGAACCCAATAACAAACTAAACATGAACACAAAGTAAATTAAACATAACTGATGTTAACAGGGCCAGTCCAACCCTCAAAAAAGAGAGGCCGCTGTATTCTGCCTATTGGACAAAATCAAGAGGCTCTCTCGTTAAGGGAGTGGGAAAAGGAGAAAATATATACGGACATGGGAAAGAAAAAGCTGACCCAGTCGAAATAAAAACGGGCCAAAACAAACTGGGGCGGTTGAGAATCTCAACTTGGATGATAACCAAAGATGTAGCCGGGAACAGGCCAGGAACAACACTTACTCACATTAACTAGGTACACAAAAGTTTATATAAGGACGCTGACGAGAAGACCGTCGTATCGGTGTTTATATACAAAGTCGATAAAGTATACGCAGAAAAATGCTGATAGGACGATGTGTAGATTATTAACCGGAAGAGTTGATTCTCACAAAGTATAAACCGGAAATGCTGACAGGCAGCAGAAAATAAATAATTCTGAATCAGTCAAGAATATGTCCACAGTAATTGGAACAGGTCATGTTCAAAAGGTAGGTAGATTCAGTCAGTTGACATGCGTAGTAATCATGAATGGTCGATGTTCAAGGACGATAAAACTACATTATTATACATGCGCAGTAGAAGTCTAGATTGGTCGATGTTCGATGATAAACTGAGTCGATGTACATGCGCAGAAGTCTAGTCATGTCAATGTTCAAGGACGATAAACTGAGTCGATGGACATGCGCAGACGAAGTTTAGAACAGTCTATGTTCGAAAAAGGTAAACTGGACGGCAGAACGCGCGGGAAAATCTGGAACAGTCGATTTTTCAAAGAAAGGCAAGCTGTGTGCGCAGGAAATAAATATGTCCACCAATGACGATCGTTGGGCGTAAAAATGCCAATGTGCTCTGGAGAGGATTTTTTTTACGACCAGACCGATTGCTTTGATGGTAAGATACCGAAGAACTCCGAAGAAAGTTGGTATTGCGAGCATGCGTAGTAGATGCCAGAAACGGTTGGTTGTATGCAGAAGATATCTAGGCCGTGGATGAGCGCAGAAGTATCGTCGCAGTTTGAATTGAGAAATAATATGGGTCTCCTGAAATATCTACAACACAAAAATCGCGGACTCAGTATGTGAGTCCACATTAATAAATGTAAAGAAACAAGAACCAATATATGTACAGACAAATGATAATGTATTAACAAGAAAGATATACAAGTGACAAAGACAATGATGTGAAAAACCGTTTGGGTTCCAAGTATGTGAAGTGAGTGAATATGTGTATGTATGTGTGTTGTGTAAGTGTAGTTTGTGCGTTT
The DNA here is from genome assembly GCA_903632075.3 of Acanthosepion pharaonis. NCBI lineage: Eukaryota > Metazoa > Mollusca > Cephalopoda > Sepiida > Sepiidae > Acanthosepion > Acanthosepion pharaonis. The sequence goes on from CAHIKZ030000488.1 coordinate 621,781, forward strand.
CCAAAAGGGAAGCGCGTTCTCCGCGAGAGATTTACATGTTGACATATAAGCGGGTAAGATAAGGGTCTACGAAAAATTATCGCGGAGTATTTATAGTCCGAAGAGCATCCCTTAGGAGTGATTTAAAAAATTAAGAGCAACTAATCGACAACTTTAAAAATACTTAAAAAAAACTAAAACAAAAAAAAGCTCTGTTAGAAACAAATTGAAAAAAAAAATGGTGTTATAAGAAGAAAAATTCGAAACCAAAATTTTTTTCTTAGACATAAAGAAAGAAAGATTGAGTTCTGTTGTAAGTTGTCTCCTTTCTTCATTTCTAATTGCAAAAAGGTGGCGAAAACAAAAACAAAAACACAACAAAAAACTAACACGAAAAGAAAATATATTTAATTTTCAATAAGAAAAAGGTCTAGATGCAGATTTGCTGGAGTAAAACGCCTTGAAAAAAAAAAGAGCTAAATTGGCAACTTTCGTTAATGTACGGCCGCAATAACGCATCAGCTTGCGGAAACTGATCGTTTTTAGATCGAATTATAAATTACGTACTTGCTAATACTCTTGGGAAAGTTATGGATCTATCCCTTCTATGCCTAGCTATAAGTAAATAGCAGGGTAGACTGGGTTCTCCGGTCTAGGAGAAGGACAACTCTGAATTCAAAACACTAAGGCCTAGTGTACGGACCGAGGATGAGCCACATCATATTTCGTGGTCTTCGGTTGTCGGTCAAGAGCTTGGAAAGGAGATGGGCACTGACAAGCTATCTGAAAGCCCACTGAAGAGGTTATGTGGAAGAAGAATCAAAATCTGTTTCTTCTGTGCTCAGCACCCCCACTCGATGATTGAAGCAGTCGAGGGCTAAAAAGACAAAAAAGACGATACCCATAAAGTTTTCTCCCTTTGTTAATCTGTAACTACAACAAATAAAAAAAAAAGCGAAAAAAAAAAAGAAAAGAATAAAAAGGAAGGAGACTGTCAGAGTGAACATCTCCTTCATTGTCCAAATTGTTCACGGGGGGGATGCTGTCCCTACATTATAAATACCGGGCGATTTCTTGCTTCGGCATCTTTTTCATTTTCAGATTGCGTCTTCCCACTTGTGGGAGATGCCATGAACATTATACACACATACACGTACGTACGGACATTCACCAAAATACAAACTCTTTGCGTTCACACACAAATGTAAGTGTTAATGTCTATGCCCATTGTAAATTTTGTTGTTTAATACATATACTTGTTTGTATAATGAAAAACAGACCACTTTAATGTACCATTACAATAATTTATTTCACCAAAATCCTTTTTAAAGGACTCCGGATGATCAGGTAACAGTTCCAACAACGAAATGAAAGGAAAAAATTATATATATATATATCGGTCTTGTTTGTTTTCTTTACACATCTTTGGTTGGACTCAATTTGAGTCCGCCATATTCTGTTAGTGGACATTTTAATATTCTATCAGGAGTTACACTCGTGTTCCTAATTTGACAACACGTTAACCCATGGTCTGCTACAAGACAACTGTAGTCGGGATCATCGAATCAATGCGAACGATCCTTTCCTTAGCTGCATCGTATGTTCTTTTCAAGGTCTACATACAGTTTTGAATTCAAAGTTTTCCTTCTCCTAGACCGGTTACCATCCAACTCTGTAGAGCCTAGTCTGTCTTACTATTTATCCATAGCTGGGGGAGAAGAGTTGAATTCACTACTTATTAGCACATAAGTAATTGTAATATACTTGATTGGAAGTGTAACTCGGCTCAATCGTTTCCTCAACCCGAGCCATAATCCATTACCCTAGAAAACTAACCTGAAATATAATTAATTTTCAATTTTATTAAAACAAGCTAAATGAGATTTACATGGGCTAAATGCACTGGAAAGAAGTTATTTCTATTTCCAAAGGAGCTAAATCAGCAATTCTGGTGAATACATGGACAGAATAATGCATCAACCCGAACGAATCATTTTACGACACCAAATTCTCCTACAATATACAATGGAACCTCGGTTCACGAATTTAATTTGTTCCTGAAGCCCGTTCGTAACCCGAAATGTTCAAAACCCAAAACTATTTTCCCAATAGGAATCAATGTAAAATGGATTAATCCGTTCCTGATCCCAAGATGATTGCTTATTTAAACTTTAATAACAGTACTTTGTGCACAAGTTTATACACAAAACTAATAAAAATCATTAAATCTAAGAAAAAAAAAAAAAAAAAACAATACTAAACAGATAAAATATAGATGAACACTTCAATTTTACCGTACCTGTAAGTAGGAGAGTTGATGGCGTAAGTGGAAGGGGAAAGAAAGAGATGTTATTGTTTGGAAAGAGGAAGGAAAGACATGATCGTCTCTTTATTTATAAGAATAGTATAGATCGTTGATTTTGTCATATGAAACTGAGTAGGTAGAGACAATATCATCAACAATTATTTTTCTTTTAACTTTTCTTTTTCCTTTACCAGTTTCACTGCTAGTTTTCTTTGGAGCCATGACTGACGACTAATGAAGAGAAAAAAAAAAAGACACAGTATAATAAAATTGGAAAAGAAAAGCACAGCACAGCACAACACAGGAATGTATACAAGATGGCAGTTGACTCAGAAATGATTCCGTTCGGGTTAACTCAGTGCAGCTCGGTTCGGCAATGTTGTTCAAGAACCGAAATTTTATTTGATAACCGAGGCATTTTCATCTCGAATATTCTATTCGAAAACCGATTTGTTCGACACGTGAGCCGTTCGGGAACCGAGGTTGCTCAGTACTTTTACTAAGGTCCCCCACCCAAAAAAAGCTTTCTATATTTGGTAACATCCACTTCAGATTTTACACAACCTGTTCTTTTATTATTATTATTATTATTATTATTATTATTATTATCATCAAATTTTGTTTCAAAGGTTAAAAACACGGAAAGTGAAACTGGCAAGCCAAGTTCAAATTAAAGTCTAATCTGTTGCCTTCATTTTCGTACTAATACCCTTTAGAAAGGCATGAATCCAGTTCTTCTTCTCATCTACCGCTATGGGATAAATAGTAAGGTAGACTCTGCTCTTTAGCCTTAGATGGCAGCCAGTCTAGAAGAAGGACAACTTTGAATTCAAAACTGTGCAGAAGGCAATGAGAAATCCCTACACTATCTTTCCCAAGAATTCATGGCAATTCACAGATAAGAAAGGAAAAAATGCTGTGGAGAGCCATGATCACCAATAACTTTATAAAGTGCACTTTAAAATATTATTATTTTGTACACTGAATTAAAAAAAAAACACTCATTAATAATGACTTTCCTAATTACATCGTTGATGAACAAATTAGATGAGATATTAGAAATATTAACATAAATCAAAAAGAATATAATACTTCTTCAAATAACCCTAAACATATTAATCTATCATAATTTAATGCATTCTAACTATAAACAAGATGAAAAAGTCTTATAAAATCTCATAAGTACTAATATATTCTCCACCGATCCGAGTAAATAAATACAACTAATTATGTCTTATTACTATATAAAACTCTGTGATCTTTGTATCTTGCGTGTTTGCCAGAAGTCATATATAGAGAGTGGGAAAAAGAAAGATATAAACAAGTCATATATAGTGAGCTGGGAAAAGAAAGATGTAAATTTATTATCATATAGGTGATGGAGACGATTTTCTTATGGGAAAGTGTATAAAACACACGGAATCCGTTGCCAAACAGGATGCACACAGCTGTTATCAGGGTCCACGTTACTCTCACTTGTGAACTTCACAAGCTCATGCTAAAAGTGACATCACTGACAAACTTCAAAGAGACCGCTTCTCTTCGGCAACACCGTCCACAGTAAGAAACAAATTCTATCTATTGTATCCTCTTTACTCTGAACCACGCACACACATGTTGACTTTTCCACACAAATATACATATAGGAATATTTCATTGTTTCTCACATACATACACACAGAGAATTTATATTTTATTTCAGAATGTTATTAACCGAAACAAAAAGACATTATTTTCCAATCTATGACCAATTGCTTGTATTCTTGTTGTTATGTTAAATTAATGTTCATTTGTTGAAACTATGTTGTCTTTTCTACTGAATTTTATTCTTTCAATGAAAATCATTTGATTATTCTAAGTGGCCGAATTATGTGCAGCCTCGCAATAATATTTTATGTTATTGTATCGAATCTCAACATTCCAAATTTTGATATTCCAACCTCTTATTGTTCAACTTTCTTCAAACAGACAATTATTTAATGTTGAAAGCAACTTCAATAACTGCAAATAAATGTATTTTTAAAATATCTCTACTTTCACAAACTCTTTATGAGACTAAATGTAAACAGTAAACACAACAAGATTGACACAATGGGTCACAGGTGGTCTAGTATTATACTAAATTTAATACAACCGACTTAATCATACACAATAACTCTTCTTTGTTAACTAGTGTTTTGGAAAAAAAACAACATTGTATATCAGTTTAAATGTCCTTTGGGAGATTGTATCTCTGACAAAAATTAAGTACATATATTGGTTTGACAACCACAGCATTATCAAGGTGTCTTACACTTTATTTGTTGAATACAAGTTCTATTGCACAACATTTAAAAACACATTCTTGTCCACCTTCACAATACAAAAAATATTTGTTGGCAGCATCAATATGCTACACCACGAAAATAATAAATAAAATCGTCAAATTCTTGAGGCTCTCGAAATCAGAATCAACCAAAGAACACCTAACAAAATTTATTATGGATAGAGCAAAAATATATTAATGTGCATTTAACATTTATATACCAAGTATATAATATATATATACATATATATATATATATATATATATATATATATAAGTATATATTTATATAGATTTTACATTTCTATAGTTCCTGCTCAGTTCTCTTATATTGAAATGCTCATTTTATCAAAAATTACATAACTGCATTGGATAAACTTTAAAATTCTAAAATAACTATTACTGAGTGTGTTTGCACGTGTTTTTCAAAATCACTATGACAATGGAACGCAGATTTTATCGCAGTTACAATATGTTTGTCTGTAATTTAACCCTGAAGATGACCTTAGAAAAAGTTGAAAGTACTTGGGTTGAAAATAAAGAATATTGTATTGAGACCTCTTTTAAATTGAATGTTACGAAAGTTTAAATTGCATTCTGTTTGTTCTCGTTTTGCATATATATATATATATATATATATATGTATAGTAAAGGTAATAAATCTGTTAGTATATAATCCAAGTGGACCCTAGTAATATAAAATATTAAAACTGATCAACAAAAGAGCTCAATGTATTTATTATTATGGAGCATTTAATGAGTACACAATAAAATCCAAAATTAGCTTATATGGAAAATAGGCCTATTTCAACAGATGAAAACTTTGTCAACCCCGGTATATAGACTGAGTTTGTGTCAGAACTGGAATCCTTAAGAATGGGTAGAATATATATATATATATATATATATATATATATATATATATATATATATATATGCTTATATACATACACACCCACCCAGTCATGAAAATATACCAGAGATATTTTTGTATAATTGTACATACATATGCATGCAGATTCATATAGATCTGCACGCACACACACACACACACACACACACACACACACACACACACACACACACACACATATATATATATATATATATGAGTAAAGCAACAAGTATTCATTCTAACAAGTTTGAATAAAAAGAACCAACAAGTTCTGTCTGTTTAATTTTTACTATATTTTTCCAATTTTCAAATAAGGTGATCTGTAATAGGATCAAAATTTTAGATAAGCTGTCCACACACACACATGCACACACATATGTATACATGAGCGACCACAAAACCACACACACATCTACAGTTTGCATCAAAAATACTGCCCACATAATTGTGAGATATTAGCTTAGCGAAGTCACCATTGCCACTAATATCTTACCATTATGTAGGAGTTATATATCGGACATATTTTTTTGTTGCCCCCTGTATATATATATATATATATATATATATATATATATATATATATATATATATGCATATATATATATATATATATATATATACATACATACATACATATATATATATATATGCATATATATATATATATATATATACATACATACATACATATATATATATATATATATATGTGTGTGTGTGCGTGTGTGTGTATAACAAGCAAGTATATGCATAATAACTGTCTTTAAACTTTCAATACATGTGATGGCATTTAAAATGTGTGAACATATTTTATAATGTCTTCGTCCTCTGTTGTCTTTATGTGAAATTGCTCTCTACATGACGTTATATTTAATTTTGAAATATAAAATGTTAAAAAAATTATTATGTATTTTTAAAGTACTTATTCTAAAAAATTCATTTGCCAATAAAAAATTTCGATAATTCAAGGGAGGCTACTTAAGAGTTACCTCCCCTTGTGTTTCTCATTTAATAAGACAATTGCAAAATGAATAGAGGAATTCAGATTTGAGTAACATAAAAATTTGTTAATAATTTTCATTATATTTCTGTATTTATTTACTTTCTTTTCTCAATAGCATAAATTGTAGTAACAATTTGCTTTTTCCTTTGTCAAGAAATTAATACGGCTCCATTCATAATAAAAAGTGAAATGTTGTCAACTATTGTAAATTTTGACATGTCTTTACTTACATTTTAATTTTTTAGTTGCTCTTTTTTGCCAGTTATACTTAGGCTATTGATCTATGGCAGTGAATAGAGAGTGCTGATTGGAAATAAAGAATAATCTCTCGTGAGATTCAGACTTTATTTTAGGGGTGCTTGGTTGAATGCAATGACTTGACTGAACTATAAGAGCCCAAAGTCTTACAGATCAAATCAAATATTCTAAACCCTCCTCTTATTACACAACCTCCCTTGCTATCATATTTGTTTGTATACTAGTTATATTAATAGCAGAATCTTACATTTTTTAATTAGACGAAGTATTATCAACCATTATTATTGTCATTATTTACCAATTGAGCTTCATATATTTGTACAAATATATGAAGCCCAATGTACCCACCATGACACCCAGTCTGGTAAATGTGAATATCATGTATAAACATCACATGTGTGATATGATGACAGGTTTTGAAGAAAAAAAAAAAACACATTGCATTATTTTGAAATATTTAAAAAAAAATTTAATTTAAAATAATTAAAATTTTTAATTTAAAAATCAAAAATTTTTAATTTAAAAATAATCAAAAATATTTACATATTATACTATTAAATATTAATCCCACAGTTCTCAACATAGTGAGCACACCCCACGTGGGGAGTGGGGCAATTTGATTTTTAAGGGGGATAATTTGAGAATGAGTTATTAACAGTGAATGTTTTTCTAGTGAGTCTATAAGTATGAGGTGTGTTCAAGTTAATACAAATGGTGCATATGCAGTATTCATACATAATAATATATTTGTGTCTGTGTATGTACATATGTAACTACATATATACTGCATTTAATATATATATATATATATAAATATATAAAGATATTTTATTGTTAACCTAATCTGTATCTAAACTGGTGTAGCAGGACAGGCTATATGACGGTTCTGTGTAGGATACAGGTTTGATTCCTGTTATAGGACATATTTTCTATGAAAATTTCTTGGACATTCAGGCTAGTAAATATAGTTAATACTGTTTATTAGAAAGGTCAGTAAACAGACCATTTACTTCAATATTTGTGTCTATATAAATATCATTATGACTATAAAATATCTTAAAATAATTGTCAGACTTTGTTCATTTTGTCATATGTTAGTAACAGTATTTTTATAAATATTGTAAAATTCTAAAATTAAATGATAATACTATTGCATAAATACAGTCTCAAGTTCTTAAGGAAAGTTAATAGCTTTTTAGGCTTCTTCCACATAAATTGGAGTTCACTTTTTAAATAATAATAATTATATGTTATTGGGACGGGATCAGGATTTTTAAAGATGCCATGATTACCATGAAAATATTTATAGAAAAAGCATAGGGGAGTTACGTTACAGCAATGAGAAAGTGACTGAAGCTGAGATGCCAATTCAGGACTGATAACATTGCAGATTCTACTTTTGATTTCATCAAAAATATCTAGATATATAGCAGTAACACCAGACCAGATATGGCAGCAATATTCAAAGTATAGACAATTGTGTAAAATAGATTCTGGAGAGAAAAATTGTCTTTTGCACGATGCAGTGAATCAAATTTCAGTTTTCTCCTCTTTTTATCAAAATTCTTTTTTCTTTGTTCCAGACGGCTGTTATAAAATAAAATGACATATCTCGGCTGATTTACAGGCAAATACTCAAGAGCAAGAACCAGATGTGAATGGGACAAAGCCCCGTCACAAAATGACCATTATCTTTCTTCACAAATGTTTCCAACACACGTGTTCCGGTCGAAAAACAAAATAATATTTAAAGTGCTCTATTTTTCGTCCAATAAAAATGCTTCCCTCCTAATTATACTCGCTTCGTTTCTCGAGCCTGTTAAGCCATAAAAAAACGCTATAAAAGGGGTCACAGGGAAGTTCAGGGGCAGTCAACAGCAGTCGCTCACTTTCTGAGTGACTGTTCGGTTCAACTCTCTTCCTACAGGCGGGAGGAACCCGAAGGAGGCTATGCCGAAGGGCGGAGTCTCCTTCGGGGAGGTAAAACCGGCCCTGAACCTGTTTATACGGGTTCACATGGGCTATTTTTTGGCCGAGCCTAATGGCTCGGGAATGCCCACGTTAAAAAGGCCTTGTGCCACATGACACCCTCGTGGGGGGGGGGTGACTGAATATTGTCAACAGGTGGCCACAAAGGAGACCGGTCACGTTTAGCAGCTGTCAGCAGAAGAGCGTCAACCACCGTCAACATGTGTGAACTACTATGAGAGATCAACCTAGATCCGAAAGCCGGCTTATGAACTTTACCACACCAAGGTAGCTGTCCTAAATCCTTACGTTCCTGTTGAAATAAACCACGTAAATCTATTTCTGCTGTTGTCGTATTTCTTTCTTGCAACCATACGCTTGTCTATAACACGGCCATTTATTATGATGGTATCTTTCTTTTCTCTCCATTACTTGCTTTACCTATGTTTTCCTATGGTATTTTTCTTTCAGCATTCTTTGTTTTTTATGTGCCCCCCTCCCTTTAGTACATTGGCAAGCATGGCTCTCCACTATTTCCTGTCCTTTATAGCTCTTAATAAATTTTGTCTTTTTGCTGTCTCTCCTAAACCCTGTTCTGCCATGCATTTACACAAGCTTTGGAGGTTATGCATTGTTTTCCTCTGTCCATCTTGCCATCAATCTGTCCTGTGAGTATCAAATTTTCCAACCTATCTTTCTTCATTATGGGCCCTAGAAATTTCAACTAACTCTTTCTGATGTTAAGTATAAGTGTCCTCTTTGTTTCAATTTTCTCTAAAATCTTCCCGTTGTTCACATGGCATCCTCAGCATCCTTTTGTAGGTTTTGTTGATTCAAGTTTTTTCTTCATCATCTGTGAGGAAAGTGTCCATCATTCACTGCCATATAGGAAGATTTATATTATGTAACAGTTCAGTACTCTTTTCTTTTAGTTTGTAATTAAATTTTCCTGTTTCTTAATACTTTACTTAGGTTTTGGAAGGCATCTTTCACTATCCTAATGTGCCTTTGGATTTCAGTTTTGCACTTTCCGCCCTCTGTTAAAACACTTCCCATATATTTAAATTATTCCACTTATTTGATTTTTGTATCTTCAGTTTGGTAATTAATAGTAATTATCGTAATCTTACGATATTACGGCTTCTACTATTCTATCAATATAATGGTAAAAATGAATATTGTGACCCATGTATACCTCTAGTGAATCCTTGCACAGATCGTTTAATCACTGTCATCATCATTTTATTCAGTTAGCACGTTTTGTGCCATTGGGGTCACCACTCCCTTCCATCTCAAAATTGTGGTTCATGGTTACATTCAAGACAGAATAGTGTAATCCCTAGCCAGTTCCTTTTGCACTAGGGACGCTGAGGTTAACCTGTCCCTACTCTCTGAGGTGGATTTGTTTTTGAAGTTACCTTCTTCTAGCACTTGCTTAAACAGGTAGAACCTATGATGTAGCAGGTGGTTTAAATTTTCCTTCTCCTAGACTGGACCCAATCTGTCCTGTTATTTTATCCATAGCTAAGGAGAAAGATGGATTCATACCTTTCCTAAGGGTGTTAGCACGTAAATGAATATAATGAACTTGACTATAATTTGAACTCAGCTATCTGATTCCTCAATCTGAGTCGTTACTCAGTGTTTCGCAACATTTTTAAGCTAGTGACTACATATATGTGTATTACTTGTCCTCAGTGTGGAAATTTGCTTCCCCCCTAGTTTTAGTCATAGTGCACAGCTTTTTTTTATATTCCTCAGTCAAACACTGAAGAGAGAGGAATTAAATGCAGTCAGCATTTTCAGTTTTCTCCCCTTTTTATCAAAATAATGTTTCTTTTTTTTTTGGCCAATTTATGAGGATTGTATCTTTCCCTTTTCTCCATTATTTACTTTTTTTTAAATAAATATACTTGTTCCTATAGCATTCTTCTTCTTCTGAATGATTGGATTTCTCTGTATCCTTGGAAACAGTAAATTATGAATTTATATGTGTGTTTTAAAACTCAGTAAATTTAAAAATAGGTTATTCCAATATTCGCTTGAAGATGAAATGGAACTAATGCTTTTAATTTAATTATATAATTAAATTTAAAGTTTTTAGGTTCCTTTTTTGAAACATGGTTATTACTGTGTAGCGAAAAAAATTTTTATTTTCAATCAGTTAATTTATAATATTTATGCTCTGTTAATTTACATTGAGCACTGTTCTGTAAAAATAAAAAAAAAATAAAAATAAAAATATCAATAAGAACACCAGATTATATATCTTACTGTTCTTTCTTTTTTTTTTTTTATATACATATATATTTTTATTTTTATATATATATATATATATATATATATATATATATATATATATATATATATATATATATATATATATATATATATATATATATATATATATATATATATATATATATATATATATATATATATATATATATATATATATATATATATGATAACAAAGATAATGTGGAACCAAAAATGCTGTCATTCAGTGGAAATTTGAAAGCAAGGATATTTAAGGGAAGCAAACTTTGCAATAAAGTGCTTGATATCTCCTGATGAGTGGACCAAACAATTATGCAAAGGTTCGTCTATGAAACTCTGGAGCTGGGGTGCTAAATTGTTGTGGCCTTGTTAGGGTCAGAAATAAAGACACAAAGAGCAGAATTGAGTTAAACAAATATATTAACAGAAACAGTAATACAAACATATACAAATGGGAGTGTTGCCGCAAGAATGTTCGGTCTGACTGTCAGAGCTGACTGCTGGAAACTTTGTTCTCCAAAAAAGGCAGTACCTGCTCCTCTTTATAGCTGGGAGAGTCTGTGTGTGCAGGGGTAAATTACCATAACATAAATATAACATCCAACAACTAAGTGACAAATTCCATATTTCTATTATAATTATCCTTCATGTTTCCGTATGCAGAACATAAGTTCCGTTAACTCTGTAAAAGGTTAAGGATCTATTTTACATAGTATTTAGTTGTGGCTAGACCCCACTTCTCAAATGATAAAAAAAAAAAAAAAAAAATCAACACGTTTTTATTCTGACAAAGGCCAAGGTATGAATCCATATACAACTCCCAGCTATGGGTTCGTTTTAAGAACTGTATTTGGAAAATAAGTATTTCAAAAGACTTTTAAAAATATGCAATAGTCACACTGAAAATTTTTTTTTTTAAATTATTCTTACAATTTTAAAATCTGTTTCAGCTTTATTAAAAAACCCACGAAGTGTTGATGGGCCATAAAAAAAAAACTCTAAAGAAAGTATCTGAATGCTAATCTGCTAAAATTTTTCGCCCCAAAATCTTTTCTTATTTTTTTACGAGAAGGACAGTGTATCTTTAAGTAATTCCATTCACTCGACGGAATCTTAAAAAAAAAAGTTGTATATACAGTGTACTCATATAAGAGAGTTGTCGGGACCGGAGAAGAAGTCTCTTATATCCGGGTTTCTCTTATATCTGGGTTTGGTCTAATTTATATACATTAACACAGGCTCTAATTTGGGACCAAAGAAAATCTCTCTTATATCCGGGTTTCTCTTATATCCGGGTCTCTTATACACTGTATCGCATTTTTTGTTTTTATTACGAGCAGATCCTAACTTTTTTCAACCACCCCCGCCCCAGATGTACTTTAAATGTCACCCACTCACTTTTTAAATAATTTAATTAAAACTTAAAAGTTTTTAAAATAATTGATTTATTATTTATTTGCTTTAATTTTATAATTGCAATAATCTCTGAAAAAAGAGGATCGATAGCATAATGAAAAAAAGCCCCAAACTTGATGAATATCGTCAAAATAAGGAAACAAAAGGAAATACCAAAGTATTTTTAATAACTTTTTTAATTTTTTTAATCTTTTCTAACACGTTCGAAATTTTGGTTAAATTTTTTTTTTTTTAAAATCTGCTCCAAATCTTAAAATAAAAACGGCAATAAAAAACTATCTAATTAGCTAAACTTTTAAGGACATTAGTCTGAAGAAAAACATATTTTTTCGATGGATAATCACTTTTTACAAGAAATGTTTTAATTTTTTTTAATTATAATAATAATTTATAAAGTTTCAAAAATCTTTAAAAAATTCTTCCATTCTAAAATAAGTGAATTATTTGCAGTGCCAAATTTCGGTTGGTTTAATCGACTGGAATTAAATTGTTTAAATTTCCATTATAACTGCTTTTTACTTTTTTAGTTTTCTTTTTAAATATTTTTTGGCGTCAGGTGCTTTCGAAAGACATTAACAACACATAAAAAGTAAATAATTTAACTTACAGTTTACATGTTTGGTTTTATTTTTAATTTACATGTTGATCAGTAAAAACAATATTTTATTTTATAACATAAACTCAATTTTCATTCTTTTTAAATATTATTTTTAACTCACTGACAAATTAGCTTTAAAACTGAAAGCAAGTACCTGCAAAATAGAAGTAAATAGTTTATTTTTAAGATGTGATCATCGGCGGCCGGTTAGCTCAGTTGGTTAGAGCGTCGTGCTAATAACGCGAATGTCGTGGGTTCGAGCCCCATACTGGCCAATAAAGTTTTTTACTTTTTCATTCAATTATTCGATCAAAATAAAAAAATAACGTTGTAGTATTTTATGTAACAGTTCTACTAATTTTTTCGTTTAAGTTAGTCCGAATCCCACTTAGTACATAGTTTTTGAAACATTTATTTCATATTTATTTACTAAAAAACTCATAAGTACGTAAGTTTACTTTTGTGCTTGCACTAAAAAACGGTGTGTCAAAAGGATGGTTTTTCCCTTATCACCGCTATTATTTTAACTACCTCCACTCCTCAGCAATGTTTATTGTTTTAAAAAGCAATAATTAGAATCTTAATAAAAAACAACTTTATGAAAGTCAATTTTTAAACATTTTACACTTTTTATTCTTGAGAATTGACAACAAAGTTATTTAAAGACTAATAGTGCTTATTATACAAGAATAAATTTATATTTACAAAACTATAAAAATGCTAAAAAAGGCAACGAAAGAAATACCAGGAAAATGCATTTTTATAAAATAAATTTATAATTAAAGTCATTCATCGTTGTGCATTTATTTTTCTAGTTTAAAAGCCGCCCTATCGGGCGGCATTTAAGATAGCTCCTGTGGAGGGCTTTTGATTGGGCCTTCATCACAATAGGTAGGGAGGAGTAGATGCGATAGGCAACAATAAACTACAGAAGAACTCAAAATTAATCGCTGCATTTAAGTATTGCATTAATATTTAGGATTACCTTTTAAAAATTCAACGATAATTCTTCTGCCGCCACTTAATTTAAAGACAATTTGATGTACGTAGGTCCTTACTTTCCGTACAAAGAATTATTTTTATTTTATGGGTGACTTTCGCTGGATTTCGCAATTAATTTCGATTATTCCCAGATTTATTTTCAAGTTACAAAAATTGCTATCGTATATAAAAAAAAAAAATATCGCAAAAAAATCGACGAAAACATTTACAGTTATGAAAACTTGGGAATCCAAAATTTCAGGATTGCAGGTTCGAATCCGGCCCGGAATCTGCTCACGGGGTCGGCCTGCTGTTGAGAATCACTGGATTAAGGCTTCTTGTGGCTTATCCCCACTTAGTAAAGCGTCAGGTGGCGCTGTCAAGTACTTATTAAGACGGGACACTTCCTGTTTTCAATTTTTTTTTCTTTTTTTCTCTTTCTTTCTCTTCAGCTCAGCATGCGGTAACGATGACACAAACAGGGGCTTTACGGGCAAGGAGATACTAGTGTTTTTTTCTCTCTTTTTACTCAGTTATATCAAAATGAAAAGATATAAAACACTGCCATGTTTCTATTTCCTTACAATTATTACCTATCAGGTGCGAAATACTATCGCCATTGGTCTTAGTCTGACGAGAAGCAGTGCTTACAACGGTATTTTACTAGACTAAATCGCATACAAATGGATATTTGCCGGACTTCGCGCTGTGATAAATGAATACAGAAATGAATATACCCCACTTTATATGTGAAGATATAAACTGCATGAAATGATACTAATTATACTTATTATAAAACCCAGGTTGTGTGTGTGTGTGTGTGTGTGTGTCTGTCAGTACGTTTATATGTTGGATCGGATTTCCTACATTTTTCAACCGATTTCAACAAAACTTCACAGCACTACGTAAAATTACCTTGCGGTGGTTCTGACAGCGCCAAAAATTGGAAAAACACAATTGTTTTTGCAAAAAATAAATTTGAAAACACGATAAAACACGAATCTGTCGCCAGAATGAAAGGGGGACAACTCATATCGAGTTATACTTATTATAAAACCCAGGTTGTTTGTGTGTGTGTGTGTGTGTGTGTGTGTGTGTGTTCGTTTATATATGGGATCGGATTTCCTACATTTTTCAACCGATTTCAACAAAACTTCACTTTTTTGGGAGGCAGGTAGTGTTTCTTATTGTCTTGCACACTTTTTTTCTTTATTTTTACATTCAGAGTGCTTTAAAAATTCCATTTACAAGACAATTGTTTATAATATTCAATTATTTTTTTTTTTTACGAATTGGTCAAACCTAAACTGAAACAAAAACATTGTTTTCAATCGTTATGAGTCTACCGATTGAATAGAATTTTATTATAAACAATGATTGTGATTTTTTTTTGTCTTTTTTAAATCATTTCACCCCAATCAAGGCAATAAACCCACTAAGAGGGAGGAGCATACAGTGTGTGAAAGAATATAAGAAAAAGTAAAACATTATTAAAGAAAGAGAGCAATAAAAGAAGAGAAATTAAGAAGACAGATGATAACGGTTGACATTGCATTTAAATTTTTGAAGGTCAAAGCTGACTGGAAATTAAAAACCCCCACTTTTAAAACACGGTTTTTCAAAATATGTTTTGAGATTAGAAAAAAAAAATTCTTGATTGACCTAGCATCAAATTATGAAATAAATGTTATTTTCCACATATATTCATTATGTCCCCGGGGGCAGGAGAACAATTTTTCTACGATATTGCCGTAAAACCCACATTAAATCTTGACCATGTGCTAAATACGTTAGCAAAGCGGTCGCATTTATGAATACACATTATATCCGGGCATTTCGACGTGTTGCAAACTTGTTTCGCTAGATCAATTACGACTGAAAATTGTGTTCGATCCTTGCCCCATACTTTCGGCCTTGTGCCACATCTAACCTACGCTTAGAAAATCACCATATATCCGGGCACTTCAACGTGGTGCAAGCTTGTCTGGCTAGATCAAATGAAAATGTGAAATGAGTTCGAGCCTCACTGGGTGCTCCATACTTTCAGCCTTGTGCCACATCTCAGGTACGCTTAGAGATTCCTTGTTCATGTGCAATACAACTCTTTTTTAAGAAATTTAAAAATCTTTTTTTCCCCTGTTATCTTTAAACCGCTATGTACGTTGCATGATGACCCATGTACGTTTCGGAATTCCTTAGGATTTTTATACTAAGAAGGTTTTTATAGCGATTTATTAAGGTTAAAAAATTTTAAATTACTCTCTCTGGTCTTCACTAGCAAATGTTAGAAGAGGTTTAATTTTAAGTAGGTTGGCATTTTCTAGAAGAAAAAAAAAACTAGAATGAATATTATTTAAAGAAAACCTTACATAAATTAGTAAAACAATATAAAAATAAAAAGAAACGCAAAAAAATTAAACTGTCATCCCTGGTGGGATTCGAACCCACGACCTCTGGATTAGAAGTCCAGCGCGCTATCCCCTGCGCTACAGGGACTACATCTTCAGCTGCTTCGTTCTTACTTATTTATTATAATGTAAGCGTTTATATGACGTTCATTCGGAAAAGTTTTTTTCGATTATTGTAAACTTTTAAAAGTTATTGTTTAAATTGAAAAATTCGATTTTTATAAACCAGAATGACTTTTTTGACGACGAAAAAAAAAAAAAACACAAAAAAAAGCTTTGTATCTTAAAGCAAAATTATTTTGATTTTTTTTGTTTTCAGAGACTTACTTTTTTTAAAGGTTAAAATGTTAATTTGTGGTTTAATTTTGCTAATTTAACATTCAAATTTATTTACAAAATAAATAAATAAAAAAATAGAATTTAAGGACCGATTCGTGAAAGAAAAATAATCTTTTTTTTTTTTTTTTGTAATTTAACAGTC
The DNA here is from genome assembly GCA_903632075.3 of Acanthosepion pharaonis. NCBI lineage: Eukaryota > Metazoa > Mollusca > Cephalopoda > Sepiida > Sepiidae > Acanthosepion > Acanthosepion pharaonis. The sequence goes on from CAHIKZ030000488.1 coordinate 638,658, forward strand.
ACAAATTGTCGCGGCTGAAAAGGCACTTTAAATAACAAAAAAATATGAATTCATCAAAGAAAAATAATATTAATAATAATAATAATAATAATTATAATAATTATAATAAAATTATTCAGGGTCATTCTGACATTTTATCGACATGTTTTTAGTTTTACTTTTATTTTTTTTTAATGTTTGTATTTTTACAGTTACTCATGACAGTTATTTTCAATTAAAAAATACCTCACAAAATTAAAAAAATAAAAGTTGTCTTGCCTAAATAAAAGACCTGCAAAAATTTGTCAGATGTTTTCCCTTAATTTCTCACTTCTTTCTTGATTTAAATTTCTTCTTCACAATGTCTTTAGTTTTTCGTTTATTCCTTTACCACGATATTCATTTCAGGTGCGACTGAACGAGTTTCCTTAACGCAGAGATAATTTGAGACTCTAATCTACGAATTTACTTCAAAAGATAATAATTTTAAATTAATTAATCTTTTTACCTTTTTCTTAAAAAAAAAATGATGTAATATTTTTTGGCGGGAACGATAAAATTAGTCATGACTGAATTTTATTTTATTTCATCACAGTAAAAACTAAAAAGGAAAAAAAATCGTAAAATATTTTTCTAAGATCGGAATGAAGTGAAAATAAAAACAAGTTCAATATTTTTTAATTGGAATTTTATTGAAATCATTCAAGGAAAGGTTTTTGCTTCGGTAAATTCATCTTTGCCATGATATTGTTAAAAAAACAAACAAAAACGAAATGTTCATTACATTCTTTACTCCTTTTGAGAATTTTCAGTATTAAATTTGTACAGTTTTGAATCAATTATTAACGTTGACGAAATTTTTAATTTGTGTACATATTTTATATCATAATAAAAATAAATTGTTTTAATAATAACAAAAGAAAATAAAAAAAAATTCAGCAAACTTCGGGTATCATTTATTTTCTGATTTAAATAGACAAAATTAAATGAGAAACACCGGTCAGCAGAGTGGCGCAGTGGAAGCGTGCTGGGCCCATAACCCAGAGGTCCGTAGATCGAAACTACGCTCTGCTAATGAGAACCTTTTTTTTTATAATTCATTTAATTAATTAATTTAAAATAATTCTAATGAATTTTGTTATTTTTAATTTTCGTTTTATTTTAAATGTTTATTGTATTTTTTATATTTTTATTCATATGTATTTTTTATTTATTTAAAAATTTTAAAAGTTTTTTTTTAGTATTTTTAATTTAAAAACTTTCATTTTTTGGTTTTTGATTTATTTTAATTTCTAATTACTTATTTTTTTTTTTTTTACTATTTTATCAATTTTGTTGATATTTTAAAAAATATTTTATTTATCGTTATTTTATGTACTATATATTTTTAAAAAATTACCAGTTAATTAAAAAAAATATCGTTATTATTGGATAAATAAATAAAAGATTTAATTTTTTTAACCGCTTCGTAATAATCGTGACAACGTTTTCTTCACTTTCTTAAAATAAGCATTTCAAGTTCAAGTCCTATCAACCGCACTGGTTGCATTGGTTTTTATTTTATTTTAAATTATTAATCAATTGATTTTTCTACTGTGAATTAAATTTCAAATCCTATTACTTTTGTTGTCTGCTTTTTTTTTCTGAAATGTTCTTCGGCTCAGACGGGAATTTTTAAATCCAACAAAGTTACAAAAACCATTTTCAAGCACATGACAAAGCGATAAGAACGGGTTTTTTTGTTTTTTTCGCAGCTCAAAGAACGAGGAGGAGGGGTGCCTATTTAAGTCTGGGTTGGGCTTGATTTAATGGAATAAGCTGAAGCATAATCTTTATTAATTTCACTTTCATTTTATGTATTTATTTATTAATATGTACACATTTTCATCGTAAAATCAAGCTGATTGCATCAGTTGCTACTTTAATTTTTTTTACCAGACCTTATAAAAAGAATAATTAAAAAAAGTAAACCATTTTTTTATTATATTTTTTTACAAGCTCAAATAAACGTTTGTAAATTTCGCTGTGAAATATCAAATTGTTTTTAACCTCGTTTTATTGTTTTTACAATAATGTTAACCATGTACAAGGCCTAAGAGCCACTCGAGGTAGAGGGTTACACAGTAGGTATAATGAGGGTATTTGAGTTGAGATGGTTAAAAAAAGACATGATATGGACAGGTTTTATAAAACCTGTTCAATTATTTATTGTTCGAGGAAGCATCATTGGGAGTCAGTTCCACGAAAAAGCGGTTCGAAATGTTTTTCATTTTTTTATAAACTATATAAAAAACTAAAAGAAAATACCTGTCGAATTGTCAGAAAGATCCCTGTGAAAAAAAAATCACTTTTAAAATTAAATCAAATTTAATTTAAAGGTCAATTTTTATTTTATTTTTACTTTGTTTTATTTTTTAAAAGATATGTTTCTTCCTTTTACTATTTTGTTTTTAATTCCGAGCTTGTCTAATATTTCCGTTAAATTGGATTTCTGAAGAATTTGTTTAATTTTGATCCGCCCAGAAATGTCAAATATTCAAAAATAATAAATTCTGTAATTGATGACCCTTTATGGAAGTTTAAAGATAAAATATTAACTTTTTTAGTTTTATGTATGACTATTATTTTCTTTGTCGTTTTTTAATATTAATTTTTTAATTTACAAGATATTTTAAGAATGATAATCATAGATAAATCACCTGCTAAAAAAAGTACACACTTGATGACACAGTGAACAAGGTTTTTTTTTCCTTAGTCATTCTCAATTTCATCAGTCATTTTCAAACATCATTCTGACGTACCTTGCCCAAATATCAGGGCAGTTTTATGCTATAGGCAACCCCTATTTTAAAAGTAAACTTATCGCATAAAGGTAAAATAATTTTAGTTTTTGTCTATCTTCAAGGATTACGTTTCTTAATTTTTATTTTTGAACTGAGAACCATGCAATATAGCCTTCTTTTCTCTTTGTGTCATGTCCTTTTAGGGCGTAGGCGATCATGCCCCCCCCCACCTATCGCTTGCAGTTCTCAACAAGTTCCTTCTCTCTGCTTCCTCCCCCAGACCACGTTCTGTCATCCACTTGCTTAAACCCGCCAGGTATGTCACGCGTTGTTTTCCCTTGTCTCTCCTTTCCCTCTATTCGACTCATGAGTATCAGATTCTCCAGGCCCTCCTTCCTCATCATGTGTCCCAGAAACTTCAGGTGCCTCTCCCTGATTTTTTACATCTTCTGGAAGACCTCATCGTTGCTCACACGCTCGGTCCATGATATCCTGAGCATCCTTCTGTAGAACCACATCTCCGTCGCCTTCTTCATCTTTGAGGAAATCGTCCAACATTTGCTGCCGTAATGAAAGACAGATGTCACGTAACAACTCCAGATGAGCTAAATAAAACTTTTACTATAAAAGTTTTTTTTTTCTCTCAATGAAAGAGAAGAAAAGGCATCTTTATTTTTTTTTTAACATCATGATTCAATTGAATAGAGATTTTTACATTTCTTAGACCCTAAGTGTAATAATCAGACGTTTACTTATTAAAATTTGTTCATTACAAAAAAAAGAAAAGAAAAAAGATTAGCTCATCATTATTGATATTTTATCTTATCAATGATAATGACTCATTCTCATTATTATTGATAAGCTAAGAATTTTTTTTTACATATTAAGGGCGCTTCCCATAGAGCCATGTTGAGCTAAAATTGGTAAGCCAGAGTGTAGTCAGTTCGATCCCCATTGGGTGCTCAAATTTTGCCGCCTTGTGCCGGAATTGTGTTTAAACATCTTCACGCATATATATTGGTTGTTATCTTTCTTTTTTTTTATTGTTCACCCAAAATGAGATCTAAAGTACCACTCAAGGTAAATGTGCATAAAAAAGGGAGGGAGGGAGAAAAAGGTTTGTATATTATGAGGATACGTAGGATAGACAAAGTTTGACACTCGACTTCAAGAGTTTATTTCTCGAAATAGTCACGATCTTAATGAAAAACAATATACAAAATTATAGAATGTTAAAAGGTAGTGCTGAAAAGTTCTCAGCTCCAAAAAAAAAAAAAACATATCATGGGGGGGGGGCGGTTAATGAATCAATCTGATAATTTTCAACACCTTAGATGCTCTTTTTTTAGCGATCCAACAGTGAAAAACCGATTTTTTAAAATCTTACCTCATATTATGAATATTTAAATATTGAAAAAAACATGTTCTAGGATGAGGTTTTGAAATGTAAAAAAAATGTAAAAAAAAAATAAAAAATTCACGGCAGCCACATCTTGAGCGTCTGATTGTCTTTCTTATTGTTTAATAATGTTTGTTGATCACATGACTTGCTTTGTCAATAACCGTTCTGTGAAAATGTAGCTTACGAAGATATCGGCAGTAAAATTTTTATATAAACTTTTCCTTAAATAAATAAATATTATTGTTAAATTTTAAAATAAATGATTTTTTTAAGAAAACGACAACGGTGTAAAATATTTAAAAAACAATATGAAATTCCAATTTTTTTAAAAATATTAACGAAAAATTGACAGAAGTGACAAAGCAAGATTTGCTCAGGTATTATTATATGTTTTTGTTTAAATTAATTAACAATAATAAATATACACACGAAATTAATATTGATACATTTTAAAGTATAATATAGTAAATATTGACCCATTCGACAGGTAGCAGAGTGGCGCAGTGGAAGCGTGCTGGGCCCATAACCCAGAGGTCCGTAGATCGAAACTACGCTCTGCTAAAGTACCTTTTTTTTTTTTTTTTTTAAAATCTCTTTGTAGAAAAAGAAAGAATTCAATACAATTATATAACTGTTTAATTTAAAATATTCACATGCTTTTTTTTTTTTCAAGTGTTCGTTCCTAACTGGATGCCTACATTTATGACATTTTATTTTTACTGTACTGAGCTTATTTGTGGAGTTTTGACGTGAAACACTTACGACTTGCGAGCAAGCTCTCTAGCTATACTCGCAAACGATAACTACAACATTAATGAGACGGTTCGAGCCCTACTGGATGTTTTGTACATTTGAAGATAGATTGATAGATAGATGCAAACAGAATGAGATAGATAGATTGAGAAACAGAATGACATAGATAGAAAGAAAGAAACAGAATGAGATAGATAGATAGATAGATAGATAGATAGATAGATAGATATAGAAACAGAATCAGATAGATAGATAGATAGATAGATAGATAGATAGATAGATAGATAGATAGAAACAGACTGAGAGATATAGATAGAAACAGACTGACATGGATAGAAAGAAAAAACAGACTTAGCTACAGACTGAGATAGATAGATAGATAGATAGATAGATAGATAGATAGATAGATAGATAGATAGATAAATAAGAAACGTATACGCAACAGAAATCCAAGGAAATAATAATAATAATAATAATAATAATAGTTAATGGAGGAAACGGAATACAACATTCATTTAAGAAGAAAAAGATCCGAAAACCTATTCTAGGAGAGTGCGTTTGATAACTGAAAGCAGTCTTAATGGGGCCAATAAAATGAAGGTTGTCAACATCTTTGCTATACCCGTAGTAACATACAGCTTCAACATTATTAAATGGAAGGTGAAGGAGATTAAAAAATTGGACACTAAGATCAGAAAACTGCTTATCTAAATGAGGATGCACCATCCGAAATCAGATGTTAATAGGCTGTACGTATCAAGAGCTTTAGGAGGCCGAGGTCTAATCCAACTTGAACTAACTCTAAAAACTACAACAATCGGATTGGAAACATACCTCACAAAAATCAATGTCCCTCTCCTACAAATAGTAAAACACGAAATCCACTCCACCAATAAAGAAGCTGTACTCTTCAAGAAACAGCTTAACACACCTGAAATTCTACCAACAAAAAACGAAGCGAATGCCATCTACGCCAAACGAGTATAAGAGAAAGCAAAACAACTTGGCCAAATGAAATTCCAAAAAAGCTAGGAGAACAAGTCTTTGCACGGCAAATGCCTAAAAAGAATGAAAGAAGCATGTGGAATCTTCCACAACAACCAGTTAACCCCTGCTAGGAAATGCACTATTCTTGTTGTGATTTTCACCATCACCATCTTACAAAACATATAACAAGCATCCATTGGTTAATCACCTTCAATCTAGCTTGCTGATTGGTCAGTTTCGACCAATCAAATCACCTCCACGCGACTGATCTATTTTGGCGCCAACTCAGTCGGAGCCTCCCACGTGATACACGATCTTAAAAACAAAAACATGTGTAAACTCTTTCTCTCTCTCTCGCGCGCGCGTCTCATTCCTTGCTGCCAAGATGTAATCTTCAAGAACTCCCGTCGTGACTAATGCAGTCAGACGTTAAAGACCATTACCAACATTCACGCAAGTACGAACTCTGAACTCTCTTCTGGACTTTTACCAACTTGTACAATATACAATTCCAAACATGCAACTCATTCTTCTACGATTTAAGAATCAACTTCTTCTTTATGAGCTTAGGTACAAATATTACCTAGCCTAAGAGACACAACTCTGTCTAATCGTTTCAGTTCACATGCATGTACATCAAATACTTAAGAAATTCAATTGTTATGTTTTGAGATCATTACATTCTGTTTTGTATTTTATACTATGTGCTATTTACGTCAAATATAAATTGCATTGCGTCCACGCATTGTCCTTAATCCCACCTTTCCTAGCCAAAGTTAAATATATGTAGTACACACCATTACAATATTGGTAACACAGTCGCTAAAAGCAGATGTGGACCAACAGAAAACACATCAGTAGCTGAGGAGTACTGTGTTGAAAGCCGAGAAAGAAGGCCTAATTATTACAGCTCAGGACCAAAGCCTCGCAACCAGATCCTATCACTGTCACATAATGGAACTAACCCGAAATGCAGGATCTGCGAAAAATACGATGAAACTGTCGACCATATTATCTCAGGATGTCCGGAACTAGCAAAAAATGAATCTACCCATGAGACATAACAAGGTAGCGACATATGTGCACTGGAAGATATGCAAGAAGCACAAAATCGAAAACACTGAGAGATGGTATGACCACCAACCAGACACAGTTACCCAAAATATGTAACTATCCTCTGGGACATGCCAATTCAAACTGACCGGCAAATAAAAGCCAACAGACCTGATATTATCATAAAAGACAAGAAATTCAGGAAGTGTATATTTATTGACATAGCAGTACCATTGGAGAGAAACACATCTATGAAAATTATCGAGAAATTGTCCAAATACAAGGACCTGAAGATCGAGATTAACAGGATGTGGGGAATGAAGACCGAGATTGAACCAATAGTAATCGGAGCTCTGGGCCTCATGAGAAAAGGAATGGACAATTTTACTAACAGTGTTCAAAGTAACATCAACATACAAGTTGCTCAGAAGATCGCCCTACTAGGAACATCCCATATACTAAGAAAAGTGCTATCAATTAAATGACAATTATGGTGGCTGATCATATAAAAGGACACACAGGCTTGAGGCATATCACGTTGAAACGCTGGGTCCCGTACGCCCACCAAAGTTAAGCAACGTCGAGCCTGGTCACTACCTAGATGGTTAACCGCTTGGGAATATCAGGCTTGAACGTACGGTTGGCATAATGGATAATGGCTCGGAATTGTCAATTGGAGAACCGAGTTTCAATTCACGTCGGATCCGTTATATTCTCTTACACACAAATAACCTTGGAAAAGGTACGAATCCATCTCTTTTCCTCTCCCAGCTATGGGTTAACTAGTAGGATATGTATCACTAAACCCTTATTATTTAAAAAAAAGAAGAAATCTAACAATCTAAAAATATTTTATGGCTTTAAATAACCTGTAAAGGGTTGATAATCCGTAGAAAAAGAATCAATCAGTCAATTCATAGTCGCACAGAGAACGACTTAAAATCATAGAGTTAACTCTCATGTATTGAACGCTTGTTTTGTTGAATTTAAAAATGTTGTCATTTTTTTAATTCTTCCATTTAAATCTGTTGGATATCGGCTGAGGAAAGACCCTTGGCCTTACTTTCGCTGCATCAGTGTGTAAGCAAAAATCGCAACTGGTGATAGTATAAACAGGAACTGCATCCAGTGGCTAAAATAAACAGGACGTACAGGTGTCTTGAGCATTGAATAAACAGGGGGCACAGGTGTCCTGAACGGGAGGAAACACGTGCTTGCGTGGGCGCATGCCGGAAGAGGCGTGGCCATACAAAATTGCGTAGGTGACATACCGGAAGAAGATGTAGCCACGAGAAGTTGTGTCCAAATGTTATATAAGCAGTCTGAACAGATGGCAAGAGGTTCACCGAAGATTTGTCTCCGTCAATTCCTGTATGCGCCACCCAAACTTTGATTTTACCTCACTCTACCTATCCGCTGCAACTCGAACAATAAAGTTATTTATATATCCTATTACTATATAAAGCTCTGTGAACTTTGTATCTTGTGTGTTTGCCAGAAGTCATATAGAGAGAGTGGGGAAAAGAAAGATATAAACAAATCATATATAGAGAGTTGGGAAAAGAAAGATGTAAATTTATTATTGTGTTGGGGATGGAGTCGATTTTCTTACGAGAAAGTGTATAGAACACACGAAACCCGGCCCCAAACAGTATGCGCGCAGCTGTCATCAAGGTCCATGTCACTCTTGCTTGTCAGTTTCACAACCTCATGCTAGAAGTGAGAGTGCTGACAAACTTCAAAGAGACCGCTTCAGACTACGGCAACACCGTCCACAGTAAGAAACAAATTCTATCTCTTTTATTCTCTTTACTCTGAACCACGCACACGTATGTTGACTTTTTTTCACACAAACACACATATAGCAACATTTCCTTGTTTCTCACATACATACACACAGAGAATTTATATTTTATTTCAGAATTTTATTAACCCAAACAAAAAGTACATTACTTTCCAATCTATGACCAATTGCTTGTATTCTTGTCGTTATATTAAATTAATGTTCATTTGTTGAAACTATGTTGTCTGTTCTACTGAATTTTATTCTTTCAATGAAAATCATTTGATTATTCTAAACAGCCGAATTATGTGCAGCCCCGCAATAATATTTTATGTTATTGTATCGAATCCCAAAACTCCAAATTTTGACATTCCAACCTCTTATTGTTCAACTTTCTTTAAACAGACAATTTTTTTTTAATGTTGAAAGCAACTTCAATAACTGCAAATAAATGTATTTTTAAAATATCTCTACTTTCACAAACTCTTCATGAAACTAAATGTAAACAGTAAATACAACAAGGATGGCCCAACAGGTCACAGGTAGGCGGAACTCGTCAGAAGTTTATCTGATCATTAATTCAGTAATCATGATTAATATGAAAATTCAAGTAGGAAAACTTTCATTACTCGTCTCCTTTCGAGTAAGACCCGATGGGATTTATAAAGGTTGGACTTTTTGTGATAAAAAGAAGAGAACAACAGAGGCAATTGGATTGGTCTGATTGAACCAAAATACAATAATGATATGGCTTTAAATATCTCGAAGGCGTTTGACACAGTTTGGCATACTGGCCTTCTTTAGGAGCTCAAAGGCTATGGTGTATCTGGTCGGACAATTGACAACCCAATCTTTCATAACAATTGACGACCCAATCTTTCATAACAAATCGGCTCATGAAGGAGGGTTGAACGGTCACGCTTCTAAATCATTTCACATTTAATGTGGGGGTTCCTCAGGGCTCTGTCCTTGGAGTTACGTTATTTCTTATCTTTATCAACCGCCTTCCCGATTTCATCAGTTCTCAACTTTTTTTTTTTTTTAATCATTTCACTCCAAGAAAAACGATAATGACAGTAAGGAGCAAGAGGCTTCCAGGAGTGAAAGAGAATAGGAAGAATTTAGAAGAAACCAAAAACCAAATCCTAAACCGGAAACAAAGGATAAACCTCTACTTTTATCTGTCTATATCTCTGAGATGAGGTATTATCAATGATTACTTGCATTATTTACATTATTCAAACTGTTATCCTCATTTTTATTGCCATATTCAGAACGTTTCGGCCTCTATATCTCTGAGATGTGGTATTATAATTATTTGTATTATTTACATTATTCGGCCTGTTATCCTCATCTTCATTGCCATATTCACAACGTTTCGGCCGTTGTACACTCCAGCCTTCTTCAGGTGATTAGAATTTCTAATCAAACTCTTTACTTCGTCAACCGGGGTAGCTTGTTCTATTTCCACGTGCCATGCCTTTAATATCTGTTTATATCTCTGAGATGAGGTATTGTGATTATTTACATTATTTACATTATTCGTACTGTTATCTTTATCGCCATTGCCATATTCTCAGTGTTGCGGCCGTTGTACTCTCCGGCATTCTTCAGGTGACTGGAATTTCGAAACGAACCCTTTATTTAATGGTTGCTGAGACATTAGTTTTATAAGTCCCAAAAATTCATGAACAGATGTCCCGAAGGACACATGTCTCAGTGGATAAAGACGTTGGTTAGATCCAGTGACTAGACCCAAAGAGTTGTGAGTTCAATACCAAAAAAATTTGAGTTGAGTTAAAGGGAAAAAACTGAGACACCCGGAAGAGGTATGGCACGAGGAACTAGAACAATCTACCCCGGTGGATGAAATAAATGGTTTAATTCGAAATTCCAATCACCTGAAGAAGTACAACAGCTGTTATGAATATAGCAATGAGGATAACAGTCCGAATAATGCAAATTATGTAATAATGTAATCTTCCAAAAACGAGGGAGTAGCAGAAACCGGATGATAGGCAAATCTATCCGAAAATGATCCCCAATCCGTTGTTAACTGGGGCAAGAAATGGCTCGAAAATGAAACTCTTGTTCTTTAATCGCTTTAGAGAACCATTTTTGTCCTTTACTGGCACGGCTGATGCTAGCCTCCAAGGGACCAACTTATTGCGCTGCCTTGGTCTCTCGTTTTCTGCTGACATAAAGAGGAGGGATTATATTGAATATTTCTCGTCAGAATCCATCTTCCGCATTTATAAATCTACCATTGGTTCATTCATTGAATATCGCTGCCAGATCTCGTCTCGTTCTCCTGATATATATATATATATATATATATATATATATATATATATATATATATATATATATCTAGCAGGAGAACGAGACTCCTCTCTCTCTCTCTCTCTCTCTCTCTCTCTCTCTCTATCTATCTATCTATCTATCTATCTATATATATATATATATATATATATTTATCGCTTCCAAATCTCGTCTCGTATTCCTGCTATATATATATAGCAGGAATACGAGACGAGATCTGGAAGCGATTCCCAATGAATGAACCAATGGTAGATTTATATAATATAATTTACATAATTATAGATTTATATAATATAATTTATATATATATGTTTATAATTTATATAATTATATATATAATTATATTATATTATATTATATTATATTATATTATATATATATATATATATATATATATATATATATAAAGTCAGGAAGAAAGAAGGGATAATAATCATGATTTCTTTTCCTTTATATACCTCTACTTTTACGCTGAAGAAGGCAAAAACTTAATAAAAACTAAGTTTTAAATCAAGATTTTCATGGCAATTGTCCTAATGAGATCTCTTGGTACCTCGGCCGGGTGAATTTAAACGTACTACTAGATTGGCAATTAGGTCCCATCGTTTTACTGTTGAAATAGCAAGATGTAACCGTAAGTTCTATTCTAATAATTTCTTTTCTCGCACCTCTCACCTGTGGAACTCTGCTTCAATTTCTTACTTCTTCAACAATTTAAATGCATCGTCAATTGTCATCTTCTGCCTTCCTGAATACAGTTCTTTTATTGTACTTTCTCCTCGCTAAAATCTCATTCTCTTCCACTCCCAGTTAAACACTTGCGTCTTAGTAGCAGTATTGCCTTGCTTGGGGTGAAATTATTTTTATAAAAAAAAAAAAAAAAAAATACAGTACCACATCTCAAAAATTCTCAGGCAGAAGTTTCTTTTAACTTATTTGTTAATTGCTTACGCGTTGTTGCAATTAGTGCGATCTTCTTAGATGATCTGGATCTTTTGTGTTAAGTTACCCGACATTAATGTAAAGTTACTTATTGCGAATATTAATTCACCCCCAAAATTATAAATTTTATTAGCAGTTTAACCCGTCTTCGACCGGCTGTTTCATTACTGGGAATTTTTGCCGTTCACTTGGACAGTTTAAGTTGAAAGTCAAGTCCACCCGAAAATCAACATTAGCAACAACATTTGGGTACAACTGAGGCACATCCCCAAATGGGGTGTTAAAAATTTGAATAGAGGAGTGGCCTGGAAAAGGGCCATTTTTGCATTCTCAATCTTGCAAGGAAGGGACCTCTTCCATATGATATTTTTATTTATAATATATTTTTTTTATAATTCTAATAATCTTTTGCGTTAGATTTCAACTCTCTAAATTGATTGTACACTGTTTTTTTAAAGACATTAAATTTTTCCTTTGATTTTTGCGCAAAGTGTAAAAAAAATCATTTATTTCGATTTTTCACCTTCAAGGTTGTAATTTTTTCCAGCCAATTTGGACTCAAAACCAGCACTGAAGAATTATCTGTCAAACAAAAGAAAATTCATCGAAATTGGATGAAAACTGGAAACGCATAAACAACATCCGACCACACACGCACATACACACACATTTTGAGAATTAGATATTAAAGTTTGTGAGCTTTTTAATTAAATTTTTGGCTCTCTTTGGAGGTTATAAATTTTAAATCAAAATTTGTTTAGCTTGCCTCGCAACAACACTGACCCTAAGAATGAAAAATTATCTAAAATTAGGGAGTTATTAACATTTCGTAAATGTGGATGATATTCAAGGTAGTCTCAAGGAATTTTTTTTATAGTTTTAAAAAAATCTGACCCCCACACTTAGAAATAACGCATCCGTGTCGCCCATGTTTGGGTCGATCGCAAAGGTCAACCCAACCGGAAGGGCCTCACTCTGGGAAAATATGATATTAGTAAATATAAATTCTTTTTATTTTGGAGTGAATTAACAGAAAAGACCCAATGGCCTGAATTTTTTGACGAAAAATGCATATTATTTTTTTATTACTAAAGCGACAGCTGAAATGTTTGGGACACATTATAAAAAAGGAGGACTTGGAAAAATTGACACTCATAAGAGAAATCGAAGGCAAGAGATAGGAGGCGGCGAGCTTGATGAAATGGGAATAGACGATGGACTAAAAAGTGGTAAAGACTAAAAAAAAAAGCAGGAAAATGATAGGTTGTTATGGAGGGCCATGATTATCAATGTTTTGAAGGGAGACGGTAGAGAGAAGTTGATTTCTTTCAACAACAATTTTTTTTTATCGCTTTGCTGTTCATTTTTTAATGAGTATATAAAAGCAAAAGTTTTTTTTGGCCAGTATGGGGCTCGAACCCACGACATTCGCGTTATTAGCACGACGCTCTAACCAACTGAGCTAACCGGCCAGATGGTCTCTTGCGTTTATCGCTATAACATAAAGCGACGGTGTCTGTGTTATTTGTACTAAAAAAAACGATTATATATTTTTTTTAATTCCATTCATAATTCTCTCTACTCATGTGAACATTACAGACTTGGATACAATTCTGGGTCAGAAATCAATTTTAAAAAGAAGCATCATTTCTGGTGTAAAAATGTCTGAATATTCCAAAAACGGCATTAAAAAATTTACGAAAACCTATCGTTTAGGAGATATTGGCAATATTATTTGGGTCTTTTCTGTCTCGGTTACAGCCCGGCCGACATTTTGTCTTTCCTCTTAATAATCATAGAATAATCATTTGGACTTTAAAACTTTGTTTTTTTATTAAGTTTAGGACATTATTATGATTATTACAAAATATCAATAAAAATAGCGGAAAGTCCACCTTTTAGGAGGGTATTGACAATCTTATTTGGATCTCGTGTACGTGTACACTGTACAGCTTGGCCGCCTAATTATCCAGTTTTAATGTTATTTTTGGAATAATAATCCTGCTTTTTTATGTACCTCCACTTTTACGCTAAAAAAAGGCCCCAAACAAAGTTCTAAAGTCAAAATGTTTATGTTTAAGAGGAAAGACCGAATGTCGGCCGGGCTGTAGTCGAGACACAAATAAGTCCCAGCTAAGATTGCCGATATCTTCTAAAAACGGTAATTTTTGACGCTGTTTTTGTGGAATATTCAGGTATTTTTACACCAGAAATGATGCTTTTTTTTTTTTTTTTTTTTTACAAATTAGTTTCTGGGTCTTAATTAGCAATTTTACCCAGTCTTGGACTAGCAAGAATGTATGACTTGGACTGGAGAAAGACAACGACTTAAATAAAACAAAATGGATTGCTGACAATGACGGTGACGAAGAATGTGTCGCATCCACCTGTTTAGCAACCGGAAGTGGATTAGCTCCCTTCACTGATAATGGTTTTGTTACGTAACGCTCGATACCAGTGTTTCTCAATTTTAACAAAATTTTTAAAGTTTCAAAAAACAACATATATATAATACATAAAAATTTGATGAATAGTTCTGGAATACTAGTAAGGACCATTGCTTTAAGAAAAGATGTTTTCTAAATTTCTACTTAATTTCTTAGGCAAATAAATAGGAAAGGCAAGCCAAGTTACGTTGTCATAACAATCTTATATCAGTGAGTCACTTATGTACTCTGCATTAAACTGACCAGGCGGATTTTTTCCCCCGCAGTAGGTTGCCCTTTCTTTCTGCGGTAGACCAGTTGCCATCCAAGGCTATAGAACCCAGTCTGTCCTGCTATTTGCCTATAGCTGAGGAAAAAGAAAAGGGGTCATACTTTTCCCAAAGGTATTAGCACGTAAGTGAATGCAATGGATTCGACTGGAATTCGAACGGCTCTCTGATTCCTCACTCCGAGCCGCTATCCATTACTCCAACGTGCCTCCTAACAATCTTATTAACCTCCCCCTACGAATATGCTGCTGATCCTGTCACCACAACAAATATAATCCCCCTCCCTAACTTCCGCCTTTTGGTGTTGATGTCTTCTCTTCCTGTTTTTGTTCGTATTTGCTTTCTTTTCCTCTTTTCGCATCTTCCTTCTTAGAAGGCCATTGCCTTTCCTTCACTTCTTTACTTACTCTCTCTCCCTCTCTAGGAAAGATGATGTGAATCTATTTTTCCTTTCTTTTCTTTGCCATCTGCCCCGAGTTTGACGGTCGAGTATATCCCGTCATTTCTGTTGTGTTGAGCAAAGCCAGACGTCCGTTTTGTTATTGTGGCGAGGAAATGAATTCAAAGAAAACATAACAACAGCTAATAATTTGAATAAGATAACCTCGCCTTTAATATGGAATCATATTCGGCAAATTTTTACTATTACATCCGTTTCCCTTTCGAGGTAAAATTTAAATTTTTTCTATGTTTTTGTGGGTTTTGAACGAATCTGGGTAAATTTGCAGATAACGCCCCAATGACAAATTTTAAAAATATGCATTGTTCCTGGCGTAAAAAAAGTCTAATTATTGCAAAAATAGCAATTAAAAGTAAGGAAATTCTACCGTTTAGGAGATATTGTCAATCTTATTTGGATCCCGGGTACAGCCTGGTCTCCATTACTGCGCGAAAGTTTACCCATTTACTGGAACGCACAGATAATGCCCTAGTGACAAATTAAAAAAAATATTTCTCTTGTAAAAAAGCCTGATTATTATTAAAATAGCAATAAAAATTGAAGAAAGGCTAGTTTTTAGGAGATATTGCCAATCTTAGTTGGGTCCCGGGTACAGCCTGGCCCGCCTGAAGCAACATATTCCTAAGGTCAATCCATCACCATACCGAGCACCTTCATAGATTCCTGACTGACCAATCAATCGCACTAACAAACCAGCGTCCACAACGTTATCTTGTATAAGTAGGAGTCCTGAGTTTTAGAAACATCAGATTGGCAGGTTTACGGGGTTGGAGAAAGTCATTGGTTGATGTTTCAACCAAAGAGCACAATATACAGTCATTATTTGCGGTTGATACGAAGGCTATTGATACAATGGTTACGCACCTATTTTTATGAGTAAACATTTTCAATGTACATTTAGGCAGTTCGTTTTATGATATAATAGTTATAAATGTAAGTGTAGATAAACTAACTGATTAGAGAAGCGATGATAAAAGTATTGTACACATAAAAGCAAGTGACAAATGCACAACCCATTTCCCATTTGGCGTTTATTTCTTGCTGATACCAGTTGAACTTATTGCTCTTTCGCCGAGTAAAAGTGTCGTCTGCTTTTCCCAGAAAGACGACAAATTATTCGAAGCCATGAATTTCTCCAATTGTCTGACAACGTTGCTCGCTTTCATATGGCTTTCTTCCTTTTGTGACGGTAAGAACATTTTATATTCAATCTAAAAATGTATTTTGCTTTTTGTTCAGGCATTTCGTTTATATTTCATTACTGTACCAAGGTTTTTGACTGGTCCGATAGGAGTGCAGAGAAAAAAATGGCCGCGTTAATATTCCATGTTAACTGGTATCATTTGCTTTTGCCTGGGTTCAAACAGTCACCTTTGGTGGGAAATTAACTCTGTCTATTTTTCTTTGTTAAGTGTTTACATCAGTCTTAATTTTCTATCTATCTATCTAGCTTACGGACATATCTCGTTGAAACATTGGTTCTCGTAAGGTCACCGAAGTTAAGCAACGTCGACTCT
Organism: Acanthosepion pharaonis; assembly: GCA_903632075.3. Classification (NCBI taxonomy): domain Eukaryota; kingdom Metazoa; phylum Mollusca; class Cephalopoda; order Sepiida; family Sepiidae; genus Acanthosepion; species Acanthosepion pharaonis. The sequence continues at coordinate 655,355 of CAHIKZ030000488.1, forward strand.
AATTAGTACCCAGATGGGTGTTAAGTGATGATTTATTTTTAAAAAATTATTTGACTCCAGTAGCAATCATTGAGTCTACAACAAGGCACGGTCAATTGTGACTATAATGTTTAGTATACGCAACGCCAGGGTTACATACCGGTTTTGAATTCAGAGTTATATTTCTCATAGCCTGGGTGCCAATCATGGCTTGAGTGCTATCCTGCTATTTAACCTGTAGTTGGAAAGAGAGAGATGAATTCATATCTTTCCCAAGGGTATTTGTGAGAAAGTGAATGCGACAAACTCGGACGGACGATTTCTCGTTTGAAGACGCTAAACTTTGTACGACCTGCTCATCCTGAATTAGTCGTCCTTAAATGCTCACTCTGGTAGGCCTTGTGGCAGACTTTGTCAAGTTTGGTCAGTAACCTATTAAGTTTGCTTAGTGGTTGAAAAACATCATGAAACAGTATTCGAATTTTTTGTACTGATTCTCAAAACAAGTAACTTTAGATAGATAGATAGATAGATAGATAGATAGATAGATAGATATCCAAGTATAGGATTGATGTATACGGAATAAATTCCAATAATCAGAAAATATTATTCTTAAAAGAGTGCTCAATGGAGAGTAGAGCAAATATATAATTTATTCGAAAATTACTACATATTTATTTTATAAAATCACAACAAAAATAGCCATATTGTTTCAACGCTTCTGGTGTCTTATCAAGTGATGGTGTTGTTATTGTACATTCAACACCATCATTTGATACGACACCAAGTTCAGAGAGATCGTGTACACAATTACATTTCACTCACAATGAGTGAAATGTAATTGTGTAGACGGAACTCCTCCTCCTCCTCCTCCTTCTTCTTCTTCTTCTTCTTTTCTTTCTTTCTTTCTTTCTTTTCTTCTTCTTTCTTTCTTCTTCTTCTTTCTTTCTTTTCTTCTTTCTTTTCTTCTTTCTATTCTTCTTCTTTCTTTCTTTTCTTCTTCTTCTTTCTTTGTTGTTGTTGTTGTATCCGTTCACTTTCTGTTCTTATTTTGCACTCTGTACCGAAAGACATTGAAAGTATTTGGGAAAATAAAAATTTTCTATAGCTGCCAAGAAATTAATCGGTACACTTGAAAGGATTAAAATTAAAATAAATAGATAAATTACGTCTACATTATCTAACCAAACAGGCTTGAAGGAAAATATGCCTTTCTAAATGCACACACACACACACACACACACACACACACACACACACACACACACACACACACACACACACACACACACATATATATATACATACAATATACATATAGATATATATTAGAGTGTGCAGCTTATATATTATATCATAAAGAAGTAATTTATACAAAAGAATTAATTAGCAATGCTAATGTGATTAATTGCAAAATCATTAACATTGCTAATTACCTCTTTGTATAAATTTTATATATATATATATATATATATAAGATAAATTATATATATATATATAAGATAATATATATATATATATATATATATATATATATATATATATATATATATATATATATTGAACAATAAGAAAATTAAAAATTAAAAATTAAAAATTAAAAAATAAAAAATTAAAATCATTAGACACACTGGGTTGTAGATTAATATTCTTTCGTTTTTTTTATTATTATTATTCCATTTAAATTCCTCGACTAGTTTCGACCGAAATGGCCATCATCGGGAGGCGAAATATTTCTGCTTGTTGTTAGCAATGAACTACAGAAATGAATGTCTTTTTGTTGGAGAAAATGAACTTTTGTCTGTAGTTTTCATTTGTTTTTTTATTTTTTTATCTTTTTAACATGAATCTTTTAACATTCCTTGTGTTGGTCAAACAGTCTCTTTTAAGTTGTTATTTGAGATAAGAACTGGATAAGATACATTTTATCCTGAATTCTCTGGTCAGTTTGACAGTTTTATTGGACCTGGTGAGGGGATGTGTCTTTGTTTAGTGTTTTGTGTGTGTTATTTGGTTCTTAGGGAGTGAGTGAGTATATGATATGTGTAAGCGTGTGCATTGCTGTAGGTGTGTGTTATCATTTGGCTCATTAGGGAGTGAGTGAGTATGGTGTGTGTACGTGTGTATAATCGTGTGGGTGAGTGTATAAGTGTGAGGCCTCCATTCCTCCTTAAGCATGTCTGTCTTGTGTGGGTGAGAAATGTGGGTAGGTTTTGATTTGATTGTTACCATTATATGTTGTTAAATTTGTGATTTAGCCTGGCTGGGTATTGTGTTTTTTAGACGTTGTATCCACTTATTTTCATGGGACTCTAAAATTTTTTCTAATGTTATCTGCTCTGAACTTTTCTATTCTCTCAATTATAGTGAATCTGGCATGGGTTTTGAAATCGTGTTTTTCTAGGCGGAAATGTTGTTCTACAGGTAATAACTGCTCATAGGGAGTCGATTTAATTCGCTTACGATAATTATTAATTCTGTAGTTAAAGGGCCATTCAGATTTTCCTACATATAGTTTCTGGCATAGTGTGCATTCTAGGAGGTAAATTATGTTATGACTTCTACAGTTAGAATCGTGGTAGATTTTGAAAGTAGATTTAGTGATTGAGCTAGTTAATGAATTCGTGTATTTAATATGGTTGCAACATAAACTTCTTTTGTTGTTACATGGTTGGGAAAATCCTGTTGTTTTTGTTCTCAGTTTCTTACGGATTACCTTGTCCCCTGAAATGTGGTTACTACCTATGATTTCTTTTAGGTTCTTAGGTCTACGATATGCCAGAAGGCCGGGTTCCTTAAGCAGTTTTTTTAGGTCTGGTTTGAGATGTAGTATTTCCCAGCGACGTTTGATTATTTGGGATAGTGGAGGCAGAGTGGGATTGAAAGTGGTTACTAGAGGGATGCGGCTAGATTTATTTTTAATCTTGTATATTAGGGTGTCTTCTCTAGGTGTGGAAATTGCTTTTATTTATTTGTTCCCTGATTAGGTGTTGTTTATAGCCACGTGTTGTGAATTGATGCTCCAGATTTTCAATGTGTTTATTTAATTCTTTATTGTTGGAACATATCCTTCTGAGTCTAAGTGCTTGTGAATAGGGAAGGTTCGCTTTGAGGTGTTTAGGGTGGGAAGACTTAAAGTGTAGATAGTTGTGGGTGTCGGTGATTTTAGTGTGTAGTGTCGTTTGTAGTTTCCTGTTTTCATCTATGTAAATGCGGGTGTCTAAAAATGTTACTGATGTTGTGGATTTTTTCATATTCAAACTTAATTGAGTCGTGCACTGTGTTTAGGGTCATAAGGAATTGGGTAAGTTTGTCATCACTACCCGTGTATACAAAGAATATATCATCGATATATCTTGCATAGAATACGCAGTCGCTACCAATGATTGGATAGATATGGGTTTCCTCAAATTTTCCCATGAATATTGTAGCATATGATGGAGCTGCAATGGTGCCCATGGCACAACCTCTTATTTGAAGGTAGTGTGCTCCATTGAAGTTGAAAGTATTCAATGTAAGGACATGCTCCATGAGTTTTATGATGACTTCTGTGGGGGTCCTGTTTTCTTCTTTTTTAGTAAGTGCTTCCTGAAGGGCGGCCAGCCCTTCGATGTTTTTAATGTTTGAATAGAGTGACCTAACGTCCATAGTCACTAGAATAGCTTTCTCTGGTATTGTTTGTATGTGATTAATTTTGTTCAGTAGATCTGTTGTGTCTCTGATGTAGGATTTTACTTCCTTAGCTAGCGGTTGTATGTAATGGTCTATGTATTTGGAAATTTTTGTCGTGTGGCAGTTGAACGATGAAATAACCGGCCTTCCTGGATTGTTGCTTTTTGTGTATTTTAGGAAGGAGATAGAAGCGGGCAGGTGTAATGTTTGTGGGTGTAAGTGTTGTGCATGTTTCCTTGTCGATTAGATTGTTGCGAAGCATTAAGTTTAGTGAGCTAGTTAATTCTTTTTTGGTATTCTGGAGGGGATCTGTAGGTATGCTTTTTGTAGGTTTCTTTGTCGGCTAGCTGTTTGTTGGCCTCTTTAACGTATTCTTCGATTCCCCAGATCACTGTCGCACCCCTTTGTCAGCCTGTGTTATGATTACGTCATCCCTATGTGTCAGTGTATCGAGGGCTATACGTTCTCCTTCAGTCATATTGTCACGTGGCAGCTTACGTGCTATTGTTTTCTTTATGTCATTTGTTACGGCTAGTTCGAATGTCTGTATAGTAATGTCTGTGTTTTGTGGGGTGTAGGTAGTATCCTTCTCTTTTAATGTCTCAAGTATAGAAGGTGTATGATCATTTTCCCCATAGTGGGCTTTTTAACCGTATTCTTCTAAAGAAGGATTTCAGGTCCTTAGCCAAGGTGTCTTTATCAAACCTTGGGGACTAGGACAAAAGCTTAGTCCTTTATTTAATACCCTGAATGTATTGAGTGAAAATTTATTGTTACTCAAATTTATAACTCGCCCGTATGGGTCAAGTTTGAATTTGCAAGCATGGCGAAGTTCTTTTGTAAAAGCTCGAAAGCTAGCATCATATCTCCTATTAGGGATGCTATACCCCCACCCAGGTGTCCTGGTTGGGGGCTTATTCCGTTTTTTTTAAGGTTGGGTGTGTCTGTTGTTGACTGTCTACTAGGGGCCAATCTAGGTGGTCTGGGCTGTCTAATGGAGTTATGCGTTCTGTAGAAGGGCTGCTGTGTTTTGGTTTGTGTATGTTTGTACGGCACCCTAAGGATGTCCGCGTAGGTTAGTGGTTTGTTTTGTGTGTGTGTTTGTATTGAGGTTCTAGCTATTGTTGATGGTGGCGGTGTTGTTATTGTTGGTTGTGGTGCTGCTGTTTGTAGGTGTACTTATTTGGTCTGTTTTGTGTTTGCATTGGTTGTGTGGTGGCGGTGTTTTGTTGTTTTCTTTTTGGATATGGTCGTTCACTTTTTTCAGAGTTTGGCTTCATTTCTTTTTTGTTCCTCTGTCTGGAGGAAATATTCCATCTTAATTTCCTTTGTTTTTCAGTTTTTGTTTTTTGTAGTTCCCTCACTGTTTGGTCTGTGTGGGCTTTTATGACATTCTTGATGTTGGTATATTCTTCCGTGTCCGTTTGTTTTTTTATTTTCTCATCGAGCAGGTTGATTTCTGCTTTTGTTGCGGTTATGTTTTCTTGGCAGAACTGCATGGTATCCTGCATGAGCTCCCTGGAGAAGTCTTCTAATTTACGGTACCATGATGCTAGAAACGCGTCATTGTGGTTACCTATAGAAGGTTCTAAATCAATCCTGAAATTAGTTGGTACTAATCGATCCTTCAGGCATATCCCAATATATTCCCGGTGTGATTCATACCTGGCTAATTTGTTGGTTGCTCTATTCATGCGGATAGCCAATAATTCTGTGTTTATTGGTTCTGTTGGTGTTATGTCCTCGGCATTTGGTTCAGTCCCGTGTCCATTATTCATGATTATATTTTTGAACAATAAGAAAATTAAAAATTAAAAATTAAAAAATTAAAATCATTAGACACACTGGGTTGTAGATTAATATTCTTTTCGTTTTTTTTATTATTATTATTCCATTTAAATTCCTCGACTAGTTTCGACCGAAATGGCCATCATCGGGAGGCGAAATATTTCTGCTTGCTGTTAGCAATGAACTACAGAAATGAATGTCTTTTGTTGGAGAAAATGAACTTTTGTCTGTAGTTTTCATTTGTTTTTTTATTTTTTTATATTTTTTAACATGAATCTTTTAACATTCCTTGTGTTGGTCAAACAGTCTCTTTTAAGTTGTTATTTGAGATAAGAACTGGATAAGATACATTTTATCCTGAATTCTCTGGTCAGTTTGACAGTTTTATTGGACCTGGTGAGGGGATGTGTCTTTGTTTAGTGTTTGTGTGTGTGTTATTTGGTTCTTAGGGGAGTGAGTGAGTATGATATGTGTAAGCGTGTGCATTGCTGTAGGTGTGTGTTATCATTTGGCTCATTAGGGAGTGAGTGAGTATGGTGTGTGTACGTGTGTATAATCGTGTGGGTGAGTGTATAAGTGTGAGGCCTCCATTCCTCCTTAAGCATGTCTGTCTTGTGTGGGTGAGAAATGTGGGTAGGTTTTGATTTGATTGTTACCATTATATGTTGTTAAATTTGTGATTTAGCCCGGCTGGGTATTGTGTTTTTAGACGTTGTATCCACTTATTTTCATGGGACTCTAAAATTTTCTAATGTTATCTGCTCTGAACTTTTCTATTCTCTCAATTATAGTGAATCTGGCATGGGTTTTGAAATCGTGTTTTCTAGGCGGAAATGTTGTTCTACAGGTAATAACTGCTCATAGGGAGTCGATTTAATTCGCTTACGATAATTATTAATTCTGTAGTTAAAGGGCCATTCAGATTTTCCTACATATTGTTTCTGGCATAGTGTGCATTCTAGGAGGTAAATTATGTTTTGACTTCTACAGTTAGAATCGTGGTAGATTTTGAAAGTAGATTTAGTGATTGAGCTAGTGAATGAATTCGTGTTTTTAATATGGTTGCAACATAAACTTCTTTTTTGTTGTTACATGGTTGGGAAAATCCTGTTGTTTTTGTTCTCAGTTTCTTACGGATTACCTTGTCCCCTGAAATGTGGTTACTACCTATGATTTCTTTTTAGGTTCTTAGGTCTACGATATGCCAGAAGGCCGGGTTCCTTAAGCAGTTTTTTTTAGGTCTGGTTTGAGATGTAGTATTTCCCAGCGACGTTTGATTATTTGGGATAGTGGAGGCAGAGTGGGATTGAAAGTGGTTACTAGAGGGATGCGGCTAGATTTATTTTTAATCTTGTATATTAGGGTGTCTTCTCTAGGTGTGGAAATTGCTTTATTTATTTGTTCCTGATTAGGTGTTGTTTATAGCCACGTGTTGTGAATTGATGCTCCAGATTTTCAATGTGTTTATTTAATTCTTTATTGTTGGAACATATCCTTCTGAGTCTAAGTGCTTGTGAATAGGGAAGGTTCGCTTTGAGGTGTTTAGGGTGGGAAGACTTAAAGTGTAGATAGTTGTGGGTGTCGGTGATTTTAGTGTGTAGTGTCGTTTGTAGTTTCCTGTTTTCATCTATGTAAATGCGGGTGTCTAAAAATGTTACTGATGTTGTGGATTTTTCATATTCAAACTTAATTGAGTCTTAATATGTATATATATATATATATATATTCATGAATTATTCACACAAAAACAAATGCAAAGGTTAATGATTTAATTGGCGAGAAATCCATCATCGCAAACAATTCAAATAATATACAAAAACCTCCGTATCCGTTATGAATGAAAAGATCCTTGTTTCTATAAACTTCTGCCGTATTAGTTCTTATTTTTACTACAAGCTTTCGTCTGTTCCTACAGACATCTTCAGGTACGGAATAGATGTTGTTCTTGTTTTATCTCTTAGTAATAAGAGGACAACGAAAATATATGTATTGTTGTATTCGAAAATGCTATTGGAAATGAGTTATTGTTTTTGGAGCGCGCAGTAGCAACGCTGAGTTTGATTTTAAATTTTAATATGTATATATATATATATATATATATAAGATTAATAAAAATATAAAATTTCTCACTTAGCTGTTTGATGTTATTTTCTGCATCTCGATTCTAGAGTTTCGTAGACGAACCGTTGAGCAATCGCTCCGTCCACTCGTCAGAAGGTATGGTAGAAACAAAACTTAAGACATATAATTTATACTGCTTCCGCTATGAAGCAACCTCGGTTTTCCATACTTTAAATGCTTTGCTAATGCTTTAGTACAGAATTGCATGAAAACTCAGAAAGAAAGTGGTTGTTAGTAAAAGTTTATAGACAGAATAGGACTATCATATGCATAATGTAAATATATTTTTAACTTTTTACTCTATAAATGCTTTTATCTATTGTGATGAGTTTTATTTGCAATCTTTCTGCTTCAAGTAAAAAGTGTTTTTAATATTTTTCTATATTTCTGAGATGAGGTATTATGTACACTATTTACATTGCTCGGACTATCATCCTCATTTTTTGTTGCCATATTTATCACAACGTTTCGGGCGGGAGTGCCACTAACACGCAAGAGGTTACAGAGGATTGAGAACAAGAGTAAAGAGGCATGTTTGAGGAAAGGACACGGAGAAGGACGATGAACAAGTTCAGCGTATCAGATGTCGATTGACATTACACTTGAATATTTGAAGATTATCGGGAAAGCAAGTAAGAGGAAGGGAGTTTCACAGACGGGAAGTGCGAGAGAAGAAGCTGTTTGAGTAGAAGAGACGGTTACATTTAACCGTTTTGACAGTGAAAGGGTGGGACCTAGATGCCATCCTGGTAGCTCGCTTAAATTCATGCAGTCTGGGAACCAGTGAAAGTAGCTGGTCAGAATAATTGCCGTGAAAATATTTGTAGAAAAGACAGAGGGAAACCACAGCACGTCTGTGGGATAAATTGTAGATTAGATGCCAGATCAGGACCTATCACATTGCATATTCGTCTCTGGATTTTGTCGAGGACCTCGAGACGTACAGCGGGGGCACCAGTCTATATATGACAGCAATATTCCATGCAAGGACGAATGGTTGATTTATACACTGAAAGTCAGGAAGAGAAAAGTTGCCAGTGGCCAAGAATTGAAGTATTACAAATATAATTTGGCTATTATACGTACAATATGTATGTAATGTTTGTAGTTTTATTTAGAAATACTTTGGAAATCATTAAGGATTGTCAGTCGTCAGGAATTAAAATAAGTGTTACAGACAGAATAAAGTTAATATACAATGTTAAACATTCAGCATATCTCTATCTATAAAAGGCAAGATGTGTATGTGTAACGAATGCACGGCCGCAATTTTTGACGGATTTGCACCAAAATTTACATGCACATGCTTCAAGTTAGCGGGAAGGCCAAGACCGACTTTGCATTTCCCAACTCCCATCGATAGTGGAAATAATCGATTTTTTCACGCTTCTACGGCAGTTTTCATGTACTTTGCGGCCATTTTCTACTGGCCAGAGTGAGAGCCTATAGCTGGCTGCCACGAATAGGCAGGAAGATTCTATTGGTCAACGTGAGAATCAATAGCTGACTGACACGAATGTTAACTAGCATGCTAGCATGCAAAAAAAAAAAAAAAAATCGATAGCTGCTTTCGTCACAAGTGGAAAAAAATTTAAATCTGCATGGCACTTTACTCCAATTGGCTCATTCAAACTTAAACTCAACGTTGATTCTGATTCCGCATAACTGGGTTGGGTGTGAAAAGTATTTGTTGTTAACATTTTTTTCATTCGGTTTTTCCAGTTCGAGTCCTTTTTTAAAGCTAATCGTTTTGTGTTCATTTTGTTTAGTTCTTTTTTCGTAACAGATTTAATGTTTAGTATAGAGCTTAGAAAAAATTTGCAGTATGAGATAGGCAAGACGTAAGGCATGTAGCAACATTAGCACGGCAAAGGACACTCCTTTAAAGGCAAGGAAGGGCAAAAATATTTTAAGTCAAGTGATAGCGATTGCTGTATGAGTCGTACGATTTTTGAATCAAGCACGGGCAACGCCGGGCCATGCTGCTAGTAAATCTATAAAAATGAATAAATACTAAAATATGTTTTTTTTTTTTTTTTTTTTTTTTTAACAGCTTCTCTTGATTGCACATTTAAAGATGACTTCTGTGACTGGAATCAAACAGTTAAACAGTGTTCTTGGATGTTGAGCTCCTTCTGTCCTGACCTGGTTCATGGTAAGGGATTCTTTTGGAAGCGTTTTTTTTTTTTTTTTTTTTTCATGAGCAATTTTTCATGAGTTTATACCAATGTTTTCATAAAATAAACTATTTTAACCTCCGTACATTATTGTTCGGTTTTTACTCGCCAGACATTTTCGGCTGTATGGAGATTATGCCAAGAATTCTCGCCCAGCTTTCTCAGTGTTAAAAGAAGATGTAAAAAGATGTAAATTTTACTGTCGATAAAAGTAAATATTTGTTTGGGAAAATGTTTGATCGAGAATTTCATTCGTTTTTTTTTGGGGGGGGGTAATTTGCTTTTTATGTCCCGCGCTAAGTATTAGATTGGTGCAAAAATAATGTCGTTTTTTGACGTTCAACTTAAAGTCAAAAAACGACATTATTTTTGCACCAACCTAATATTTAATAAAAATTTCCCATATAATTAAATTTAGGTGTAAATGCACATGATTAATTCGAAAATAACAAAGAAATTTTGATAAAATCTACCGTTTAGAAGTTATCGAACAATAAAAGTTCGGACTCATTCGCGTTACGGCACGGCAGCCATTATTGGTGTTGTTTGCATACATTCGTTGCTGATTAGATTTGCGCAGAGAATTACCTTGTTAAGAGCCTTTTTACGGTTTTTACTTGACTCAATTATTGCGCAACTGAGGACTCAAGATTATTCCGCACCAAATATATGCAAACAACACCAGTAATGGCTGCCGTAACATAAACGAGTTGGAACTTTTATTGTTGCTAACTCCAAAGCGGTAGACTTTATCAAAATTTCTTTATTATTTTCGAATTAAACATGTACATTTACACCTAGATATAACTATTTAGGAAATTCTTTATTAGATACTTAGCGCGGGGCTTAAAAAGCAAATTACCCGTTTTTTTAGCTTTTTTTAAAAAAATCTTTTATACAGTTGTCTCTAAAGTCTGAATACATACCGTAATTTCCCATGTATAATACGCATTTTTTTCTACAAAATAATAAGCAAAATTGGGAGTGCGTATTATGCACAGCTACAAAATTTTTTAAAAATTACCGTTTCATAGGTCGATTTCAGTTACGAAATGACTACTCACCACAAACATACGAGAATTTGACACTAACATTCGGCGATCGCGACCCCATAAGGATATCAAATACAATCATATGTACCTAAAAATACTTACAAATGTAAAATAAAATAAGAATTATCATATAACTAAATTAAAATAATATTATCCTATGTTTAAAACCATTCACTGATCTTTGGACTGTCATAGCTGAAACTCCTCTTTCACGTGTCAAACGTCTTATGGATTGAGTTGGATCTTTTCTAATTGATATCTAGCTCCAAGTTAAAATGATGATCTCTCTTCCCGTAGTGACCCCCTGATCCAGATTTTTGTCTCTCCTGTTCCCTTTTTTTAAAAAACTTATTCACCATTCTCTTGCTGGTTCTTGAATGAACTTTGTAGATGGAAGCCAGATTATGAATGTTGGTACTATTACTGAAAGCCCGAATGATCATTTTCCTCTCACTATTGCCCATTTGGGAAGAGTCGGGGCTGACGCAAAACGATTTTAACCCGTTCTCGTTCTAGCTGAATAACTGGAAAGGTTCTTCAGTCATTCTTACGACAAGTGGTGTGAAGAAGGCGAAACGTCTTATCTGAAAACCTGAAAAAAAGAAACTCAATTAGTTTTTTTTTTTTTGTGTGTGTGTGTGTGTGTGTGTGTGTGTGTGTGTGTGTGTGTGTGTGTGTGTATTTTAGATATTAAACACTTTGTGGGATGGACGTTTACGTTGTTAGACGATTTGGACAATTTTTCTGTTACATCTGGTATATATATTCAATGTACTTGAAATAATATCTATTGAGTGATTTGTATTTTTTACGGCTTATCAATCTTTTACAGGTTATTTAAAGCCAGAAAGTATTTTTAGATTGTAAGATTTTTTTTGGAGATGATAATGATTTACTGATACAAGTCCTAATATTTAACCCATAGCTGGAGGGAGAAGAGATGGATTCATGCCTTTCCTAAGGGTATTTGCGTGTAAGTAAATATAACGAACCCAATTGGAAGTAGAATTTGGCCCTCCGATTTTTTGTTTATTGAAGTCTGCTTTATTTATTTACTAAGTTATGAACTAAAACAAATTACTGTACATGGATTCACGTTTAAAAATCCATCACCATTTTCTATTGGTATTAAATTTGTAAAACCCCTCTATAAAAATCATCCTTGTTAATGTCGATGTACTAATATGGAAAAGAATGAAAATTTTTCAATAATATAAGCATACTAGCAGTAGAGCCCGGGGATGTAACAGTAAGAGATAGATCAAGTATCGACCATCATAAAGACTGAAAAATAAAATTGATAAAGATTATTGTTTAAGGCTGACGAACACGCATGTCTTAATTAGTTTTTTTTTTGTTTTGGTTTATTTTTTTTTTTTTTGCGAATTGGTCAAACCCAAACTCAAACAGAAACATTGTTTTCAATCGTCTACCGATTGAATAGAATTTTATTATAAACAATTGTCTTGTAAATGGAATTTTTAAAGCATTCTGAATGTAAAATTAAAGAAAAAAGTGTGGAAGACAATAAGAAACACTACCTGCCAAAAAAAAGTGTTGTTGAAATCGGTTGAAAAATGTAGGAAATCCGATCCAATATATAAACGAACACACACACAACCTGGGTTTTATAATAAGTATGATTATTTGGAAAGCACCTTTTGAGTCGAACAGTCTTGGAAAAAGAGGCAATAACATTCTGACTTATGGTGAAAAGGGTGTATCGGGCACAATAGCTTGAGAACCAAGGCTTTAGTCTATGTAAATATAACCAAAGTTTTACGTATTTGCAAGAGTTTTCTCCCTTACATAATAATTTCTGTTCAGTCAGTTAAACACTATACATGACACACACTTGGGCGATCATGTCTCTTTTGATTTTTAGTTACCCTCATTTCAATTTCAAACATTTTCTTGAATTTCATTGGTTGTTAAATATAAAATAAAATTCGAGAAATTTCCATAACAAAACAATCAAATTTTGTGCAAAAGTAGGCTCAGCTGACGTAAAAAAAAGAAGCTTTCTCAAATTCATCCCTAATTTAAATGTTTCAAGAAATCCTATTGGCTAAAAAATAAAAAATACAACATTTCTCAGAAAAATTCGCAACAGCTACCAAGCCCCGTTGAGTCGTTTGGTCGTTAAAAAAAACTATAAATAGAAACGGTGAACGAATTTTCGTCGCATTTGAGACTCACACACGCGAAAGATACACACGGGAATTATGTGTCAAAATTGCGTCCAAAGAAACAAACTTTCTTTATGAGAGATTAGAAAAATTTACACAACAAACTTTTTCACTTAATATCTTTCATAGAAAAATCTTTTGTCTAAGTTAAATTCAACCTTTTTAATCAAAGGCAGACGACTTTTTTCGACATTGAACATTTCCGAAACAGCAAAGAACTTTTCCTCTTAAATATACCTTTGCACACATTATTATAAACAAAGAAATAGTAAATTGTGTATATAAAATTTAATTTGTTGTTTCAAACATGTATTTTTTGTCGTGATTGAATATCGTTACTGCTGGGCTCATAACCATTGTTGTTCATGATGACGGTCGTCTTTGAGTATAGAATCCAGAGGTTAACAGTGAATATTTCGAAGACAGTAGGGAAGCGTAGTTCAGGTTAGCAGAGCGTAGTTCAGTAGTTCTTCCTTCTGTTCTTTCGCCTGACAAGTTGGCACTGGACATTCGGAGAGAGTAAACAAAATGGCCGCCTTTATACACGACGGATTGAATATTTTACGTCTTCTGATTGGTTAACCTTCTATTGGTGGACTATAAAGTGAGTCAAGTCATTTGGGTTGGCTCACTAGTCTAATGTATCCAAAAATTGCAACAGTTACCATTTGGCCATTTTTTATAATCTATGTTTGTGGATATTGCATATTTTATTTGCAGCACAATCTTAAATATTCACACATCCTTCCTAAATCCACTACAGATTTATCACTGACGAGGCAAAAGATTTTCCTGAACTAGGATACCATTTCTTTCTGTGGTAGACAAATTGCCAGTAAAGGCTATAGAAACCAGTCTGTCATGCTATCCAACCCATAACGGGAGGGAGAAGAGATGGGTTCATGCCTTTTCCCAAGGGTGTTTAAGTGAATATAACAAACCCGATTGGAAGTGGAACTCTGCTTTTCAAACTCGACCAAATTATTAGGATGTTGTCGGTTGAATCCTTGATGTGTAAATTAGAAGCTTTTAGTTAAATAAAAAAGCATTTATTATTGGCTCCCAAATAATTGTTTATTAGATTAGAATTTTGGATTTGCTTCAAGTTATTATAATTGATAAGAAACAGAAATTCACGGTTCGAAAAAAGTATCAATCCACCTGTGTGTGAATATCTATCTATCTATCTATCTATCTATCATTTTTGCATATCGCTGAATCTATATAACCGAGTTTGTCCATATCAATCTCTGTACATATCTATCTCAGTTTATTCCTATCTATCTATCTATCTATCTATCTATCTATCTATCTATCTCAGTTTGTTTATATCTATCTATCTATCTATCTATCCACATATGTGTGTGTGTGAATATTGATCTAATATATTGACTGATATTTCAACCATTTTATTTTTCAGGTTGCATTTATGTCACCGACAACAGCGGTACGAATTGCTCTAGGGTTGGTCTGACAGCCGGTCTTGGAAGCCCGGGCATACGGGGGATTTGCTTTGAATATTTTATGTTCGGCGGTGGCGGGGGCACCCTGCTGGTCAAAGACAACTCGGGAAAGACACTGTGGTCATATTCCGACCCACTCGAACATCATTGGCGCCCAGTTCAAGTACTTCTGAGTCATAAAGAAAATACAAAAGTACGTCGTTCTATAATTTCGAAAATGCTTTTGCTAAAATATTTCTATAATTATTCATTTGTCTTGTATTTCTTTCATCTTAATTTCACTTGCTTTTTATCGCAACTACAACCTGCTTTAATGTCCGGGTAGCGTGACGGTTACCGGTGCAGAAGGGAGAATCGGTGAATTCCGGGTTAGTCTATTGCTTTCACTTTCACACAAATACCCTCGAGAAAGTCATGAATCCGTCTTTTTTTACGCCCACCCCGCAGCTATGGATTAAATAACTGGAGAGGCTGGGTTTTCTAGTCTTCGGGCGGTAACCAGTCTAGGGAAAGGAAAACTGAATTCAGAACTAGCCTGAAGAGAGATGGGCGTCGTCAGACTATCTTGCCCTCGACACACCCACTACAGCTACGGCAGTAGTACATGTAGTGTACTGACAACCCGAATGGTTTGTTAATAGCATGCATGACTAATTGCTATTTATTACACTGCAGTAAAGAACTGATTGGCTAGCTCATTAACCATTGCAAAAATGTCTATACTCTATAAAAAGAAATGCGGTCTGCTTTATGAATTAAAAAGTTGTGTGTGGCCCACAATGGTTGGCATTTTGGTCCAGATTAGGCTTACGGCCACATCACGTTGAAACACCGGTTGTCGTACGATCACCGAAGTTAAGCAACGTTGAGCCTGGTCATTACTGAAATGGGTGACCCCGTAGGAATACTGTGCTGTAAGCTTGGATGTGCGACTTGGAATTGCAAATCGGAGAGCCCTGTTCCAATTCCGGTTGGGTTCGTTATATTCACTTACGCACAAATGCCGTTGAGAAAGAGGTAAATCCACTTCTTGTCCCCCCCAGCTATGGGTTAAATAGTACGAGTAATCAGTAAAAGTCATTATCATCTCTAAAAACCTTTTGAAAATTTAAAAGTATTTTCTGGCTTTAAATAACCTGCAAATGGTTGATAAACCGTAAAAAACAAACCAATCAATCAAACTGGCTAAAATTTCAGTGTCGCCTTCGTTGCGAATATACACGAAAGCGAATATGTGTCTGACATTTAGTTGGCCACCTGACAGGATTGTTTAACTTCAGTGTATATTAATAGGCGCGCGGGCGTGTGATTTCAAACGTTTCGGCCAGGAGATCCGGGTTAAAATCTCACAATTTGCTACAGAAGTAAACCTTCGATGATTTGGATAGTTTTAATCAAGGAATTTTTTCTCTCGAAGATTCTCCTGAGTCTGGATGACCAAGTTCCATCGATGATGAGCTGCACACCGTAGTCGCCGAAAACCCTAAGCAAACTACACAAGAATTCGTAAAACTGTTCAATACACACTTTAGTTATAGAACACCTTCGTGAACTCGGAAAAAAGTATCTAAATTGGTCTCTCATTATCTGACTAATCATTTTAATCAAAGAGATTTGGTTTGGTCTGTTTCATTTTACGGCATATCAGCCTCAATGGGTTATTTAATGCCGTCAAGATTTTTAGGATAGGTTCGTATGAATAGAATATGTATTCTTTGAAAGAAATCAGTTTGGTTTGGTTTATTTTGTTTTACGGCATATCAACACCTCAATGGGTTATTTAATGCCGACAAGATTTTTATTGTTGGTAATATTTTTTTTTTTCAAAAATGTCTTGCTGGCAATAATTTTTCAAAAAAGTATTGTTCGTATTAAAACTTATTTTTATACATTTATAGTGTTTTGACTCCTTTTTGGGAGGTTAACTATTTGCTCATAGCTGGGATCCCGACAGGTGTTATCACCCCGGGTCAGAATGGACCTGGGAACACCAGCAATTAAGAGGTGGTTCCACGCTCCTCAAAATCAGAGGCCTTGCTGTCGGATGCAGTTTATCGTCATACCCAGGACCCGGATGTAGTTTATCGTCATCCCAATGACGCGGATGTAGTTTATCGTCATACCCAGGACGTTTTCTAATATTTCAAGAGTTCTTCATGTTGTAAGTTATCGAAAGCCATTGTACAATCCATGAAGCATGAATAAAAATAATCCTGCATTTGTATGGGTAATAATGAAAGTATATTAAACATAAAGATT
Organism: Acanthosepion pharaonis; assembly: GCA_903632075.3. Classification (NCBI taxonomy): domain Eukaryota; kingdom Metazoa; phylum Mollusca; class Cephalopoda; order Sepiida; family Sepiidae; genus Acanthosepion; species Acanthosepion pharaonis. Next base: position 672,055 of record CAHIKZ030000488.1, read on the forward strand.
TCCTTTTTTGTTCAAGTGTCTTGAATACTGTTTTATTATACTGACTTGAAAAGCGAATATTTCTTTGATCCTTTCCCTTTCTGGGAAGTGGCAAAAAGTAATTTTTAGTGATCAATGCAAAATAGAGTTACATTGTAATGGAAGAGAATATACAAGAATAAATTTAGAAAAAGAAACAATGCAAGATTCACCACAAGAGACGGTAAAATTTAGTGGTGGATATGTAATGGTGTGGGGTTGAATCAAACGCGATGGTAAAAGAATTTTGGTAAAAGTTGATAGAAATCTAAACAGCGAAAACTATATTAGTTTAGTACTGTCTTTTTCTGCCATATTACGAAGATGGATAACTCTTGCAGCATGATGGTACCCCTTGCCACATATTACTTGCATCAAAATTGTTTCTTGTGGATGAAGATGTTCAACTTTTGGGAAACTGATTACCA